>JAVJGG010000008.1:20587958-20599647 GCA_035590195.1 Aviceda cuculoides | reverse complement strand
CGGCTGGAACCGGCTGTGTCCGGCACGGGGCAGCCCCGGCCTCTCCTCACACAGGCCGCCCCGCAGCACCCCTCCCCGCCCCCCCTGCTGCCAGCGCCTAGATATGTATGGGTGACCTACGCTGTTATATATATATGGAATATTTTAGCTGGACTACAAACATTATCAGGTTCTCTGAGAACACACTAAGCTGCTTTCACTGCAGTGTTAATGAAGGAATCATGTAACCTTTTTGATTCATTAATCACATAACGCTAGCAATACTCACCTGTAGTTAGAATGTCTTGTGCGAAATCTTCATGAACTTCTTTTTCCTAAATGATAAGAATTATTAGTCACCCACTGGTGGCTATAGCTTTATGAAAATCTCCCACCCTTCTTCAATTAATTTACCTACTGAAAGCATCTGGAAGACTTTTGGCAGAAGTGGCTTTTGTCCTTTAGTATAGATAGAATTTATTCTTTCTTCATTCTTAGGCAAGTGTGCAACTGACTTCTATGAAAGATTTGTGGTTTGTGTTTTCCCCATGTCATATTTCCACCGTGAACGTAAGAAGTGTTAGGAGACTCTGTTACAATGAGTGTACTTGAGGCATGTTTCCTGCAACTCTGTTTAATAACATTTGTTCTGAGGAGAGAGGAGAATGCTTTGTGAGTTAAGGGAGAACACAACTTTAACACGAATTCAAGGTGACTAATGGATGTGCATTCAGATGCTTAAGTGCTGTTGAAGAAGCCAATCTGAACTGGTAACAAGAAAACTCCATTAGTGACACATTATTTTTCTGAGGCTTCAGTGGGATCAAAAGTAGAAGACAGAAAGAAAGACTGGTTTCTTATTTATTGATAAGTGAATGTGAATGACATTTTGCTAAACATGAGGGACATAGGAAAGAAAATAGAGGCTTCTAGAAGTAGTGAGGGACACACATGTCTACTTGGTCCCTGGAATTATCGTTTGTATACCCTGCTCTGGGCTTAGAATCAGGGGACGGTATCTTCATCAGATATCTCTTTAAGAATAGAGGAACGTGTCAACTGTGTAGATCATGTGTTTCTGAGTTCAACAGTAGAACAAGATGAACTGTAGATGCATTCTGATGTTCTACTCAGAAATACATCAGATGAAATCTCACCCTGAAAATGCTTATTATTTCCCAGCAAACACTTAGTGTAGGGAGTCTAGGGTGATTACTTCAGGGATTAGATAGTACAGCAAAGGGGGTTAAAGTGAAAGTTCCAGTCTTTCCAATGTGTCAGAACTATTAAAAGAAATAAAAATAAAAAGAGAGAAAATTAGAAAAAACAGGAGTTACCTTCAAAAGCCTACTTATTGCTATAGTACATCTCCACAAAACTTGGATGCTTCTCTTCCACAACTTTTCAGCAGAAATGAGCAAGATTATTGCCATGTGTATGCACATATATAGAGTTAACCCAGCAACACCAAGCAAACAGGTTTTCTACATGCACTACTTCACTACTGATAGAGATCTTCCTTTTCCCTGAAGAAAATGCTTGCCATGATTGACATGTATCACCTGATACACTTACCTCAGAAACTGCCATTCCTCCCACTCGTAATGCATGTTCACATTAATTCCTGAGTTGTTTTCAATTCCCTCTCATAAAAAGAACAGTGGTTCCAGATATTAAGCTTAAGTAAGGAAAATATCAAAATAAAAAGATTTTTACCTTCCCAGTCTGAGAAATGCTACAGATAATGTAACAGATGGCAGTAATTGCAGTCTAATGCACACTTTACCAGGGTGAGCATGAGCAAGAATACATGGTGAGAAAGCCAGCTTTTCTTCAGCACACTGAGCAGCAGTGATTTGTCAGTGGCACTTCTGGAAAGGAAAGCGGACAAGCAAAACAGGTCAGAAAGGCAAGTCTGACTGTGGCAGATCAGAATGTGTGTCTGTCCCTCTGAAAACACAAAACTCACAAGAAAAAAATATTATTTATGCAAAGGTTTTTAATGAGATTATTTTTATGGCAACTGGATGTTTGTATAGCATATTTGTTTAGAAAAAAGTTTTCAATAGGGAGTTTTCAAAATAACAAAAAAGCAACCAAAATGTTAAAAAGTCAATGTGACTTTTGAAAATATAGGGATGCTGATATGGTTTCTGTAGAAATTATTTAAATCTTTCTGTCCTGTGCCTATACTCTTTTCCAAATCATAGTAAATGATGTCTTTCATGTGCTTGTTATTTACATGATACTGCCTATAGTATGTCCTTAGTAACTGTGCATTGCCTTTATTAATAATATAACTCATACTACTTCCGTGTCTCACACCAAGATAAAGATAATTTTATTACTTAATTTCACAGATTTTAGAAATACATTTACCTTGTTCAGTTTGTTGCATATGCAGAGCTAGTTCCAAGCCTTCTTTCATCTCTAAGGAAGTTTAATACAAGATGGAATATTTTTAAACACTATATGTTCGGACACGTAAGAACTTAAAACAAAAATTTTTTAAAAATACTATAGTTTTGACTTCAGGTTCTTTATCTCTGTTTTATTCAGAAGTAAATTTTGATCCAAATCCCACCAAAATCAGTGAAAGACTTCCAATGTCAGAACCTAAATGAAGATATTTCAGTGTGCCAAGCATTTAATAGTCTTTCTATATATTTTTTTCTTTTCTGGACAGAAAATATGTTTCTTTCCAGTTTCATGTATAAAAAGCAGGGAAAGAGAGTATTCATTAATCTTCAGTGTTGTTTTTTCCTTTTATGCTAATATAATGATGCAACGACAATAAGACAATTCAATATACTTGACACATCTGCTATAAAACTATATATCTTACATTAAAACAACTTGGCCTTCAGATGTCTTCCTCTCAGTGTCTTCATGACAAAAGGGGGCATTAACTTATTGTTGGAGACTGAAATGCTTTTTGATTTCTATAGTCTCAAGTGTCAGGCATGGTATGA
Source organism: Aviceda cuculoides (assembly GCA_035590195.1). Taxonomy (NCBI): domain Eukaryota; kingdom Metazoa; phylum Chordata; class Aves; order Accipitriformes; family Accipitridae; genus Aviceda; species Aviceda cuculoides. Next base: position 20,596,696 of record JAVJGG010000008.1, on the reverse strand, counting down.
AAAACAACAGCCCCATCTCCAGCTTACCTCTAAGTAGTTTTTAAATTTAAGTGATTAGCCAGTATAAGGTAATGGTAGCGATATTTTAGAGTATTTTGCTGAGTGAGATGCCGTAAAGTTATTTAAAGAATATACAAAATATTCTTCCTCTGAACATGGGGGCACAAAAGGCTAGGATCTATGAGAAAAGAAAATGCCACTGCTCTTTCCATTTTCCATTCTCATAATTTTTAGCCCTTTTCCACATAGCTCTGACACTTAGGTCTAAAAGCTCTATGTTGAAATAACACTGAAAAAAATATCTTGTGTCTGTGTATCTCTGTATATTGTTTCCCTCTCTGTTTTTTTATTGCAACTTTTTATTTCTTTCTCAGACACAGGGCTTTAGTCCAGCCACTCCTGCATGTCTAAGTTTATCACCAGATGACAGTAAGCCTCTCTTTTTAGCAAGGTGTAGGAAAACACAGATAACTCTTACTCTGTCTCTGTGTGTATCTTTTTACAGGCAGAAGACATTACCGTTTCAGCTGTCTATTCTATAAAGGATGTAGACAAGGTGATGTTTTTTTTCCTCACTTTATCTGAATAAGAGACATTGCATCTATCAACTTTGCTAAGGTTAACCTAACTCAGAACAAAGTGTTGAAATGGAAGTTGTAACTGGGAATACAACATACAGAACAGAAGCCTAGGGCAATAACACTCTTAACTTAGACAAGACAGTTACATTTCTAAACCTGCATGGTATGAATTCAGAGGTAGGTGTCCTGAACAATGTCAAGTGACCTTTAAAAATAAAACCAACCAGAAAAACAAAAAAACCCTAATCAATTTCCCCTGAGATGAGAAACTTAGTGGTTTGTAGGTCTTTCTCACTACTTAGTTACAGCATTGTGCTATATTTAGTAAATTTCTAAGCAATCCCTAACAAGCTCTAGCCTTATTTCCACTGCTATTCCACAAGCTATCGATTGCTTGATTCTGCATCCGAGTCCACAAACATTTGTGACACTGAGAACAAGAGGAAAAAGATGTTAGGGGTACAGCCCAAGTTGTGTTCTGAGCACTCCCCTATTCCTGCCCCTGCTTCAAATCTTGTTGGCAACATGACTATATGGACCAAAATAATTTCTAGGTTACTAGTCTCACCAGTATTTATAAGCATTTTTAGGATAGTCTTGGACAAGCTCCCCAAAGTGATGCTTAAGTGCTCTGCGCACTTGTAACTTATACAGAGGGATTACATTCCTCATAAAAAGGAGTAATAATTTTGTTTTTCTTAGAAAGTATGAAAAGCTTTGATGTCAACACCTGCCTTTCATATCACAGACTGGTTGAGTTTGGAAGGGACCTCTGGAGGTCATCTGGTCCAACTACCTTGCTCAAGCAGGGCCACCTAGAACTGGTTGCCCAGGACTGTGTCCGCATGGCTTTTGAATATCTCCAGGGATGGAGACTCCACAGCCTCTCTGGGCAATTTGTGCCAGTGGTCAGTCACCCTCACAGTGAAAAAGTGTTTCTTGACGTTAAGATGGAACCTCCTGTGTTTCAGTTTGTGTCCACTGTCTGTGGTCCTGTCACTGGGTACCTCTGAGAAGAGCCTGGCTCTGTCCTCTTTGCACTCTCCCTGTAAGTGTTTAAATACACTGATGAGATCCCCCTGAGGTGGTCTAGGCTGAACAGTCCCATGTCTCTCAACATTTCCCCATAGGAGAGATGCTCTGCTCCCTTAACCATCTCAGTGTCTCTTTGCCAGACTCTCTCCAGTATGTCTGTATCTCTCTTGTACTGGGGAGCCCAGACCTGGACACAATATGCAAGGTGTGGCTTCACCAGTGCTAAGATATATAGTAGTTCACATCTTAAAGTTCCGAAATGGAAGGGAGCACCCTAAAGTTTCCAACCAGGTTCCTTGTCATGAGATCAGGCTTTTAAAGTTAACATTAGGCGTAGTGTTTGAGAGCATGGATTACAGTCCAGGACTTCCCTCTCCATTTTGAATTCCATACCAGAAAATGGAATATGTATTTGCTAACTTCAGCTGCCATAATCATTCCTAATCACCTTAAGCTTCTTTGTTTGCAAATGCACTGAAAGGGCCAGATCTGGCAGGAAAACTAATTGACCTATTTTAATGCCTTTCTTGGGATGAGATGGGTTTGGTTTTGTTGTTTTTTTTCCCATTGACTGTAACATAGACTAGAGTGACCTGTTCAGGTTTTAACAGCTAATGTCTGTAAGACCAAATAAGGCAAAATAAATGCTGCCATTATTGTCTAATATTGGAGAGCTCTCCTGATAAATAGAAATCAGGGTTCTCTGTCTTTAGCCAGATGTGGTTTGGAAGGCCACTGCTGCATGATGCACTTCATAAGCTTCCTGCCAGCTGAGTGTACTCGTTTGCTTCCAGACATAGAACAGCCTGCTTCTTCCTCCAGTGAGGTCCCATTTGATTGTCTTTGCAGTAGCCAAGATATGACAAAGGAATAATCATGCTGCCCAGATATACACCTTCTAAGAAAAATAACATGGCCAAATAAAATAAAAGACAAACTGTACATAGTTGCCAATAAAAGGGTTTATTTTGTATTTCAGAAAGCTGAACTTTTTTTTAAACTCACATCCAAAATGAATTATCTTCCTAATAAAGATTTCATGGCAAAGTGCTGTACAATACTTTTATGTTATTAACACTTTGTGACTTTTTCAAAATATACTGCAGAACATTTACAACTTATTATAAACAATCATAAAGCAATAAACCAAAATTATACTTGCCAAATAAATGAGCAGTGTAATGCAATGAATTTTCCTTGCATGCTAATTCTCAGAATTCCATACCCCATAACAAATTAACTAGCCATTATTAGTAGTAAAGCCGGTATTATTAGTAAAGATCTAATGTAACAGAGATTTTCAAAGCTTCTAACTGATGCCTCTGAGACAATGCTTCAGGGGCTGTAGCCTCCATGAATTCAGTGCAACTAGACAAATTTATGGCTGGATGAGAATTTGACCACAAATATTTGCAACAAGGCATTTCAAGTGTGCAGTGCAAACCACAAAAAATCTCCTCTGGGTTAAGGAAAGTTGTCATATGTACCCTGAAGTAGTGCATTTTTTATGCTACTTTCTACTCAGGGCTATGACAGTTAGTTCACACCTATTAATAAGGTTAAGACCACACTTCCATGTTATTATGAATGCACTTTTTTCTGTATTTAAAACAAAAATACTATGCTGAGACTAGTAGAGAAACAAAAAGAAGCTAGAAAATAAGCAGAAAGGGAGAAGATGTTTTATGTCACTATTCATGTATAATTGCACTATACATAAGCATAAAAGTGTACCAGTCTGGTATTTCCTTTCCCAAATTAGGAGAAGAAAATTATTCAGTACCTCTTGGTACTGCATACTGATGCAAAACAAACCTAAACCAAGATAATGCGAAGTCAATTTTCAGTGTGAATGAGTAATTTTCAACTGATGGGCCCTAAAAACCTTGCAGTGACAATGGAGATCTCTGCATAAAAAACCTAGCCCATCACAGACACAAACCATCCAGATTTAAATATTTTTGATATAGTAAAGAAAAACAGAATTGACATTTAAATAGCAAATGCATTTCTGGCACATGCAGCTCCATAAATTTAACTGCAGCTGTAAATATCACATACAGAAAAAACCCCAAATGTATCCGTAAACGACCTGCAAAACAGTCACCACAAGGGAATAAAAAATTGAGCTTTTTCACCAGTTTTGAATTCAGCATTACTGATTCCCCATGCTATCAAAACATTTCCAAATTATTGGCTATTTTATGAAAAATAGAATCAGCATCTCTTTCTAATTTCCGTTGATGTTGGCAAATCACTGAACACAACATGTCCTTCAAAGGCCACTACTTTTCTTTGTTTATGCTGTGAAAAATGCTAAGGGACTGCCTACATATACAACAGCTATCAAACATAAAAATGAGTTGTTCTGTCTTTTAGTTTAACCTGTTACCAATTCAGACACAAAATTATTTTGTATTTTTGTGTTACAGTTAATTCATGAAACAAGTAGTGACATTTGACCACTCCAAGTCAAGCATAACACTGGAGGTCACAGAGAAAAAGAAGAAAGAAGGGAGGAAGAAAGTGAGGAAGGAGGGTGGGGAGAGAAAGGATGGGAGGAAGGACAGAAAGACAGAATGAAGGATTAAAGGAAGGAAGGAAGGCAGGCAGGCAGGCAGGCAGGCAGGCAGGCAGGCTGGCTTCTAGTATCTAAACTGTAGAACTTAGGAGTTCTACAGGAGTGTGGAAGCTTACTAAAGCTTGGAAGGAGCTCGAAAGCTCCGTCTCCTAAGTCAAACTGTGTCTTGTCTGCAGGCTGGGATGAGTTCTCATGAGTTTCACTAGGAGAATATTTCAGCAAATGGGCAAAAAGAAAAATCTGCACCATCCACTCTCTCAGTACATACAATTCTTGCACCAGGACTTTGGAACACACGACTTTCCACACAGTTTAGAAACAGCTGGAATTGATATCCTATATCTTCACTCTCTGAACTCTGAATTTTCAGATTGTTCACTTTTTTCTTTATCCATTAGAGAAATATAATCAGGAAAAAAAATATAACATTTTTGATAATAACATATGCCATGATATCCTTGAAGAACAGTCCTGGCAGACCAGAGCTGAAAGTCGCTCTTTCTACAACCACATTCAATTTTCAGATCCTGAAGACTACAAATATTTGAGAAGATGGGCTGCTATCCTGGTTGGTTTTGACTTGTCTTAGGTTCTTAAATGTCTACATTTATTCAGACATTCAACATCTGTACTGTATTTTATGACAACGCAATGCTACATAAATGCAGCAGTGGAGCTGATCCAGATGAGTCAGAGGTATGGTATCGTGCCCTGTAGAAGTCTTTGGAAAGTCTTAGTTAAAACAAACATATTGGTTATTATTGATACGAAATGGACATATCAAAAGGACATTCCAAAGTGCAGAAGGTTTTGAAGGGATTCAGCCTCTTAGAAGAGGGAAGCATATAAGCATTCAGCCCACACTCTGCTGAACAAATATTGAATATTTTGACACTAGACAAACGGAATATGAAGAAAGATGTGCATGTTCTTCTGCAGTACCCAACAAAGGTGACTGAGTTTCCAGAAGGCAAGAGGAAACACTGATGATTTGCCGTTAAAAAGTTGATCACGATTTCTTCTTGTAAATATTCAGCTGTACAGCTTATCTTTCTATTTTCTCCAATGTGGCCTATGACAGAGATCACATCATTGCCTCATCTGTCACAGGACTGCATAATGTATGCACAATCTTGTCAGTTTATCTGTAATTCACTTTGGATACGTGAGACCTTTTATAGTTTAAATTATAAACAAAGTATCATATAAAATAAGAAAGAAAAGCTACTGTTATAAAAGCCCTACCTCTAAATTAAATTGTTTACAGTACATTAAAATATATTTTTTGTAGCTGATTATTAATACAGAACAATGACTGGAAGATGTAACCATAAGTATTTCCTGGATATTGGCTTTCTAAATAGTGATTATTATAGAGATGAGTGATTACATGGGGTTTCCAAACTGATCGCTGTAATGTACCGATGTTGAGAATTGCCACATGAGAGACAGCGACATTACTTAATGGTAGGAGATTGCATAATGCTGGTGTAAGTGGAGAACTTCTCTACATTTTGTTCTATTGTCTTTGAATGCATCCAGAGGAGGGCTGGAAGGCATGTCCTGTGAGGAGCAGCTAAGGACTTTGGGTTTGTCTAGTTTGGAGAAATGGAGGCTCAGGGGCGACCTCATGGCTCTCTACAGCTTCCTGAGGAGGGGAAGTGCAGAGGGAGGTGCTGAGCTCTTCTCCCTGGGATCCAGTGGTAGGTGGGAAAGGTTCAAACCTGCGCCAGGGGAGGTTTAGACTTGCTATTAGGAAGCATTTCTTTACTGAGAGGGTGGTCAAACACTGGCACAGGCTTCCTAGAGAGGTGGTCGATGTCCCAAACCTGTCAGTGTTTAAGAGGCATTTGGGCAATGCCCTCAATAACATGCTTTAACTTTTGGTCAGCCCTGAAGTGGTCAGGCAGCTGGACTAGATGATCACTGTAGGTCCTTTCCAACTGAAATAGTCTAGCCTAGTCTATTCTATTCTCATCCATTCTATTCTTTTCTATTCTGTTCCGTTCCATTCTGTTCTGTTCTATCATCAGCTTCACCTGGTTTCTGTACTTTGAAATGGAAAATTTGGACTTCAGGAGAAGATTTGCAGGTGTATTGACTGTATGTGCACAGTCATCAGGTTTGTAGCTTTGACAGATGCTAGTTCTTCCTTTGGCTGTGTTAATCGTACCATGTGACTGCTAGTTACTGAGCGCGTCTCTTGTTGGGTTGAAAACTTTACCCTTTTTTTTTTTTTTTTTTGTCCCCTTGCTCAGACAATCAAGGAAGGAAGTTAATGATATCAAAGGCAGAATAGGGCATAAGCAACACCCAGGTTTAGCAAATCTTTTGATAAAGGTTCAGGGGGGTTGGGTAATAATAATAAGTATTTCAGTGGGATATGCAAGAAACTTGCCTTTAGGCATCACTGTACAAACCAATTAGCACAGAACATTATGATTTTTCAAAAAGTCTCTCAAAATATTGAAGGTGCTATATATGTATTATCATGCAATACTGTGAACTAAAGAACATTCTTAATGTATTCTCTCCTATTTTCTACAGCAAAAACATTCAGATGTAATAGTAGCAAAAAGTTACTTTTCACAACTGTGGACTATTAACATGAAAGTATGCATATCACTATCATGACATGAATTCCAGACCATAAAATAAATATTCTAGGCTTTTTTTCAGAGCCAGAGATGAAGCTGACATTTCTAACAGTGAAATTCTCATCCACAGGTAAGAACTTCATATCTGATATGTTTTGTTTTCTTTTTAGAACAGATAATTTGCTAGAAATTTCACACTCTGTTGTTTTTGTCCTCTTTCTGCTTTGGAAAATAGCCTAGGAGCATACTGATGTGAACTAAATTCACAAGACAGAGATACAGATATGAAATCTCTGTTACAGGAAGAGGTTCCTGATTTCTGACTTTTTCTGAGAATAATAAGTTCTGGAAAATGTTTGTCCATAAACTGCACCAGAGAAAGGAAGTACACACAATGGTAAGAATCAGATGGTCAATGCTTGTGCTTTAATGTGCAGTGAAAAACTTTGAGAAGTGGTGATTTGGTCTCAATCCAGGCCAGGAATCTGGGGCAGATGATTGGAAGATGTTTTCCTCTCCAGCTTCATATTCACCAGACCCATATACCATGGGATGCAGTAGTTTGAAGCAAAAGAAATTTGTCTGTATTTTATGGCCTTTTTCTCTTTCTGTTATTGAAGTTTTTCACTTAATGTAGTGAATCAAAAAATCAAGATGATCTGTGCAGACCAGAAAGAAAAGGACTACTTATGGAAGAGTGGTAAAGGTAACTGGACATGATTCACTAGGTTGAACCTGCTCAGGAGAATCACAGTCATTTAGTGCACACACACACACGTTTTATTTTGATGAATTTTAAATTCTCAGTTATTTTCAGCAGTGATCAAACACACTTCTGTGTTTGAAGGAAGAGAAGCAATCTCCAAAGAAATGAGGCTATGACCCCTCTAAGGTACTTGGGTCATTTGCTGATTACAGCAGGGCACAGTACAGTTTGGTCTCTGCTGCTGAGGGACAGAACGGTAGCGTATTGCCACTGAGGTTGCTGACTGCACAGTTGTAGTTATTCCCACTTATTGGCATCACGCTGCTCTTCTAGATCCCCAGATAACCAATTGCTAAATTGTGCATAAACTTCCAAAGTTATTTTAAAACTCAATATGAAAACACCTATGCAGATAACTGCTATGCACTAGCGATTAGACCGTGACAGAAACACATTATAGACACAGAGCCACTGTCACAACCCCTAAAATTGCATCCTTTCCCCACCAACCCCACCTTCCTTTTGCCTAACTCTGTTTACAGTTTCGTAACCACATAAGAATGCTGCCTATATTTAAAGCTAGTTTTGTATTCCTCCCTCATGAGCTTTTAGAAATGTTTTACTCTCCTCATATGGTGCCTGGCAGGAAAGTACTACCTAGCAGTTTCTGGGCTGATTTGAAGCAGAAGTAGCAGCCTTATATATTCACTGTATTTCAATGTGGCTGTGCTGTATGTGGTTACTTCTACTACATGCCACAGCAAGAACTACTGGCACAGGTGGAACAAGAAGAATATCAGTTTCTGTGATGAATGACCAGTTGCTGTGGTCATTTTTTAAGGGCAGGAAGGAAACATAGTAAATTATTTATATATTGACATAAAAACCTAAACCCACTGCTTCAAATATAATAGAAACTATGAACAAAGTAAAAATAATCCTTTACAACAAAAGTAGGTATCTCAAGATAAATATAAATAATTTTACTCAAATTTCTCTAGGTGTTAATACCCCAACATCAGCTGCTCACTTTGCAGCTGATTAACCACCCTCGTGAACTTCGGGATGACAGAAGCAGTCAGAGGATTCTGTCTTGTCTTCTGTTTGTATTTAGTCCTTGATAAAAAGAAATTGAAAATTCTGTAAAAATGCTTCTGTAATATTTATGGCTTTGTATAGTACTAACATGGCAATCCCCAGTGCACTTTTCCCTTATTGGTTGTTTGAAGATATTTTGT
>JAVJGG010000008.1:20567175-20585810 GCA_035590195.1 Aviceda cuculoides | reverse complement strand
GCAACAACTGAAAACATCAGGGTGTTATCAACATTCTTCGCATACTGAACTCAAAACACAGCACCGTACCAGCTGCTGGGAAGACAATTAACTCCATCCCAGCTGAAACCAGGACACCTGTTCTGCCCAGTCAGCAAATAGGCTAGGTGCACAAGAGCTGGGAAGGGACACAGCCAGGATAGCTGACCCAAAGTGACTAAAGGGATATTTCATGCCCTATAACTTCATGCTCAGCAGTAAAACTGTGTGGGAATTTTTCCAAGGTAGCCATTGCTCAGAGGCTGTCTGGGCATCTGTCTGCTGGTGTTGAGTGATTAGTTTTGCATCACTTGTTTGTTTGTTTGTTTGTTTTCTTCTTTTTTTTTCCCTTCACTTGATAAATTGTATTTAATTTGACCCATGAGTTTTCTCACTTCTGCTGTTCTGATTCTCTTCTCTATCCCGGGGATAGTGAGCAAGCAACTGGGTAGGGGGTTATCTGCCCAACCACAGAGAATAAAGGGTGGGTGGTAACTTAGCTATGTTATTTTTTAATGTAAAATAATCTGTAGAAATGGACTTGGTTTAATTAAATTACGTAGCTGAGTAACCAAGGGTGGGGTAGAATAATTTATGAACACGATAATAATATTTGGCTCTACTGACAAGTGAATATTGCTGGTAAGCTTTGGATAAACCATCGTTCTTCAGTGAGGGAAAGCTTTCCACAAAAAATGACTTTGCTAGTGTTTGGTTGTCATTTTGAGAGGCACCACATGAAATCACATTTTTTTCCAGTAGATGAGGTTTTGGTACCTCTGATGATGTTGCATAAAATAAATTTGCTTTGATTGGCCCAACCGTTAGTATGCTGGTAAGAAACTGAGCATTGTCGTGTTTGTTAAACCTGGAGTGTCATACTTATAGAGCTAACAAGGGTATGAACATAACTTCCTATTAAATGTATCCATTTTCAGTTGCTGACAGGTTGTTTCTAATGACTGATCACAGTTTTAAGGTCTTTAAGCTAAACTTTATGAGAGTCATAAAAACCCCCATATCTTTTCCTTGGAATTATTTAAGATTTGTTGGTTTTGTTGTTATTGGATTTTTTTCTTGTTAAGATAGAAGAGGGTGTCTGATATTAAGCTGAATTCCACTGAGAGATTAAAAATGACATCAACAGAGGCAACTAAATGTTATGGTGTGATGAGAGAATTACTACTACTATTTGTTTTTATTGTTATTGGTTGATGGACCTTGAAGCCTGACAGCATTATGCTTGTTTTATAACTTCTAACCTTTTATTAGACAGATTTTCTTCATAATGTTTGAAGATAGTCAACTTTGGATGACACAAAGATCTCAGATGGAACCATATTGAAATATAAGTAAATATATAATTAAATCATACTTTCATTTGAAGAAAAACATGTATGCATAAATGACCCCAAGGAGCCACATTTTTTCTGCATTTGAGTGGAATATTTTTCCAGAAGATGGGATTTTTTTATTAAGTTTTGATCTGCATATATATCTTGTGCTATATACAAAAGTGTATAGTTTGAGATGCAGTCATGTTACTGATATATTTATAAAACAACAACTCTGAGGCAGGGAGTATCAAATGTACTTTGTTGTGGGAAAACATAGATAAATTAATCAAGCTATTTATTTTACATAAAACTAAATTTCATCTATCATGTATGTTTATACCATGCTAACCTGTCATGAACAAATCTGCTGCCTGTGGTGAGATTTATAATAGAAATATTTGTCTTTGGAAGAACTTGCCTTCCATTCCAGCTCTGAGTTGTGCTGTAGAATGGAATGTGATAGAAGAGTAATAGGCAACAGAGCAAGGATAGGTGGGATGGTCTATTTCAGATAAATATGAGAGTAATGAAAATAAAGGCCACCTGATATAAGAGTGGAGAAAGGTTTGGGTTTTTTTTTTTTCTGTTACTGCACAACACCTGGAGAATGGCATTAGGTGAAAACATTTCAAATGTTTTTAGATGAAGTGAACAATTTCGATTAGATGTAAGGAAGAAGATTTTCACCGTGAGGGCGGCGAGGCACTGGCACAGGTTGCCCAGAGAGGCTGTGGCTGCCCCATCCCTGGCAGTGTTCAAGGCCAGGTTGGATGGGGCTTTGAGCAGCCTGGTCTGGTGGAAGGTGTCCCTGCCCATGGCAGCGGGTTGGAACTAGATGATCTTTAAGGTCCCTTCCAACCCAAACCATTCTATGATTCCAAGATAATTTGAAAAGAAAAAGGAAAAAAGAAAGAGAGGAGATCTAAACCTGGAAGTCAGAAATCAGGTTTTCATTTTTATCAAATGGCAGCAAAACAAACAAACAAAAAATTAAAACAAAAATATGTAGGAATATTTTCTTATAGGGAGCTTGGGTTGATGAAAAAATACCGTGTTGGTTGTGATGTGAGAAACCGCTGCATAAATCTTGAAGAACAAATCATTAAAACAGACAAAAATAATTTTGGGAAATTTATTTTGTTTCTGTGACAAATGCATAATTTGTCACTTTACAAAAGATCCAGATCAGGACTCATTCTGTGTTAGATAATGTCCCCAGATTTGAGGTAATTATTTCCCCCCCTTCCTCTTCGCTGGTCATCTATGTATATAAGATCAATGACTGGCTCTGACAAGTAAGTGCGGGAATATGAGACTATAGTGAGACAATTTTGATTAATAGAGTAAGCAGAATAAGAAACCAATAGAAGATAAATAAATGCTTCTGGAATAATTCCCATGAAACTTAACAAAGACAGTGTACTCCAGGGGGAATTTTATGTAGTCAGATTCTCACATTGTGTAAATAGCTTTAACTCTGTTGAAAATTGACTTTGCAATTGTTGAGCAGCTTATATGTTTATATATCATCACATGAGTAACTGCTAAATAATAGACAAGCCAACTTATTACGAAAAAAGGAGAGTTTCTAACCACAGAGTAAGGCACCCTTAATTTGCATCTAACTGGAAAGCAAGACTGGAGTGAAAAATGGAAAACCGTAAGAACAGTTAGAATCAGTTACCACGAGCAATTTAATTTAAGTCTAGTAAGGAATGCAAGGGTTCACTGAGTTCAATGTGAAAACAGTTCTGGATTCTTATTTATCTGAAGATCAGTGGACAATGGTATAGAAGCTTAGAAAGCCTTGGAAGGTACATAAACTTTTTAAAATTTACTCCCATTTTAAGGCTTCTGGCAGTTTAAATATTTGTATGAATGATGTTTAACCTCCTTGTTTTCCAGAAAGCAAACGTGGGAATTTGGAGTATTTTGTTCTGATGTTCCCAACAATCCACAACTAGATCCTAAGAAGGTACCTAAAATAACTTAAAAAAAAAAAAAAAAAAAAATCAGCCTCTGGAAGTTTTTCTTGAAAATAATTGAGACTTTGGTGTTGAAAATTGGACTTCTGGGGGCTAATAGGCAATCCTTATCTGTAGGATGGTTTGATTTGATCACTGTCTGGTATGAGAATCTCTACAGTCTCAGTTACTTTGCTTAAAGAAGCATTCCAGAATCAAGACTTTAATGAGCTGCAATAAAAAGCCATGTGAAAGGGACAATGGGCACAGCATTATAACACTTCTAAATCATATATAAGTATATATATCTACATTTAGTGTTGTTCCAGAACAAGGAAAAAAAGTCAACTATAGTTTAAGGGACATTATTTATATTTTGGTTTGTTTTTCATTTTTTGAAAACTGTAAATTACTACATTTGAATATTCTCAGGACAGCTGGTTGCACACCTTCCCCTCATATGTACCTTTTACATAGTAAGGGGGAGAGAAGAAGCTTTTAAAAGTACAAATTTGTGAGTATATAATTCAAGGAACTGTATTCTCAAAAACGGTTTCAAATTTTATATAGGAAATTTTAAGCTAGAAAAGTTCTTCAAAATGTATAGATATGAAAGGGGTTCATATCAACACCACTCTCAGTGACTATTGCATATGATATTTCAATGATGTAATTAATTTATTGATTAATTAATTAATCCCTTCTTTACTGACCCAGAAATAATAGAAAGTATCATGAAGAATTTCCTTTGGCCTTAATCAGATTAGATCAAACTCCAAATGAAACAAGTCAAACAAAAAGGCATTGAGTCATCTAATGTTTACAAAAAGGAGATAAGGACAATAAAATAGAAAAGTTTACTAAGGATAAAAATACTGTTTCTATCAAAAGGAGGGACAGTTATTAGGAAAAGAATAAGTAAAAAGTAAGAAAGTAGCAAAATTTGTGAATGATAAATGGATAAGATACTGAAGTTCAAGAAACAAAACATATGGAGACTTCCACTAATCCTGCTGGTTTCAGAAGGTAAAATGTACAATCCCTCCTCGTCTTGGTGTCATTGGCAGAAGGTGAAAAATTTACCCTTTGGACAAATGTAGAGCTCCTGTTACCCAGAGGCTTTTATTCTTGTAAGACATTTCAGAGGCGTGCCAGACTTAGCAAAACCTGGCCACTTTGAGATGTACCACAAGGGGGCCGAACACGTCAGATTTAGAAGCTGCCCCTGTGAATTAAAGCTCCCTGTTGCAACAGAGATACAGGCAGAACGCACTGCAGTAACCAGTCCTAGCAGACATTCTATTGCTGGCAGCACAGAGCAGAAAAGTCGCAAAGGAGAGGGAAATATAAAGTATCAAGCTGAATGGACTTATTGTCAGAATGGGGAAATAAAGTAAAAAACCTGAAAGGTTTTAACCATCTTTTAATGATCAATGTGCTTGAGAGGAGATCTGAGTGTGTGGCTCAGTCATGGCTACCCCATGGGTAATAGACACAAACTGTTCCAGGTGTCTACCAGAATTCTCCATGTTGATTAAGTATCACATATATTTCCTATAGGAGGAATAATCATAAAAAGGAAATGGGAAATGAACTAAGAAGAAATTTGCAAGAAGGAAAATTTGAAATCTGGCCAAATGCATTGTATCAGTCTTCCTTGCTGCTATCTGCTCTGAGGATGATTGGTTATCCTGTGAAGAACAGAATTTTACTGGAGAGTTTGCCACTCCTGTTTCCAAGTGTTAGAACCTATTTTCTTGTTTTCTTGGCATTCTGATATTGATATAAGTGTGAGGCTGATGCTTCAGAAATTTCTCTGATTGCTAAAAATAACTCAATAAAGGCATTAAGTTCAGGAGTCTGGCTGGCTATTACACACCTGACCTGGTTGACTGCCAGGTATAATGCTCCCCCACCCTTCCTCTTCGCTTTTCCCAAATGTTAAATAACTTAAAGTACCGACGATTTAATTTAGGCTGGTAATGAATGAGAAACAAGATTTTAAAGTAGCCAAGAGGAAAATTCAATGACTTCAAACCAATACTTTGTGCAGAAGAAATTAGTGCCATTTTAAAACAATTTTAAGAATGATTTAGCAAAGGATTTCCTTAGGGAAAATATTTTGTTTATGAGGTTTTTGTTTTCTTTTAAAATTAGATTATAATTATATTATAAGCAGGTCATGTCCACAAGGCGCCCTTTCTAAAAAAAGAGTAGAAGACACAACACAGTCTATCTCTTCAAGGGGAATAAGTTCTTGTTTGCAAATGAACCTTCTTCACATCTTTCATGGTCTTCAAAATGTAAGACTATAAAGACAGGGTATCTTAACTTCTTTACTTGTAACTACATCAGGGAAATAGAGGATTCAGGGTGTTAATTTTTCTACTGAATGAGTCTTATTCTGTGTTACCTATCATGGGAACAAAGCCTGTTTTAAAGCCACAGTTTGTATCTGTTGCATGTGTTGTTTTGGACAAAATCCATCTTAAATTATGAGTATGTAAATTTTAAATTCATAGAATTTTTCATAAGAGCTCTTCATTAAGTATTTTCCTGGAATATGTTTAAGCTGGTAGATATGTTACATATAGAGTACAGATGTACTGAAATAGAAAATAAAACTTGAAATATATAAATATATTTACTCTCCCAGCTGCAAAGTTTAATGCTCTTTGTGGTGGCTGACCACTTTAGATGGTGTGCTTCAAAAAAAAAAAAAAAAAAAAAAAACCAAAGAAGAAAAAAATAAATATTAGTATCTTCAAAGTTTCTTCTACTATTTTTCCTGGTAGCTAAACATTTCAAGTGAGTTGAGGTAGCTGCTTATTATTATTGCTTCAACTATATTAGGATAAAAGATTCCACAAATTAACTGGGTAGACAAAATTGCAGTCTTCTAGAATTTCCTTTCTCAGAAGAATAACCAAAATGAAAAAAAAATGTTTTCTGCAGTGGTGTCATGGTGGAATTTAAAGTTTTCACAGAGAGATAAATATGGAACCGAAGTAACTCATACATAAATATATGACCCATGAAACCAGTAGAATATCATCAGGATTGTTCCATTGGTAGCTAACCACCAGTCCGATTCAAAAGACAAACTTGTATGTGGCTTGGTTGGAAAATCCAGTCTATAAGCTTTATTTGCAAAGGTCTCTGTTTAAAAAAAAAAAAAAAAAAAATCTAAACCAAAAATTTAAAAAGGAACAGGGTTTAAGTTAATTTGGAATCTGGAAGTCTGTTAAGGCCTGACACCAAATCCTTTCTTTTACTGTTTTAGGTGTTTTTTTGATCAGTCCTCTGGGATGATACAGATAACAATATTGAGATACTTGAGATATACGACACAACAGGTTGGAAAAGTTAAGAAATTGAAATTTGAGAAAGCTCTATTGTTCCTCTATTGTTCAGTATTTTTTGCACTTCATAATGTTTATTGAATTTCAGTTTAGGCAAGATTCCTGCAAAAAGTATTTTTAAGGCTTTTATACTTGGCCAAGGACTGAAGGATGATCTCAGAGTGGAATCTTATTTTCATAGAGACGAGCAGAAGTGAAGTCATTGAAAAAGAAGTGGCATAAAGGGCAAATTCTGCTTCTGTGTTTGTGTATGCAAATTAGCCCAATGAAGTCTGCATCAAAAGGGCAAACTTGGCCCCATGCATTGTAAATTTTACTATCTCAGAGCCAATTTCTTTAGAGAACAACTAATAACTGCTCTTTTTCCACAGACAGGAATTTGTAGGTATATGAATCTTCTTAGAAGTTCCCATATCCATGCTGACATACCTATTTCCACAAAGTAGGTCACCATTTATGGAGAAAGTCACTAAGCAGACTTTATTTTTAGAAAAATTTTACTATTTGAGCGTAGTAAAGTCTTTAAAAATGAATAAAACACAGAAACATATGCAATCTTTGGCCACCAGAGCTACCTTTATGTCCCCAGAAGCCCTCTGCAACAATTTCTGTCGAATATAGTGACACTTCAGATTAATTGCTGGGTTCTCCCCTGCTGAACTCAGCCAACAAGCTACTCATGACTCAAGCAGATGTTTCTGCACTTTAGGCAAACTGCAGCATGTTTGTATTCCCCTTGCTTCCCCACCTCCATCACCTGTGACAAAGGCTTTTACCAGAGACATCACGGGAATTTTACTCAAGAGAAACAAGACGCTGGGCCACCAGCAGTGCTGCAGAGTAGCCTAAGTTGCCCTCATCCAGCACATAGGGGAATCTAAGGGATGGAATATTGTAAAAAATATGGGTTACCTTCACCAGTATAACTATACTGACAGTTACCGTGTTTACAGGGCAAAGAGGGGGTCCCTTGAAAAGTTCCCTAGAAAAATGTGTTTGTCTGAGCTCATTTCACTAAAGATTGTCATAAAGCTAGAGAGGGTAGCAGGTAACTGTCTGAGGCAAATTGATTTTCGCTGTCCTGAATGGAGCTAAGCAGAGGCAGGGTGGACGGGGTCAGGTATTAGCACAGCAGTAAGACAAAACATTATAAGGGCCAAAGCAGAAAAGCAAGTCTCCCCGTGGATTCTTTTGTGGCCCCCAGGTACCCCGAGGAAGCCTCCGGGAGGCGGAGGGGGGGGGATCAGGCAGTTTTCCTGCAGGTGCTGCAGCACATAGTACCATACCCCCAGCCGAAGACTCAGCACTGCTAGGAACGGTGGCTGGCGCCTGCAGCTGGATCTATAGGCACAACCTCTGCTGTTCCTTTGATCTCCCCCTCCGAGCACTAGCACTCTCCTAATTCCCACAAATGTACTTTTGTGGTGTCCTTTTATCCTTCAGCTCCTGCTTTTCTTTGAGAGACAGAGAAAATATGACTGATAGTCTGCTTTTGCTACATCTCAGTTGCTATTTCAAAATACTTCATCATCCAAATCAAATTGGATCAACAAGAACTGTGGAGTTCTGTGCAGTTATGCATAGGCTGATCAGAACTGCACAGGAATGGTACATTTCTTCCTGAATGTGTCACTTTTTCAGTGACATTCCGTTTCCATTTCCACGCAGTTTTTCTTCCTTTTCCCCTCTTCCAAAAACCCACCATTTTTGCAGAAAGACTTGGAACAGTCTTTTATTTGGGAAATATTTTGTCCATCTGCAGGATTTGTGAGGGTTTTGTCTAGTTTTATTTCATTTCCTTTCTTGTGAAATATATGATGATGAACCATTCCTTCTGAATTCCTTTTCATTTTTTGCTAAAATTGGTACTATTTTTTAGTCCCACTCCAGCTTTCATCTGATTTCTTCACCACTTTCAGACCCAATTTTAGAAACCATAAAGCTTTCTAAACTCCTTGTCTCATTCCTTCTTTCTGTATGACACAAGACACAAGGCTTTGGCTTCTCCGTTGGGTGTCTTTGGCATCCATGCTGCCTACCGATCAATACATGATGGCCATTGTTATCACTGGCGTAACACACACTTACGTCCTGTCCATCTTGTCCGGAACAACATGGACGTGCTTGAGGATGCAGAGACTGGCACAACCTCCACTTTTCTGCCTGGAGGACAGATGACCGAGAGCTTTGGGGAAAGGCATAAATGAACTGTATCACTGAAGTTTGCAACGTATTCAGAAGCTCTGGGAAGGGCATTGTCCTGGTTTTGGCTGGGATAGAGTTAATTTTCTTCCTAGTAGCTGGTATAGTGTTATGTCTTGGGTTCAGTATGAGAAGAATGTTGATAACACCCTGATGTTTTCAGTTGTTGCTAAGTAGCGTTAAGTCTAAAATCAAGGATTTTTCAGCTTCTCATGCCCAGCCAGCAAGAAGGCTGGAGGGGCACAAGAAGTTGGAGCAGGACACAGCCAGGGCAGCTGACCCAAACTGGCCAACGGGGTATTCCATACCATGGCTCGTCATGCCCGGTACATAAACTTGGGGGAGTTGGCCTGGGGGGACGTCACTGCTTGGGAGCTAACTGGGCATCGGTAGGCAAGTGGTGAGCAATTGCATTGTGCATCACTTGTACATTCCAATCCTTTTATTATTATTATTATTGTCACTTTATTAGTGTTATCATTATCATTATTAGTTTCTTCTTTTCTGTTCTATTAAACTGTTCTTATCTCAACCCACAAATTTTACTTTTTTCTGATTCTCTCCCCTATTGCAGTGGTTGCAGGGGAGTGAGCAGCTGCGTGGTGCATAGCTGCTGGCTGAGGTTAAACCATGACAGGCGTCTATTTATTTTTGCTGTAACCATGATCAGGAATGGCTTAGGTGTCTCGTCAAATACTGGATTCTTTTGAAATTTCAACTTTTAAATTTTAACAAGTCTCTTTCGTTAAAAATTGTTTTACCATTCAAAGTTGCAGTTTAAAAAATAATAAAAATAATAATAATAAAGAAGCAGAAGCATCCTTTGTCAAACTATCAGTTCCAGAGTGTAAAGAAACTGGTTTATCAAAGAACCTGTCATGATGACCTAAAATTTATTTATAATTAAACAGCATATTTTGTTGAACCTCAGAGAAAAAGCTGGGATATTCAGGAAGAAATCTTTCCAGAAACTGAAAACAAGTAAAATCAGGCTAAGACAGGCATCTGACACAGACAATAACAATATGAATATTAAAATATGTCAGTTATAACCTGCAGAAAACAGGATTTTATAATTGCAGCATCATAAGACTTTAATCAAAGACAATTGATTCATTCATTTTAAAGAAGGAGTATTAGTTATTTCTGTAAGCAATAAAAGTAGAAGGTTTTGATATGATAAAATATTTTAGGAGAAAAAATCTACTGTTTCTTCATTCCAGATTATTCCATTGAAACATCCTTTCGTACATTCTTTGAGAGCTCTGCTGTGGCCATTGACAATGGTACGACCCTTATAACCAGGATACTCTAATTAACCTTTTCTCTTTCATACAATTTTTTCAAGTCAAACCTTTGATTTGTTTCAAGATGCTAGGAGATACATGTATTACAAAAAAATAATGTCTTCATATTAATTATTGCTCCTATACAAATATTTCTAGGTAGAACACACATTAATGTAAATATCTTCTTTTCATTGTCATTTAAAAAAAATGAATTTGAAAACTTCCTGTTTCAAAGTAATTTCCTGTGTCTAGGAAAAATAGCTGCTGTATATCTCTTGGGGAATGGATGCAATCTGTCTCTTATTTCACCTTTGCAACCTCTGAATATATATCTATAAGACTGAAAACATGATATATCTGCAGAACTTTATAAGCAAGGATGATTGATAATGAATTCCTCAAATTTATAGGGAAAATATCAGTGTCTTTGTAGGCACTTATGTTTCTTTATAAAGCATTATCTAAGGGGTTTTAAGAAGTATCATTTTGTTCTTGTTGTTAAGGTTAAATTTTCCCAACATGTTAGCAGCAGCAAGCCTGTTTACAGACCATACCTCTCACTAGAGGCTTTCAGTCACAGACAATGCCTTCTTGCTTTCTTATTACACACCATGGTACTGCCCTGGCTGAATCACTGTCATCCACTAGATATAGTCAAAATGTCAGCAACTGTGATGAAGAGAAGGAAAAAGAAATAACTTGCCACGCAAAGCCTCATGCTGCGATGTTTTATAAAGCCAATGCTGTCAGTCAGTGCCCATCAGTATTGCTTGTGCAAAGCACAGGGCTTACTATTGATTTAATTAACTGGAGTTGAGATAAAGTTCAGTTATGCAGTGCAATAATTTGCAGGATGCTCACAGGATTTCACAGACTGTGTTGCGAGAAAGGAAAAACGCAGAACTGCATGGATGGAACGCAGCCTTGGAATCAGTGACTGACAGACTAACAGACAAGACTGCACACGTATCAAACATCTGGGCAAAATGTTCTGCGTTACTGATATCTGAGATGTAATAGCTGTAAAACATATACAGGAAAGTCCATTCTACTTTCTCTTATCAGGTGGCAAGATGGATCAAGGAAATAATCAGAGCAGTATTTGCTGTGTGGTCCTCAGAGAAATAATACTTTTGGGTATAATTGCCTTTAAAAGAATATGATGCTCATTTTAAAAAGACCAGAATATGATATCACCAGTGACACAAAACCCCTTCTCTTACGCTATTTAGGTGACTTATTTTATGAATCTGATTTTATCCTTTGTTCCCTTTCAATTTTTTGTTACATTTGATCTGCTCTAGGAAAATGAGTGCCTGTGATAAGGTTTTTTTTTTTTAACTACAACCAATTAACAAGTTCTCTTCTCCACCTTCAGCATGTACCAGTGTTTTATTTTTAGATGTGTATCTATATATGTGGTTATGTGTCTGCACTGGATATGTGTTATTAAAATAGTAACAGTGTTGCATCAAATTCACTTCTTTTAACTAATATTTTGTCTCAAAAATCTCTTTTTGGTTTGCAGAGTTCCTGAGATAAGTGGCTCTTAAATATTGAAATACGTGGCTCTTGCGGACTAATATAGTAATGAGAAATATTTATGTGAGCTTTATTCTCTCTGTTTACATGACAGTTGATTTAATAAGTCTTGGTGGATTAGTCTTCAACATCAGTGTTTCAAAGTTCTGTTTGTCAGGGAAAAAGCTGCTGACTTTTCCTGCTAGGAGGTTGATTGCAGAGTGTTCCTTGCTTCAGACCTTTTATTGCTGATGGCACCTCAGGTCTGCCACCAGCCAGCAGTAGTGCCAACCTGCTCTCGTCTCCATATCTGATACAACTATTTCCCTCTTCAGTGAAGGGTGTTAGCCAGTCTTTGTTTTCCACATATAATTGCAGGGGGTTCAGTGGGTCAGTCAAAGGCCAAAAGGAAGTCTGATATAGACATAGACACAGACACAGACATGCATATAGCTGTATAGATAGTACACATACACATATATGTATTTTTATATGTGTTCCTGTGTCTATATATAATCATATGTATATTTATATGTATATATAGAATGAAAGTCTAGATCTGTTGTATAAAAACAGTACAATATACCAGACAACGTAAGAATTAGTTAAGAAACCTATTTTGAAAATAGGTCAACTGGAGTAAAACATTTCGGAAGTATAAAAATACTGTTGTCTTTCAAGATTACAATATTTCTTTTTTTCCTCAAAAATTTTAGGAGTCATTTGTCTTAAAGTAGTAAGCTGTAGTTTTATTCTGTAATCTTGATAAGAATGGTGCATTTTCTTTGTCAGGAGGCAGCTGAGTATGTAATTATTCAGATGCTAACAGGGTTTTATTTGTGTATAATAAAATTCATACAGCTGTTGTGTACAGTTTCATCCTGCATTGACTCAATGTGTTTCTACAAAGCACAAATGATGTGATGGACTCTTCATAAACTGTTCTAAGTGTCAGAGACTTCACTAAAATGTCCCAAATCCAGATGGAACAACATAAGAAACAATCTGTTCTGGTAGGGAGAAGAGAAAGATACTGTGATGAGAAAGAATAAAAAGATGGGTATAGGTAGTTTGTGGGGGATGTAACAGAGAATCCCCTTCTGATGGTAAAAGACAGTTTGTACAGAAATGTGGTTTCTTTCCTATGCAGTCTGCCAATTTCTTTTGCATTCCTTGTAGTGAAAAGCTCTTAAATATTACAGAAGGACAAAAACAAGAAAATTTCCCAGTTAAAGCAATCAAGTAAAACTCCTTAGCACAGAGGGAAGGCTGAACACAGGTAACAACTTTCAGAAGAATGTCTTTTAAAAAGTCAAAGAGGAAATGAGATCTTTATACATGAGTGAAGTAGCAAAATTAACATGACCTTTAAAAACAATAAGAGTTAAACACTGCATGGTTTAACAATGATCATCCAAATGACCTTGATTATGATTCTTGGCCATACAGAGGTGGTCCAGATGCACCCTTTAGCTCAGGATCTGGTGGTTACTGAAAACTGCAATAGGAAGAACATACTTTTTTTCTTACGTTCTTTCCTCAAGCATCTGCAACTGGTCACTGCTGGAGGTGGTACTGCTTTAAAAGAGCATTTATTCTTCCCCATAAGGATATTCTTATCTTATGACACAACCCATCCTTCCTTTTTTTTGAGACCTATGTTTTAAAGTACAATCTTTTTGAAAGAATTTCCCTGAATAAATATGGACTAGATAAAGACTGTTCCCTGGTAGTGTTTGGGAAGCCTTGCTAATTAACATAAATATTTCAGAAAACAATGCTAAGCAAGATTTTACTTTTATCATTTGCCTGTGGAATACAGCAACAGCAGCCTAAAAACTTTTTTTTTCATGCATATCAGGTAATTTTGTCAGTGCTTAATTTTATGGTTTACCTCTAAACTACTCTGTGCTCTTACCTTCTGTAGTTCATAGTTAAGGATATATTTGGCTTCACAACAAAATAGCTGTATAAATTTTTCATGATTCACTGTGTGTTTGAGGCCACTTATGCAGAGTGACCAGTGTAAAAGCAGTCTGAATTGCTTTAGTTAGCAATATTCCTTAGCTTTTTACAGGCACTGGCTCTATTGCTTGTTGCTGTTATTTTCAGTGGCGGCAAAGAGATATTAGTAAATGTCCAATTTATTGGTCTAACTTGCGTTCATTATAAACTTTCTGCACTTTTAGCAGAGCAATACTTACAGCATAACAGATGCTCATAATTTATTTAGTTTAAATCACTTAGCAAATTTATTTTTCCTTTTGGTCATGTTTTCATCTTCTTTGTTCTACATCCATTATCAAATAAGACCCGTCACATGAACCTGTCACCTTGGTGGAATGTTAGGATTCTTCACATATTCAGTAAAAATACAGTAAAATAAAATAAATAAAAATAACCCCTCTCCCTTCTTTCATTTTTACAGATTTCTGACAATGCATTTTTGATGATGCTTTTTATAGCACATTTTAATGTGACACTGACACATAACTTCTTTTCATTCTTCTGTTTTTTGTTTGCTTCCCCTTGTCATACATTTATAAATAAAAGAATCTTGTGCTTTATCAGTATATGTTGAAAACAGGAGAGAAAGAAACGTTAGTAAAACAAGTATTGAAATTATAAAGTGGTCCAAAACAAGCCAATATCAGTTCTGAGGTAGTTGTCACACTGTAGAAGAACTGGAGAAAGGTTAGTTGAATAACAAATGGATGGAGAATAAAATGTGCATTATGTATTACTTCACCCAGAGGTAGAAAGGGAGAGATAAAATTGCTTAAAGATAAAAAGAGAATGGATGAGTCCGTAAGTAGGAAATGGTCAAAGCATTAGAAAAATAGAATGCACATGGGAGAGGTGTAAATATGTAAAAGAATATAAAGAAGGTGTAAATACACAAAAGGGACAAAGACATCAAATACTTTATTTAAAATGTCATAAATGAAGAGGTGAGAACAATGGTATGCATATAAGCAGAGCTGAAGGAAGCAGAAGAGAATCAAATAGAAAACATCAAGTTGCAAATGGAAAAAAATGAGAATCTAGAAAATAATAATAAATAAAAGCATAAAACCATAAAACAAACAAAGGAAAAAAGACAGCATTATATGAATAGTATAGAAAACATGGAGATTACAAAGACTAGAGTAGCAATAGTGTGTTTTACACTGACTTCTATTTACTGTAAGATGCTTGTTATACTCTTATTAGGTTGTGTGAACATTTTCTGTTATTTCACCATCTTCTGTTTATTTTTGTTGTCCTGTTTTCTGTTTTAACATTTTAAGATACAGTATTGTAGGGTTGCATTCATTATTACTCATTGTAGGTCAAATTTAATCTTATTTTATTTCTGCATTAATACCAAGTACAATCAAATTACAGAAAGATTTTACATGCCCTTAGTATCTAGCTTTTCCATCCAAGTAAAATGTACACTCCTAGAAAAAATGTTTTCTTCATACATCCATGACACTTCTACCAATATTCATCAAATAATTTATAATAGTCTCTGATCTGCCACTTAGCCATTTGTGAGCTGTGATACAGTAATCAAATTGTATCTCTAAAGGACTAAGAGTTATTTTATAGTCAGTGTAAATATTACAGTTTAATGTCTCTTGAATAACACACGTTATATAATAGCATGTATTAGACAGTAGTATATAACCTCCAAATATAATGTAATTGCACTCTGTAATAGTACCTTTTATACGCTGCGCAGTTCTAATCCCACCTTCTCAACAAGAAAGGAGTAGAAAGGGAGAAGATTCAGAGAAGGGTGTGAAGGATGACCAGATGTATGGAAAGGCTTCCTTAAACTGAACTTCGAAGTTACAGCTTTTCATTCTGGACAATGAAAAGAATAACTGAAGACACTATGATGGACATCTACAAAATCATTAGTGGCATGGAAAAGTGGAGAGGAATCAGCTGTCTACTGTTTATTTCCGCAGTAGAACCAGGGACTATCAGTTGAAACCAGCATCTGACAGCTACAAGTTTGAGGCTTTTTTCAAGAAGATGTGTTTCTGCTCATAGCGTCAGGGTAAGTGGGAGAAGCTAAGGAAAGTTGTGGATGTTAAAGCTGAAATGGATACAAATGAAGGCTGGACAAGTTCATAAAAGACAAGTCCTCTGAAAGTTGCTGATTGCACATAAGCCACCTCTTTCTCATGCAATCTGTCAGTATAAATTGTTGAAAATTAAGGGAATATTCAATGGAACTATCAATCAGACTTATTCTTCTCATTTTCTATAGTCATTTACTTTGGGCTGGTTCTGGGGAAAAAAAAAGATATTGGTTTGGCTGAACTTTTTAAAACTCTCAGTGTAATGCCTTTTATGTTCTTGTCATTGCTGGGCTTTGTGTAGATTGGTGGTTTGCATCCACTAAATCCTACCCCCAGCGTTAGTACTCCGGTAATAACTCAGTGTTCCCCCATCCCTATACAGTTTACAACACAACTGGATCACTCAAACTTCCTCTGGCTAATCTCTACTGTGTCCCATATTTTCTTTCCCACTGCCATTGTTCTGAGTCCTAACAGTATACGCTGTAGCAGCATCAGTGTTATATATGCCTGTGTAGTGCAATATCCTGGTTTGCCAAAGGACTCATGTTTGTTGCCAAACGACACATTTTTGTCATTAAAAACACTTCAAATGTCTGTCACTGAAAAATAAATGAATAATGTCTGTTTTAATTGTTAGACAAATATTTTGCCCTTTGAATCAGACTCTTAAAGGTGGAATGACCAATTCTCTAATATATCCTAAGAATTTTTATTCTGATCTTTTAACTTAAACTTATGTCTTTCCATATAAGAGCTCAGTGTGGACAAAAAGTACTTTCTGAAAGAAAAAGCCTTTTTCAAAATACTTCAATCTGCTCAATTCTTAGTGTAGAGCCAGATGCAGTGCAGTGTTGGCTGTACTCTGGCAACAGAGGAGCTCAACATAGTACAAGACAGGATGGAAGCCCCTCAGACTGACAGCCTGTGCTTTAGCTCATGGTAAACCGTGCTTCAAAACAGGAGAAGCATAAAACTAATTATAACTTTTTAAAATTCCAGCATACTTGGCTCAATGTTACTGACTGAGTGTTTCACAATGTAAAAAATATATGTATGTATATGCTCATCTGTCGTGGTTTAACCCCAGCCAGCAACCAAGCACCACGTAGCCGCTTGCTCACTCCCCCTGCCAGCAGGATCGGGGGAAGAGGACTGAAAGTGAGAAAAGTCATAGGTTGAGATAAGAGCAGTATAATAATTGAAAAATAATAACAACAATAATAAATTTGTAATGAAAAGGAAAATAACAAAGAGAGAGAAATAAAACCCAAGAAAGACAAGTGTTGCAAATGAAAACCTCACCACCAACTGACCGATGCCCAGCCAGTCCCCAAGCAATGGACCCCTGGCCAACATTCCCCCCAGCTTTCCATGCTGAGCACGACGTCCTATGGTCTGGGATATCCCTCGGGTCAGTGGGGGTCAGCTGTCCCAGCTGTGTCCCCTCCAACTCCTTGTGCCCCCCCAGCCTGCTCGCTGGTGGGGTGGGAGGAGAGGCAGCAAAGGCCTTGACTCTGTGTAAGCACTGCTCAGAAATAACGAAAGCATCCCTGTGTTATCAAAAATGTTTTCAGCACAAATCCAAAATATAGCCTACTACCAGCTACTATGAAGGAAATTAACTTTATCCCAGACAAAATCAGCATAGGCCATGAGCTTTGTACTGACCGAATAGTACTTACATGAGTAAATATTCAACAAAATACAGTACACACATTTAATTGTTGATTTTTAAATAAATGAAAAATAAAGATAATTTTCCAGAACGTGACCTAACAACAATTTTAGGTATAGGAGCTCAGAAAAATATTTTTTCCACATATCTGATTTCTCCTAAGGAACATTCTTGGTTGCACACCTGCACACACAAAAAAGGAGCACAATAGCACAATGGAAGTTGGGGGAACCCCAGGAACCGCATCAGGAAAAGAAGCCCCTGCCCAGCCCCTCCCAGCTGTCCCAGGAGAATCTCAGCCCCAGGGTCCAGAGGTGACACTCGTCTCATGAGTCACAGGGAGTGGCTCTCCTGTCATTTTACAGAATGAGGGGGAGTCACTACCTAACAGGTTTGGGACACATTATGGCATGTAGGGGGAGAACATTTGGCAATTGCACAGGACTTATTATGGGATGTTTAGAGGAGGGGGAAAAAGGAAGGGAAAGGGAAGGATCCAGGTGGTTTTGGGAAGAACAAACATGGGAAAACAGAGGACTAAGGGTATAAAAGGAGGTGGCTGTATGTAAGCAGGTTGCTGGTCAGTATGCTTGTCTGCCCACACCTCACACATGATCAGCACAGTCTGTCACATCATCTTATTAAATTCCATGCCTAACTATTTTCCTGTTCAAAGTTCTCTCTCTTCTGTGTGCACATGCATGTATGGTGCCAATGACTGGAGTCAGACCAGTGGTCAGAGGCCTGCGTGTTGGTGGTACCAGCACCTGGAGCGAGTGTAGGTGTGCAAGGAAGCATGTGAACACTGGTGAAGATCAAGCTGAACTAGCCAGCAAGTAGGTGAGAGGGCCTGGGAGCCAGGGGAAGTGTATTTTTCTCTAAGGCCAAGACCACAGGAAAAGCTGGTTACCAGGAGGGATGAATGGAAACCTGGCCAGCTGCTGGAGGGACTGTGGGATCTGGCCGTCAATTGAGAGATCTGCTTGTGTGTGTGTGTGTGTGTGTGTGTGTGTCTGTTTTGGGTTTGTGTGGTGGGGTTTTGGTAGCAGGGGAGGGGCCGCAGGGCCGGCTCCTGTGAGAAGCTGCTGGAAGCTTCCCCGGCTCCCAGCCAGACCCGCCTCTGGCCCAGGCCGAGCCCCTCAGCGACGGCGGTAGCGCCTCGGGGAGAACAGATTTCCGAGGGGAAAC
>JAVJGG010000008.1:20550695-20563790 GCA_035590195.1 Aviceda cuculoides | reverse complement strand
GGAGATCTGCTCCCCCGTGGACCTCCCTGGGCTGCAGGGGGACAGCCTGCCTCACCATGGTCTTCCCCATGGGCTGCTCTGCTTCAGTGCCTGGATTATCTCCTCCACATCCTTCTGCACTGACTGGGGGTCTGCAGGGTTGTTTTTCTCACATCTTCTTACTCCTCTCTCTGGATGCCATTTTTGTGTGCCCCACAACTTTTTTCCTTCTTAAATCTGTTCTCCCAGAGGCACTACCACCATCACTGATGGGCTCAGCCTTGGCCAGCGGTGGGTCCATCTTGGAGCCGGCTGGCATTGGCTTTTTTGGACACAGGGGAAGCTTCCAGCAGCTTCTCACTGAGGCCACCCCTGTAACCCCCCCATGCTACCAAAACCTTGCCACGCAAACCCAATACAGCTGTCTTTCTGTCAAATAAGCTGGAGTTCCTCACACCCTCTGCTGAACGTATTCTGGTCAGTAATCTAGCAGAAGATTTCCCCCCACCCACCCCCAACACTGACAGGGTAGATTTTCCAGTGTTGGAATGAGGTGACTCAGTTCAGTGAGAGTACAAATGAAAATCAGAGCTGGCTTGAGGGAGATACTGAGAGTGTACTGCCAGGCAAGAAGAAAAGAGCAAGAGGAGAAAACTCTCTACCTTTCAGAGGCAGGCTCAAAAGGCAGCTTCATATTTCATCCTTCAGATGCCCCAGCACAGCAGCTTTTATATTCAGTTTAAATGGAAAGTCTTCAGCTGTATTTGCTTAAGAGAGATCAGTAAGCAATTAATAGCACTTATAAGCTAAGAATGTAAATGTTTGTTTATACATCACTTACTGCTAATTATGAAGAAAACATGGTGAGCTGCAGATTTACAGATCCTACACAAATTTTCAGTTGTTGAAGTTTTTTCTATGCCATCTTTACTTGGTGCATGTAGCTACAGTAAACTATATTCCTAGTTCAGCCTGACCTTTGTGCCTGGCAAGATCATGGAACAGATCATCCTGGAAGATATGTCAAGGCATATGAATGACAGGGAGATGATTAGAGGCAGCCAATATGACTTCAGCATGGGCACATCATGCCTGAATACTCTACTGGCCTTCTATGATGGAGTGATTGCATCAGTGGACAAGGGAAGTGCTACTGTCTTCCATAAGGCCTTTGACAAGGTCCCACACAACATTCTTGTCACTAAATTGGAGAGATATGGGTTTGATGGATGGAATATTTGATGGATAAGGAATTGTCTGTATGGCTGCATCCAAAGAGTTGCAGTCAATGGCTCTATGTCCAAATGGAGATCAGTAACGAGTGGTGTCCCTCAGGGGTCTGTACTGTGTCTGTACTGTTAAATATATTATTAATTACATAGACAGTGTGGATGACACCAAGCTGAGTGGTTCGCTAGAGGGAAGGGATGCTGTCCAGAGGGACCTTGACAGGCTTGAGGCATGAGCCTATGTGAACCTCGTGAACTTCAACAAGGCCAAGTGCATGGTCCTGCACATGGGTCAGGGCAATCCCCAAAATCAGTACTGACTGGGAGATGAATGGATTGAGAGCAGCCTTGTAGAGAAGGACTTGGGGATACTGATGAATGAAAAATTAGATATGAGCAGGCAATGTGTGTTTGTAGCCCAGAAAGCCAATTGTATTCTTGGCTGCATAAAAAGAAGCATGACCAGCAGGTCGAGGGAGGTGATTCTCCCTCTCTACTCTGCTCTCATGAGATGCCACCTGGAGTACATGTGGCATGTCTGGGGTCCCCAGCATAAGAAAGACATGGACCTGTTGGAGCAGGTCCAGAGGAGGTTCATGAAAATGACTGGAGAAGTGGAACACCTCTCCTATGAAGACAAGCTGAGAGAGGTGGGATTGTTCAGCCTGAAGAAGACTCCAGGGACACCTTATTTAGGCCTTACAATACTTAAAGGGGGCTTATAAGAAACATGGAAAGAGAGTGTTTACCAGGGCCTGTAGTGACAGGACAAGGGGTAACAGTTTTAAACTGAAAGAGAGTATATTCATTTTGGACATAAGGAACAAATTCTTTACTGTGAAGGCGGTGAGACACTGGACAAGGTTGCCCAGAGAACCTGTGAATGCCCCATCATTAGAAGTGTCTAAGGTCAGGTTGGAAGGGAGTTTGAACAACCTTTTCTAATGAAAGATGCCCCTGGCCATGGTAGGGGGGGTGGAACTAGATGATCTTTAAAGCTTCCTTCCAACCCAAACCATTCTATGATGCTGTGATTCTAATGTTCTATGATTTTGCAAGTAAAGAAGCTTTGGATGGCAACTCACACTAATAATTAGATAAACGGTTTGGGACACGGATGACTTTAGATACATTCTTTACCTGCCAATATTAAATATATAAAAATTCATATGTTGCTATGAATCTATTTTGCTCTCCATCTGGATATCAGCAATTTTTCATTCTGTTTCCTTATTTATAATATCCAGAGAAAGAAGGAGGCTTTCCCCCCCCCCTCCCCCCCTTGCCATAAGGGAAATGTTGCTCTTACATTTTAAGAAATTTCTCAAAAGTTTTCACCCTATGTTCTTTAATATTGCATTTATGAGTTCAAGAATATTTACTTGAAAAGTAATAAATATGGTGAAAACCTAGGAATTTTCATGTACTACTCTACTGTCACTTAAATTCAATGTTATGATTGTTTTTTAATTTCCTCAAAAGGAGAATAAAAATATAAGTTAGTTTTTAGGTTGAAGATTCCAGGAGATTTATGGAGTTTTATCTGGCTAGTTACCATGGAGGTTAATTACTGTTGAGATAAGCCCTAAGGATTATCAAATTTCAAAGCACAGAAAAAGTGCCATTCTTTGTTATATAAGGAATAAGTTCCCAAACCACTCAGATGTCCTTATTAGGAACAGCAATAAGCTGGCACAGCTGCAGTCTTTTTTTTTTTTGTTTTCCCCTAGTGATGTTTCAGGTGAAATGCCCCTATTACATTTATAATCTTTATCCCCTTCCCTTGGGGAATGGGAGGAGTTAATGTGGTGCCTCTTCTCTTGGTTATGAAGCCTTTCTTTTGTTGCTTTAACTAAATTCTCTCTTTGATTTGTAGCTATATTTAACTCCAGCATTTTCTAAGCCATCAGCAAAAATATTCAAAATATCAACAAGAAGAAATGGTAATATGAACAGTGAAGAAGCTTTGATTGTTTTTGGACTAGGTCACATAATTTAAAAAGAGGTGTTAAAAATAAGGTTATCATTCTTGTTAAAATACAAACATTGGAAACATAAAAAGGTATCCTTCTCTTTGATCTGTATTAGGAAAAAGGGGGTAAAGTTTTATCAGCTTCAATGGATTTTATTTTCACTGTGAATTTACCATAGCTGTACATTTGGTTCAGTTGAATAGCATGTCTTCAAATGCCCAGAATCAACCATGGAGGATGTTATCCACTTAAATTTAATAAGCAAAAAGGAAGAAAAGATTTAAGGTTCCTCAGTCTCTCCCCAAGGAAGATGTTGTTATCTTTCTAATTCCTGTGGAAGAAACTATTTTTTTAGATACATTTTTTCAGATCCTAATGGAATCCTTAAGCTCTGGAGTTTTTTTAGTTACTATAAAACTGGAATAAAGTAATACAAACCCAAGTGCATTAGAAACTTGATTAAAATAAAGTAAAGCAGATACTGAAGAAATATTATGAGCCACATTCAGCTGACAGATCTGCAAGAAATCTGGTGTTATATATGCAGCAATTAATTACCTTCTTGTAAAAAAAATTTGAAATTGGTTCATTTATTTTCTAAAGAAAACAAGGATTAGGAGAATATTTGCCTCCTATTGTGCTTTTTCAACAATTTATATGAAAAACACTTTTTAATAAAATTTTATTTAAAAACAAAACCAACTTTAACTCACCCTTTTGCTTTCTTGAGATTGTTGACCATTCTATACAACTGCTAATAACTACAGGAACCATATTTCTGTTACAAGCCAGCCACTTAAACACTCAGGTAATCACTTTTAAGAAGACTAACATCTAATTTAAGAGTGAGATTCAGTTTGTCTCTTCAGTTTTTTAGACTGACATTTAGACTCTGTGATGGTAGTGACTGGGCTATTAATAAAGTTTGATCACACACCCAGCAGTTTAGTGCTATTCGAAATATGGCATATTGGCTAACCTCCAGTTTTCACTGCAAAACTCCATGGGTAGTCCACAAGTCTTGTGTAAGATCATCCTATCACATGAGTATTTCTTTGATTGCCTAAGGCCTCTCACATGGTAGTAGGTACCATGAATTAAGTTCAAGATCTCTGTGGACAGTAATGGAAAGTTAGATATCTACCTCAGTGCAGATACCTGCATTTAGACACCTAATTTAAGTGGTTTGCTTCACTCATATATTTAGATACCTTAATTTGACATTGAATCCCACTCAGGTCTTGATTCAGTTGCTGAAACATGGGCATCTGGTACTGTCTGAGGAATTCAAGGATATCTGAGGCATCCCCATAAGGTTGATAGAAATGACACAGAGGACTTATGGGAGACTTTTTAATCAGGAGCTTTGGCTGGAAGAGATACACTGGAGCAGTTTAAATATCATTAATAGTAGATTCTTTTCTGGCATAAACAGAAATGGTTTGATTTGTGTAACAAGGCCAGCAACTTAGGCTGGCAGATATGGCACATTTCATTGTAGAAGACTTGCACCATCCAAAAGCAGCAGCTAGAAACTTTGGATCCCAGGCAGAAAAGAGAGGCCCATATGTAAGCAATTGGATTGAGCCCAGGGTATTCACAACAGTTATGTTTAACTCTAAGCTCGTCATCCTAAATTTCATTTATAGCTAATGGAAAAAGAGTGGCACTCTTAGGGCATAACGGATCTGACCTAATTTAGATGTGCTCATTAAAGGTCATACTCAAGAGACCTCTCTGAGTCAATGAGGGGCTGAAAATTGCATTAGAATAACTGTGAAAGCATTTTAAAGGAATTTTTGCAACTACCTGTGCGCTGACTCCTCACATTGAAAGTGATAAGCATATTAGTTAGCTTATGTTGGGTAAAGTTAGTAGACAGACATGAGTTATGATAGGCTCTAGAAGAAGCATCTGCTGAGTTTGTTTGCACAGCGAGGGCTGACTGCTACTGTTTAGGAAAAAAAATGGCATAGGTGGCCCTGTAGGACTCCTGTTGTCTGAGGTTAGGTCAAGTAGACTCACTAAAAGGAGAGCTGGCAGCGATCCCTTTTTTTCTGTCTGTGACATGAAGTCTTTGCCACAAACAGTATGACAGAAATAATATTGAAGTTGAAAGATTCAGGGCAGGAGAGATTAGAGGAAGAAAGGTTTCCATTAAGAAGGAAGTAGCTACAACTGTGAGGTTAAATATGACTGATGTAACGGAAGCTAGAGACTTGGGAAAAGAATAACAGTTGGAAGAGGTAAGAATTAGAGACCAAGAAAGCCAGATATGTTTGGCAACTGATAGTGAAAATCTATGCAAGCAAAACCTCATTTGGTACATTTGAATATGCATCATGTCTAATTCTCCTGATTGTCCACACTGGCTATTTGTTAATCTGAACTAGAAAAAGCTTACAGCTAGGCGTAGTAAAGGAAGTCAGGCACAGGTTGTAAACCAACTCAGGAACAAGCTCTGACACTGCAGGCAGTAAGGACGCAGTAAGTGCCACTAGTTTTCAAGAACTCATATCTAACCTCTGCACAATTACTGAAGGCAAAGCAGACGTGCCTTTGCAGAAGACTTTTAAACCACTGCTTCTCTCTAGTGAAAAAGCTTTTGAGAAGACTAGGGAATTAAATCAATTGGCCTGTGGGGACTTGAGTCTAGCTGTTGTTACTGGGCAAAAGCTCTAGAAATGTTTGTGTGGGTATATATATATATATATATATATATATATAAAGAAGACAGCTATGAATAATGAAAACAAGCTCTGCTGAAAACAGCTTGAGGCATACAAAAAGAAACTTTTTAAGGTTCAAAGCAGACAGTGTATGAATTATGCTGCAGTTGAAATCTGAATAGAACATTACATTAGGAAACTATCTGGTTGGATATTTAATCTGTTTTCAGAAGTTTCTGAGTTACTTAGTCCTGAGCAACTTTATAAACTCTGTAACTATAACCTAAATTCTTAATTTTAGAATGAGACCCAAGTGATACAAAACTAGCTGCTGCTCTTTAAAGAGCTCATCCAGGGGCAAAACAAAGATGAAGGCAGAGCGACTTTCCATGAGACCTAGCTAGGGAGACCTTGTGATATTTACCATAGAGACAGTACAGGTGAACTATTGAAATAGCAGCTTCCAGTCAACTCCCAGTCAAATTCAGAAGAAGTGCCACATCTATCAGGTTACTTTATGGTGACATATATAGATTACAGCCTGAAGGTAGCACCTAGAAGCAGCAGACTTTATTATATTAGGTGTTATAAACAAACTAAAGAAATAATTAAAAAAAAAAAAATAAAAAAAAGCTCCTGACTTTATGAACAAACAGAACACATGCAGAGATAGCTGCAGAAAGGCTGTAATACTGCTAATAGATTTTGGCAGACTTCTTGTGCAATGCTTTGGAAGTTAAAACTTTTAACTAAGTTAAGCTAAAAATAGGCGTCAAGGGAAGAAGTATTTAAAGAAATGGGCAAAGGATGGTAAAGGAACAAACTTTTCACTTTGCACAAACATAATTGGCCACCAAATGGGACCAAACTGGTTTAATTAACCTTGGACTACAAATTAGACAAAAAGTTACATCAAATCTGCTGAAAAACAGTGTTTTGCATGTATTTATAGATGGGTCTTTTTTGCTGTGTATGTTTGTTTTTTAATAATGCAGCTTTATACTAATGGTTAAGTAACAAAAGCTGGCCTTTGATGAGGAGCAGTATTTCTCTGGCAGGTGCAAGAAGACAGAGCCTCACTTTCTTGCAGTTTACTATCTAAAATCAGCAAAATTTAGTCCTAAAATGTTGTTACATATGAATGTATTTCATTGTCTTAAAATTTATATTAATTTTATTAACATGTTTATAGCAATTTTGATAGTGTTGCCAGCAGGTCAAGGGAGGTGATTCTTCCTCTCTACTCATCACTGGTGAGATACACCTGGAGTGCTGGGCTCCCCAGTGTAAGACAGCAGATGCTGAGATCCAGTGAAGGGCCGTAAAGATGGTTAAGAGCCTGGAGCATCTCTCATATAAGAGGCTGAGAGAGCTGGACCTGTTCAGCCTGAAGCAGAGAAGGCTCAAGGGGATCTTATCAATGTGTGGTGGAATGAAGACAAGGGAGTCAGACCTTCCTCAGTGGTGCCAGTGACAGGAAAGGGGACATAGGTACAAATTAAAAGACATGGAATTA
The DNA here is from genome assembly GCA_035590195.1 of Aviceda cuculoides. Lineage (NCBI taxonomy): Eukaryota > Metazoa > Chordata > Aves > Accipitriformes > Accipitridae > Aviceda > Aviceda cuculoides. The sequence goes on along the minus strand of JAVJGG010000008.1, from coordinate 20,556,424 downwards.
CATCTGAAAAAAAGAAAACACATTTTTACCGTGAGGGTGGTCCAGCACTGGAGCAGGTTGCCCAGAGAGGTTGTGGAGTCTCCATTCTTGAAGTTTTTGAAAACTCAACTGGACATAGTCCTGAACAATCTGTTCCAGCAGGTGGGTTGGACTAGATGATTCCTTCCAACCTCAACGATTCTGTGATCCTGTGATTTCTGTCAAGTTTTAAAAATTATACCACTAATGAATTTTTATTTCAATATTTATAATAACTTATTTTGAATCTTTTACTAAAGTCTTTAAACAACATTTGCATTAACAGTCTTTGAGAAGCAGCTATTTGGCATAAAGCCAGGCAGCCAGCTAGCCTGCCTGCCTTCCTCCCATGCCTCAAAGAGGAGAGGAGACATATCATGATGTGGAAAATCTCTCCATAAATAAATGCTTAAATTTCAGATATTAACACAAAATTGTTATGTTGCAATTTACCATATTACTTATCTTCAGCCATATTCACTGTAGGTTAACTGACTAGATCACATACTTAGCATGTCAAAGACAATGGGAATTAATTAAAACTTAATGGATAGCTGTGAAAGTGAAAGAAGTGGGGCCCAGAGATTAGATGAGTCATAGACCTACCAATTCTATCAGTATCTTTGTAGTGGAAATACACATTCATGAACAAATTTACAGAAAATGGGACAGTCTTTGCAGAATTTATTCAGATAGCAAATATATGTAACACAGAGAGAAGAAATTACTCAAATACTAGGTTATTCAGTATCTCCATAGCAGACTAGAAAACTATGACCATGGCACACAATTAATATAGTGCAGTATTGAACATTTATAAACACATTTTTGTCAAGGCACTTTTTTTTTTTTTTTTTTTTTTTTTTGACTGTGAGGGAGAATAGGGTAGAGAAAGGGAGGCACAGGGTCCTGAAAAGAAATGGCACAAGAGATGATAAGATATGCAAATCACGTAATCAGTGCTGTTTGAGGATACCTACTGGGCAGCTTTGTGCTTCATCACTGCAGACTTAATACAAGACTGTAAAACAAACCTGTTGTGCTGAACATACCAAAGAAGTCAAACATCTTTCCGCAATCAGGAAAAAGGAATGCTTTCCCTGGCTAACAGGAGAACACCCAGACAAAAAAAATAAGCATCTTAATATCACTGTGTTAGTGCCTGTTCTAAGCTTGAGTGTATCAGAATCTATCCACTACTGCCTAAGTGGGTTTAGCGCTTTATTAAAATTAGTTGTAAGGACACAGAAATAGCAAGTGTCAGAGTTAATTGAACTATTCTTTGTGCTTTTTGTAGCAGGAAGGGTTTGAATTTCTAATTGCCAGGAGTAAGTGATCCATGATCAGTCACTGCAGAAATATGGAATGATTGCTCCTATATCCTTTTAAAAATTTCACTTGAAAATGTAGATTCTTTAAGAGTTTTGGGGACAGAAAACAACCTTTTCTTGCAGATATTTTGAACACTTAGGTACTATTGCATACTGAAAAGTATACGCGTTAGAAAATTTCTCCCATAAGCCCTCTCAGGACACATCACCTGTGGTCAGTCCTGGCAAATGAGAAGAAATAATACTGATAGCTGCAACACTGTTAATGTATTAACTTCTGAGAGAACAGAATTATCTTTCTGCTAAAATGAGACAGATCATGTCAGCCAGTTCTGTGCACTTTCACCTTTTCAACAGTCCACTTTCAAGCTTTTAGTATTTAGGTAAAAAGAAGCACTGCACCTCCTCTCCCTTCCTCTTCCCTCGCCACCCACTTTGATGAGTAGTGGAAGTAGAACATTCTCAGAATCATCAGGATGTACGAAAAGGTCTTTGAGCAGAGCTCTGCATGATTCAAAATTCTAATTTCAGCCAATATTGAATAAGAAAATTATCCAAACCTCTTTCAATATGAATGACCTCAAAATGTTCCTGAGATGGCTAGTTTAGTGAACAGAACCACATTATTAGTGTTAATGGGCCCAGCTCTACCGTAGACTAATTCCTTATTCTTTAGGTATTTTTTCAGTAAGCAGCCATTCATTATGAACCTTAATAAAAAAAAGGAAAATAAAAATAAAACTGAAATCCTAGAGCTAACAAGATATAATTAATATATAAAGAAGTAAAGGTAGAAAGTTTTTACCTCTTTCTTTTGCTCTCAATATATACCAAAGATCTGGGATCCCACAATGCTTGCAGGCTGGTTGAATCAGAGGACCCAGAGCTATTAGCTTTTAAAACACTATTACAAGAATACTGTATCTTCAAATTGAGATAACTACAACAAACATAAAGAAGTTATGAATAAGGACTTCTTACTACCCCTACTTTTACAGTGCATATAGAGTTCATTTCACCTATAAAATAAGTTACTGTATCTGAGCCAATCACCCCATTTTCCTCTCATAGGCAAGGGAGAGAATTAGTCACTTATAGGGAAAGATAGTGACAATATATTTTAGATGTCTTCTTTAGAAAGAATTGCATCTTAGAGGTGCTTATTTCTCTCCACTAGCTATGAAGTAAGTCCAACTGACAGATCCGATAAAGACTTTTATGTTTAGTTAGATAAATCTCACTCTGAATTGCTTCTGCTAATGCTTGTTCAAACAAAGCATTCCTTCATTCCCCATTGCTCCCACAGTAGCCTGGAGTCTTGAACAGTTGTAGTTTTGGTCAGCAACTGAAAATCTATATTTTCCTGTACATACTTTTACATGTGGCGTGTGTTTGTGCATAAGTGTGCATATGTGTACAAGATTGATTGCCAATGATAATATATCTTTACCTTATTCTGTAGACAAAAGGAGGAAGAAATTAAACTTGGATATTCCAGCTAGTCCAGATTTGTCCATGTTAGGGTCCTAATTTGAGATAGTGGAGAGTAGGCTTAAATCCCTGTTCTTCATGATTCAAGGAACTTCCTATCTCAGAAACATATAATAGAATGTTCCCATCCTGCTAGGTGAAAGAGGGCCAAAGAACAAGCACACTGTTGAACTGATAGCTTGCTATCTGCTTAATTTTGCAACTATTCCAGCTAGTTCACTCTGAGTCAAGTCTACTATAGAGAGAGCTAATCACCAGCTAGTTACAGCCTAGTCAATAGCACCTCTCCTATGAAGCAGGCTGAGTGAGTTGGGGTTGTTCAGCCTGGAGAAGGGAAGGCTCCAAGGAGACCTTATAGCAGCCTTCCAGTACCTAAAGGGGGCCTACAGGAAAGGTGGAGAGGGACTTTTTACAAGGGCATGTAGTGACAGGGCAAGGAGTAATGGCTTTAAACTGAAAGAGGGTGGATTTAGGTTAGAGATAAGGAAGAAATTCTTGACCGTGAGGGTGGTGAGGCACTGGCACAGGTTGCCCAGAGAAGTTGTGGCTGCCCCATCCCTGGCAGTGTTCAAGGCCAGGCTGGATGGGGCTTTGAGCAGCCTGGTCTAGTGGAAGGTGTCCCTGCCCATGGCAGGAGGGTTGGAAAGAGGTGGTCTTTAAGGTCCCTTCCAACCCAAACCATTCTATTACTGAAACAGGCAACATGTCTGGGGTTTTTTTGTTGTTTTTTTGTTACCATTGTTACAGGAAACCAGTGTGAATTTAGCCATTGTGCAGGTTCTTAGACCGGTATTCTGCTTTTTACTTCAATTCCTTAAAACAAACAACTGTTTCCAAAGCTGTGAGCCACAGCATATCTGGGGAACTACAGACCTAGGTGCTTCATCTCAGTGCTAGTAAGAATTTGATTTAGAGTATAATTACAGTGAGATTAGTAAAATATTTTACTCAGTATCAAAGGTTATAGCACAAATTAATACAAGTGAAAATTATGCTTTTTTAACCTGATAGAAGGTATTGAAAAATTAATAAACAGTAGATGAATTTCACCCTAATTGATGTCATTTATGCCTTTATTTTTTTTTCTGATAATGTGGTACATAAAAGCTCATTAGAGTTAAGAAATAACTAGAAGATAAAAGGCAGTTTTGTCACAGATTTTTAAACTGGTTAATCGGTAGGAAAGGACTTACAATGAAGGACTGTTCCTCAGGACTATAAGGTACAATATCTGATCATGTAAGAACTCTGCTGATTTATATTCAATACATTCTTTGAAGCTAGTAAGTGTTTTTATTCTTATTTTACAAACAAGAAACTGAAATCGAATACAATGTCAAATTCAGCTCTTCATATCTATGATAGGTGCAACGAGTCACACTCTGTAGTGTTCTCTCCCTCTGACAAAAGGGGTTGAGCTGAGACAGTGAAAATTTGTGGAAATTATCCTACCATTGGAGTCTTTCGATAATGAAGAGAGAAATATGCATTTTTCCTTTCACGGTGCTATGAATCTAAATAAATGCAAGGAATAGATTTTTTATTTCTTTTTAATCAGGGGTAGGAAAAAAATCTGAAATATTTCAGAAAAAATGTAAACATTCCATCACATTTGAACAATTGTTTGATGTTAATTTCTGTATAATTTTATTTTAAAATGTGGCCTGCCCTGAAAAAAAAACCAGAAATTTTTTTTCATGGGTGTAAGTCAATAACAAAATGCATGGCTGAATCATTTTCAAAGCTCAAGAATTTTAAACAGAGTTATAACATTACGCAACATGAACCATACGATGTGAGCCACACCTGTCAAGTTACTTATTTGCTGTGTCTAATATGCCTTTGCAGTTAAACCTATGGGATTAATTTTGTATATATTTTAATTTGTCTATTTCTTGGTAAATCCACACTATATTTCTGCCACCTAATCTTTATTTAGCAAAGAAATATAATTTGTATTAGTGCAAAGCAATAGCCTCCAAGCTTACAGCTGTCCTTAACAGACCGTGCTGGATCTTTGCTGATTTGAAATGGTCCTGGAAAGCACTTTGCAGATGAAGAGGAAAGGCTCAGCTGCTAGCACTCTAGTTAGACAACCTTAATTAGGTCTGAGTAACCCTCAGTTTCTGTGTGTGAAAAGTTTGCAAAATATTCAGTAAATTATTTTATGATGGACTTTTCTATTATCCTGAAATGCTGCTAGCATTTTCTGTAGTAGTATATCTAGCGTCAGCTCATGACCTGCCACAATATTGCTTAGGAGACTCTATAGGAGGTAGTAGATGGCTTCCAAAAGGTTCACCACTCCACAATATTTATCCACCCATTATTGACAGGTTTCTTTAACACTTTATTGTTAAATACACTTGTATACAATGAATAATTTTACTAGTGCTCCCAAACCTAAATCCTTCCCTTCTTCATGATTCAGACAAAGAAAAGGTGCCATCATGCTTTTCTGAAACCAATGTTCTTCTGTGGTGCAATTCTTCTGATTCTGAATCTGCAGCAGGTTGTGTTCTTAAAAAAGGCTAGCATAGGTAACAAATGCCTTCTTATTCCCTTGTGCTGGATTATTTGGATTACATGGATAAAATAGGTCATACTATGGTATTTGAAAACAGTCCACAAGAATGTATTCTGTCTGCTAAAAAAAGGCTATGATTATCTTGAACATTTACAGTTTGATTTTACAGCCAGGGAATCTGTGGAGGTGTCATGGTTTAACCCCAGCCAGCAACTAAGCACCACGCAGCTGCTCACTCACTCGCCCCCACCCAGTGGGATGGGGGAGAAAATCAGGAAAAGAAGTAAATCTTGTGGGTTGAGATAAGAACAGTTTAATAGAACAGAAAAGAAGAAACTAATAATGATAATGATAACACTAAT
>JAVJGG010000008.1:20532331-20550595 GCA_035590195.1 Aviceda cuculoides | reverse complement strand
CCAAAAAAAAAAAAAAAAACAACAAACCAAAACAATGCAACTTATATAAATGTGATTTGGGGGGCGGGGGGCTTGATCAAAATGGTGGTAAAATCAAAAGCTATCAGATCTTTAAAGTTCATGTTTATCCTGAAGAGTCACGACTGTGAGCTTTTTTTTCCATGGTTAAAATTTATACATTTCCACCTGCCCCAATTGCTATCAATACTTTTTTTCCTTAGGAACATGGCCACTACATATACTGTAGTGGTTGATAGTGACAACATGGTGGTGCCCAGCAAGGCCTCATCTTACTTAAAGATTTTGTCAGTGTCAGAGGCGTCTGTTTTAGGAAAGTTGACAATTTTATCACTGTTGAGTGAAGGTGACTTGGTCGTTTTTGTTGCATTGATTTTATGAATGTTTACAGTTGGTAACATGGAAGAATAGAGTGACTGCAGAGTTCTTCCTGTGCCATTTCTGAAGAGCAATTGAAACTCAGCCTAACACAGAATAACCATGAGTGCAACAGATCTGTCCAAGGAATTTATTATTAAGAGATGGTTAGTATTATGGCTGTTGTTTGCAATGATCGAAAGACCGAAAGCACTTAGGAAAAGATGATAAACTACATAAAGAAGTGCTTCATGTGTTTTTGTACTGATTTAACAACAGCACAGATTCTGTGACTGAATAACAAGTGGATTACCAGAAAAACAAGGCATGCAGAGCAAAGGCATATGACTCTTCTAGCCTTTAAGGTTCCTGAGATAAGTGCATGCAGTTGGACCTGCAGGGATGCCTTTTTAACAGTTTCTATCTGTGCTCTGTCACACTGACATTGTCACTAGAGCTTTCTCAGAATCCTTAGATAAGTGTAGTGCTTTTCTAGGACAAAAAGGTGTCTGTGGCTTACTGTGCTTTTCAAGCTATATTCCAAAAACTGTCTGCTAAAGTGAAGATGACCAAATTTGAAACAGTTATAAAACATCATTGTTCTGTAATTGATGCTTTTTGGGTCTGAATTATACAGATTTTATTCTGGTACAAAAAATTGCTGAAAGAATTTATCCTATTATCCTCATATATACTTAAAGTATTTTTAACATGCAGTGAGTCACTCTGAAATCTGTATTTCAGTTTCTGGAAGACTCTGATACCTCCCTTCTGCTTAGTTTGAATCACCCTCAGCCAGCTGTGCGGGTTCTGGCTCTTCAGCATTTGAAAGATGTTATTGAAACATCAAAGGTTTGTGTCCTGAATCTCTCACTGACTTAACACATAATGTCTTCAAAAAGCTGTTTGCCAGACATATCAGTTGAAGATGAGTGGTACGTTAAAATATTTATGTCATCCTCACTGGTCTTCATGGTGTTTTCAGTAGGCTTCTGTCACCATTTTCCTGTATTCTGGAGTCTGGATATAGTCCTTGTTTATTAAGCTGCTTGTAGTCTAAGATAAAATCTTAAGTTAGTGGATTCTTCTGGTTTTCCTTCTTTTGTTGTTGAAAGTTAGTCTGCCTGTGAGGTTTAATTTAGATGATGTTAACTGCTTTTCTTGTACTACGATTCAGATATTTCATTGAAAGCCTGTAAACTGTGCTACCAACAAATGATTTTTTTTTTCCCCTTTGGCTCTTTTTTCCTTTGTTTTTCCAGGAAGGCTTTGATCAGTCTTTCATAGAAGAAGCAATTTTTGGTCGGCTCAGAGATGACAACAGAGATGTTGTAATGTCTGCTCTCAGTTCTTTGGAGGTAAGTGTGTATTTTGATATGTCAGGTGAGATTTTAGCTGGTCTTGAATATGTGTCTGGAATGTATTCTTTGTAATTGTCCTTCTACTCATGCCCTTAGTGTACGGCTTTTGTCCTTTAACAGGATGAAGTAACACAAATTTAGGAGGCTTGTGTTGTTTACCACCTCACAATTCCTCCCCAGATTTCTGCTTCCGAATCTTTCCCAAAGTGTTTGCAGTTAACCTGAATTTATTGATGGTTTTTTATGTAGCTACTAAAGCATATTTTAATCTTTGATTATTATTTGAAGTGTGCTTTCTGCTTATCCTGTCATTTTTCTATAAAAATGCAAGCCACGTTATCTGCCTTTTGGATGGAAAATGGTGCAGTGACAAGTCATTACACTAGTGAGAGGTGCTCAGTTGGATTTTTCCATATGAGAGTCACTTGGTCAGTTGATAGTGGCCAAGTCCTAAACTCCAGCTCAGGTTTACTGGATACGACTCTGGTATGCATTGTACTGATTGTTTCCAGCTAGAGTAACAGACTTTCTTTATTGCTTCTGCTAGTGGTAGTGGAGAATATTATTAGCAGTAGTATAATTGGTCTTTCGTGTTCATTCATTTTCAATCACTAAAAATTAGGAATAGAAGCACTTGAGTGCTTCTTTAAACTTTAGTATCTTTTGTTAATGTGCCTTATATCTTTGTCATACAGATGCTATGTAAACTAAAAGCAATTCTTATTTAATTATAAAGTGTTTTGCTTATTGTTTATCAATTTTACCAAACATTTCTGCATTCAATAAATTCTCTGTACTTTAGCACATGAAGAGGGCATACTGGGCAACCTTATAGCTTCTGTTTCCGTAATAATTTTTTGTTACCTTTTTATTACATGATCATCAATAGGAATGCAATTAGTGATATTTGATCCCCGTTTCCACTTGTTATAGGAGATCCTTTTTCCATTGCGATACAGTAAATTATATTGTATTTTATTATGCTCTCATTTCTTTTTCTTGATTACTTTTTAGATTTTCAGGAAACAAGTCAATCCAGAAGTAGTAGTATCAAGTCTTTTGAACATCTTCCAGAGAGTTGATCTTTCAAAGGATGGAAAGTGGTATGTTTGTGCGTTTTTTTCAGTTTACATTCCTTCTGTATAAATTAAATTTTTTAAAGGTAACTCTAAAGAATACTTTCAAAACTGTTTTTCTCTTCAAATACTTTTTGTTATGCTATATCTATGCTGAGTTACAAGAGAAAGGTTCAATTATTTGCATACCATTTCCCCTGAATTCCTTATTTGTTCTCACTGCTATTTAGATTCAGAAAATCACTATGGAAAATGGAGAACAAATCGGAAGAAATGTTGCTGGTATCATTGAGCAATGGGTTTTCAACATGACTTGTTCTCTTTTAGGTACAAGGTTCTGGAGCGAGCAATAAAAATTTTAGTCAAAGAGGAGATTTTGAAAGAGAAAAAAGAACTACTAGATGAAGCAGTAATGCGGTTATTACCTTTTATGGTAATCACTAATGCAAATTCAAAGTCTTCAGACTGGAAAATGGCTCTTTGTCTGTCAGAATCTGATCTCTGCTCCTTACACCCTGTACTGAAAGGTTGGCCAGAAGGTAAAGCATTATTCGTAACTAATTTGATAAAAATTGTGACAATTTAGGATGTCATCCTGATTGAACCTAAACACTTATTGAAGGAGACTGGCTGTTATTAACAAACTATCATGCTTTGAGTGTGAATGGAGTTCTTTAAAAATCTCTTTGAAAAGATGAAGAAATTGTCTAGTATGTTTCTGACTGCTTCTACATATTATTGAGCCAGCAGTGTTTTAATATGTGATTTGTATACCTAGATTGTCTGATTATTTTTTTCCTTGGAATAGCTCTTGAAGAGGCAATTAAATCTAGCAAGTCTGCAGAGTTGATTGAAGTGGCCAACAAAAAAATGATTCTGCTGTTTTCTAAAAACATGACTTCAGGGGACCCTTCCTTACTATTGCAAATGGTATGTGTACCATGCTACCCTAGCCTTAAGAGATCTTACTTTCCAGGCGGTCACTGTAGTGAGGGAATGTAGGTATGTGATATACAAGAATAAAAGAACCTGATACAGAAGATCTTTGTGTGTGCTCTTCTTAGCATTAGTATGCTATTATCAAGCTGCTAGGCAAATATTGAATAACAAACCCCAATACAATCTAGATAAAACAGGTTTCTACCTTAACATAATGAAAAGAAGAAGTGAAGCTATTACATGGACAAATGATCGGTGTAACTAAATTCCAGGAATTTTTAGTTTACTGAAAAAAAAAATTTGGAGAATAAACAAGTATACCTGTGAGTAGTTCATAGAAACAGATGTTTGTGCATTCCCAGGTTCCAAAGAGCACCATTACAGCAGACAGTAACTTGTTACCGATGATAGAAAGTAAGAAGGATTTAATTGGATATGCAAATGAAAAATGGTGTAAAGTCATAGTGAAGTCCCACTGTCTTACAGACTTTTTGTTGTTTTTTTTCCCTCCGTTCCCTTTTTTAAGGTTGATGGTCTGATACTTGTTGCTGAAACGGAATCTGACAGTGTAAGACAGAAAGTAACTACTCATATAATTGGTTCAGTGCTTGTTCAGTGCTGCTGCAGTACACAGATGAAGGAAAGTTATTTTTCAGTGGCTATCAAAGTCTTCGGATTCTTGGATAAAAAAATAAAAAATCTCAGAGCTTGTGATCCTGCAGAGGTAAGATGTAAACAGTTTGGAGGGGGCATTTTCTTTGTAATGGAGAATCTTGTTTTACTGGAGAACAAGAAGTTCAGAAACCTTGAGAAGGACTGAAAATCTCGCCTTCATTTCTTTTCAGAGCAAAACCACGCGCTTGGCAGCAGTACTAGAAGCTGCCATTAAGAATAGCATTTTACCACTGTAGTGAGTCTGCATTAAAAAATTAAGAATTCCAGAGCTTTAGGCTAGCATCCCACCAACTGATGCAATGTTTCAGTGCTGTGCCCTTGGCACAAAGTTTGGGGCCTTTCTGCCAGCTACCCTGTGGCATCATGTGTCATTGTTTGGCTTAGGAATATCAGGGGTTTTAGTCATTGAGTAAAGGTTTCGCCGGCTTGTTCAGTAGGGGAAGGAAGAAATGCAGCTGAGTATGAAAAATAGCTTACGCTAAGAGCGGTTCCAGAGCAGGGCTAGAAAAATGGTCAGAGAGCTGGAACACCCCTCCTATGAAGAAAGGCTGAGTTGGGATTGTTCAGCCTGGAGAAGAGAGGGCTTCAGGGAGACTTTATTGCAGTCTTCCAGTACTTACAGGGGGCCTATAAGAAAGATGGAGAGAGACTTTTTACCAGGGGCTGTAGTGATAGGACAAGGGCCAATGGTTTTAAACTAAAAGAGGGTAAGTTTAGCTTGGATATAAGGAAGAAATTCTATACTATGAAGATGGTGAGGCACTGGCACAGGTTGCCCAGAGAGGCTGTGGCTGCCCCATCCCTGGCAGTGTTCAAGGCCAGGCTGGATGGGACTTTGAGCAGCCTCGTCTAGTGGAAGGTGTCCCTGCCCATGGCAGAGGGGGTGGAACTAGATGATCTTTAAGGTCCCTTCCAGCCCAAACCATTCCATGTTTTTTCTGTGATTTCACCATCACAACTGCCAGCAATCTATCTCTGGTCTCTTGTTATTATTAAAATAACTGTAGACATGGGTACTATTGCATGCTTGTGTATGTGTGTGTTTGCTTTTGTTTGTGTTTTTGGGTTTTTTTGTTGTTGGTTTTTTTTGTTTTGGTTTTGGTTTTGTTTTTTTTCTTGGTAAATTAATATTCTTTCAGAAAAAAAAAAAAAAGCTCTGGTCAGAAAATATCAATTTGTTATAGTCAGGTATCCCAATGTAGCAGTGATCCTCTGCAATACATGCTAGAATTGAAGCCACTCTAGAGGCAGATGTCACATTTGAGGAGATAAATAAGCAGTGCCCAAGGAGGTAAGCCTTTCCCCTGGATTACTTTTAGTATGCATACTTGCTTCTTCAAGCTAGCGCTATTAGGGAAAACAGACTTATTATTGGAAGCAGTAAAAGTCTAGAGAGCTGCAGAAGAGACTGAATGATAGACAGAGATGATAAACCACTGGAAAAAATGGAGGGGGAAAAGCTTTACAAGTCATAAATATAAAGAACATTTCAAAAATAAATGAGCAGAACAACAAAGAAAAAGGTTTACAAGTCAAAAATATAAAGAACATTTCAAAAATAAATGAGCAGAACAAAGAAGAAGTAAATAAAATAAAAAGCTCGGTTCTGAGTCAGTTCAAAGAGAATGAATACACTTCATCCAGAAAGTTTACAAAAAAGGCTCATGTGAATGCAGCAGCTCCTCTAATGATTTAGTGGAACTGTGTCCTCTTCACTTACTTGAGAAAATTAAAAATGACTAGCAAGTTTGGAAATGTGTAGAAACTGGATTACCATAGGATCATAAAACCTTTGCCACACATAAGGTGAAGAAATTAGTAAAATTCGAATATTAACTATCAAATTGTTACAACTACATGTATTTTGCTGGGTGATTTTTATAGCATGTTTGGTACTTATAACCCAACAGATTTCATTGTGTGCTTTTCTTAAGATGGACCACCAGTAATGCATAAACAAAAGTATAATTCAGGAGTCAGGTATATTATCTCATATAACTGCATTGTCAGTTGTCTTCTAAATTGTATTAACACCATTATATTAGTGTTAAGCATTTGATTTCTGAGGTAATTAAGAAAACTTTTAAAACATTTTCTACTCTCAGCCATTTCACAAGAGCAATAAAACTATCCCATCAATTCAGCCTTCAGGAAAAATGAGTCCTCTGTGGGAGAACATCTCTCATGACAGCAATCAAAGCATCTACTATAGCAAGATGTATTTGCTTACTTGTGCTTCACAGTGCAACTTTGTGCTTGAGATTTATGGGAAGAATAAAAATGAAATACAGCATGTTTGTGGGCAGTATGCAGATCTCCACACATTATCTAAATTAGTAGATCTAAAATATTCCTGTTAATTTTGTATGCTCTTCCTGTTATTTACAGGATCTAGCTTGGGAAGATAAGCTAGTCCAGGAACTTCATTTTAGAGAACTTTAAAGTATTTGAAGAACTTTAAGGAATTGTATGCATTCAGTGCTTAAGAATTTGTTTCATCATTCTCAGAATTTTAGAAAGAGTGAAGATAAGTGAAGCATATATGGCATAAAATAGAAGTAAATTAACACAGGATGTCTCTCTCACTAGACAAAATACGCTGTAACTCACCAAAACACTAGGCTGCAAGCAAGATCTTCCTCACGGATTTCTTCATTTTGGGCACATTTTGCATTTTCCAGCTTAGAGGTTCAACACTATGAACAAAAGATAGAGACGCTTTTGAGGGTAATTAGGTTTTCATCTTTGCTGATACACTGTCTTAGTGCTAGTCCAAAACAGTGTGTTTATATTTTTTGCATAACTGAAGAACTGGGGGGTGAGGTAACCCTAGTCACCAACCCATTTTCCTGAGTGACTTTTGTGTGAAGGGGCTGTGCATGACAAAGTCTGCATTCAGTCATTTTGACGCCATCAATTTAACAACATCATTGCATTCAGTGTACTGTAGCACATTTAAAATATGTTGCCCTAACAAAGGACATCAGCTTCTGAGGTGTTTTCAGAAAACATTACTTTGTAAAAATGGTACTGAGTTAATGCTCATATCCTCCTCATTTGTATTCAGGAATATTAATTGTTTCTAATAACAAAGAAATAAGAGATCACACAGCTAGTGACTTGTTAACCTTTGAGTTCTCTTCATCACCCATTTTCATGCATCACCAAAAGAAATTTTTAGTATGCTAAAATCTCTCATACAAGTGATTCAGACATTACAGAAAACTATGAATTTCCCATGTTAATATAATTTACTGAATATATAACCTGGAGGGAAACAAAGGGCTTTCAGGTATAATTTTGCCTCTTTTAAAATCTCTCTGATATGTACTTGCATAGTTTCCATCTCAGATGTTCTCAGTTTGGATTGTTAGTTTGTCATTATAAAAAATTTGCCTTCCCAGCATAACACAAATACTCTTTACAAAGTTTATATAATACAGAAATCATTAAATGATGATAAAATTTGAGCTTCATGAATGTTGTGCAGTTTCAGAAATTTTGGTAGCTATTCTGATGGCAAAATTTGACAGCTCAAAGGTGCTACTGAAATTTTGCTGAAATTCCAGCCCTAATTCATATCATGAAGAAAATTCAAAAATAGAAATTATGATGTTACAGTTATCTTTATTTTTTATATGACAAGGTGTTCTGTGCTGTACATTGAACTAGAAGGATGCTAAAAGATTTTAGTAAAGAAACATTTTTTAGTAATATATTTTCAGTCTCTTTTTTTCTTTTTTCTTCTAGTACATACTTAAAAAAAAACCCCAAAACAACAAAGAAGAAATTTTTATTGTTTCTACAACTGATTTGCTAAAAATAACTTTATGAGGAATAGGCTATTTGACACCAGAAAGCTCTAAAAGCTTTAAATTATGTGGTCAATTGTTACCTGAAGAGAAAATAGAAAAGAGTTTTTGGAGAGAATTTAAGATTCTAAAGCAGCAAAGAGGCCTGGATAAGTCAGACTGTAAAGTATAGGCAATTTAGACGAATGATAAAGGAGCTTTACCTAAAAAAAAAGGATGACACTTGTCATCGTCTTGGTGCAGGACAGCCATTTTCTATGACTGTGGATCTTATTGATGGTGGGAGTATAACATACTTGACAGAACTTTCAGTCAGAAAGGTTGCTCAGTCAGACTATGGAATTTCTGGTCAAACAGAGAGCAGGTACAGGATCCCAGGTCTACAAATAACCTTGTGATCAACAGTGTTAGTTATAGAGAGAATACCATGCCTGATTCATGTCCTTGGGCTGTCAGAGACAGATGAGAGATTTCAATCTCAGACTCTTATATTCCAGACGAATAACCTCATCAAAGGCTGTTTAATGAGCCCTTAGTATGTCATTCTAAATTTACCATGTGGTAAAGTAAGATACAGCAGGAATACAGACCCTGGGTTTTCCAGATTCCAGGATTTTATGGTGGTTTTTTTTTCTGAGGTAGGCTTGCATTCCTGATTCTGGAAGTTTCATGCTTCGTCTGTTTGTTTATTTGGTTTTTGTTTTGGTAGTTTGATGTTTTTTCCTCCTCCCCTGTGATGCTTTTTCAAATACTTTTTTTTTTTTTCTGTTGTATTTCAGTAGGGAAGGGGAGAAAGTATGGGAGTTTTGGAGATGGACTTTATTTTCAACTATACTTCCTTGTTCTCTTTGTCACAATAAATTGGTGCATCCCATGATCTCCACTTTAGTTAAAAGTTAAGTCCAAAACAACTATGAAGTTAGATATCTAGCTATGTGGGTGTCCAAATTCTATTGGTATCACTCCCATCTTTATTTCAAAAGACCAGTTCATGAATCTAAGGGACAGCGTCTAGAGAACAGGAAAATACTTCCAGCCCGAGTGACAAAATTAGCATATTTCAATCTGTTGTTAGATATTTCATTAAAGTAGAAGCAGTCTGATTTTGCAAAAGTTAGATCCCATTAAACCCTGGCTAAAATTGTAGAAGTCAACTAGATTCGGGTTTGAAAATCTAATTAGAAACAGCCACATTTGAATTAAAGCAGTGAAGGGAGTGCCTGGGAATGATTTGAAACTGACTTCTCCATCCTCCCTTGAGAAAGATCTGACTTTTGCAGGAAGAAGTACACAGTCAGCATAATCTCTTTGTGTTTTCTATTAAATTTATAATTTTGTTATTCAAAGTTTATCTAGATGCAGTCCAATTCCACATAACTGACCTTATCACTCTCCTCATTCTTTTTCTTCACCCATTTTTTAGTACACTTTCTGCCCCAGTAGATTTTGCTATGTTTCTTCTTCTTCAAGTGTCTCTAGTGCACCACATTTTTCCTTCACATGGTGTGTTTTAATCTTCTTCTTTCTTATCTTTACTATTTCTTTCTCCATTCATGTGACCGACATGGCTTTCTGTCCTCACTTCCATTCCCTGGTGCCCTATCAGCATTTCTTCTGTACCAGCCTTTCCAATTTAGTTTTCATTTCCTCCTTGATATAAATCCAGTAGTACTGAAGATTTCTCCTCTAACACCATGTAAGTACTGCATTAAAACTCTATTACTGGTAATTGAGCTAATGTAAAAGTGCAGATTACCTATAATTTATGACAAAGTAACTCTGTGTCTTAGGCATTGTAATGAATCACCATTTAAATTTAAATGTATTGGACGCTTACCAAACCTCCCAAAGTGATGTTGGGAATGCTTGAAAGAATTTTCTAAAACCTCTGACAACTGGAATCTAAGCAGTCCAAACCCAGAGTCTTTAAAAACAGCGGAGTATCCTGGGAGCTTATATTCAAGCTGTCTTCTTGACCACGAGGAGGGACAAGCCTGTCATCCATATGTGATATTTGTTTCATCTCTTGAATCAGCTTTCGTATCTTCTGTTTCTGCAGCAGCCAAATGAAAGTTCAGTCCAGAATCATGTATTTTGGATGGGATCAGACAGTTATTTCACATACATTGATGTTTAGTTATTGCATTCACTCTTGTACAATTTAATCATTGGTGTGAGTCTGATTGTTTCAGTTAGATAAATAAGAAGTAGATTTGGCCCAATATTTTAAATGTAAGACATTTTCACTCTTTAATCATATCAATTATGCTGTGCAATCCTGAGTGTTTGAATTCTGCTGAGTTTAGCAGCTTCATGAAACTGACAAAACACAGACTCTTAAGCACCTGAAATTGGAAGAAGGGGAAATTTGGAACCGATCAGCAAAAGAACCTTCCCTGCCTTTCCATTGTGAGTGTTTTGTTTGCGAGAAGTGCATTGATGGAGTGGTCAGCCACAAATCAGTGTTTAACTGCACTGATCGTTTTGCTGAAGCTAGCTTGCTGCTTTTTATGCCAAGTAAGACAGTGGATATTTTATGTCAGCACTGGCTCAATAATTCTGCTCATCTACATTTGAAAATACTCGGATGTGTTCTAAGACGTGCAGCTAATAAATCTAAGCATATGGACTGTGTAACCACATGGAAGTAAAATCAGTCCACCAAGGCAGTTCTCCCCTTTTACGCTCTTTTTCTTCTGGATTCAATTCTAAGACCTTGTTAAATGAAGCCAGGCTATAAATTATTAATATTAGAATTAATAGAGATCTGTTGCTAAGGGAAGAACAGAAAAAAAGTATGTATTTGTAGTGTTGATCTGCACTTAGAAGTTTCTCCCCCTCCTCTTCCTGTTTGTAGTGTTTATCTTTGTATGTGCCACCTGCTCAGGGTTTTTGGGAGGGGGATGATGGGAGAGGTGTCTGAACAAATTTTTTTCTGAAGAAGATGGCAACTCGAAAACGTATTTTTCTAAAAGTTTCATGTTTTCATAACTATTACACTCAATAAGTATGCATTACATGTTATTAGCCTTAGCAAGGTATTTTAATCTAACAGTTCTGCACCATGTTCGCATTAATATGCAAATAGAGCAAGAATACAAAATTAAATGGAAATGAAAGTTGGAAGTTAATTGACATTTTTGTCACAAAAGCTCAGAGAAACAGTACTTATGGTTTAATGGCAAAAAGCTAATGTGTCATCCTAGGGAGGGCTACATCAATCTAGAACTAAGATGATTTTACTGAGGAAAAGTGCAAAGTGCTGTTTGTGTATGCAGGTTGCCAGCTCCCCCTATGCAGGTGGTCCTATCACCATAAACCTGGACTAAATTGCTGCCATCCATTAAACACAGTGGCTGCCTGGATAGCTGCCTAGCACAGACTTACACAGGCCATCTATTCCTGTCAGAAATATGATATGTCACTGACAAAAGCTTAATTACTCCATTAATTAATAGGACAATTTTCAAAATGCCTTGCAATGCAGCTTGACACTCATTAGTGCCATTTATGAATAATTTCCCCCAGGGTATAATACTCTATAAAGTGTAATTTGAAAGGGAATAATACATGTTTAAAGCCTACGTATCTGTGAAACTAAAATACATTCTTTGCTGAATTAGTCGGCTTTATGAAAAAGCCCAGACCTATCCGCTGAATGCTTGGAAAGATATTTCTCTGTATCAAAACACTTCAGTCATAGAATAGCAAGCTTATTCTGGTTTAGGCTCATTTGGAAGTCCAGGCAGCCCTTCTTTCCCTATAAGGATTCCTGATCCCCCTCTAGATGGACTCTTACTACCCTCAGTTCTGCATGAAGGCCAGGGGCACTGGAATGCTTGGACTACTACTGTACCAGTACATCCATTTGTCTCTGAGTATCTATATCCCTTTATATGACTGGACAGAGTAGAGGACAAGAGAACTGGCAAAGATCATTCCATCACATATCTTCTACAATACAGGACCAGGACTGATTTTGCAGGGAAGTAAAAGTACGAGAGAAAAATGAGCCAAAGTAAGAGAAATATGTGGAGAAAGTATGGGCACAGCTCCATTGTTTTTTATGTTAGTTAGTTAGATCAGGAAAGGAGAAACAGTTTTGTTTTGTTTTGTTTTGTTTTTTCTCTTTTAAAGAGAACTGCCTTCCTGTTTTCACAGCCAGGAAGCTTCAGTATTTTGTTTTGATGAAGTAGAGTGTCTTCTAGTGCCTGCTCTGAGACAGTGCACCTCTTTCCTATTGAGCTTACAATTTTTTTAATTATTTTTTTTAAAATGTTCTTAGAGTTCGTTCAACATATGGATAGGATCACAAATATAGTCACTGGACATATGGCCCTGCATGTGAACAACTACAGAAGCCTAAACTTTGAACAATATGGGCCACTGAGAAATAGGCACTTCAGTTCCCTGTGCTCTTTGCACAGACTCAGGGAATTAAAAATTTCATTTCATTCTGCCTATGCTGCTCGCTAAACAACTTTTTCTGACAGAAAAATTTATACCATTTTAATAGACAGGCTGAAGAAAAAATAGAAATAATAGTATGGAACAACATGACGGAGGTTGCTACAGGAATGAATGCAATATATTAACAAAGACTTACTTCCAAGGCTCAACAGCACTTAGGAGGTTTAAGAAAATAAGCTACTAAGGAAGGTCTTGAAAAGCTTAATTTGTATAGATGGTGGTACAGTAAGGTAAACTGTCTTACAAGGGTATTAGTGCAAACTCTACAGTCTAAAATAAGGATTCCAGGAAGGGATCTTTTAGGTTCCTAATCTGGGACTGTATCACCTATGATTTTTGTTTAGCATCCATAAATTTCACTGTCCAAATTGGATTCCCTAAAAGAACTCAGAATTTGCTGAGTGTTCACACTCACAAAATTCATCTCCTTAGGGCATTCTTCAATGTATGGAGGGAGGTGGTGTGGGCTGCAAAGGTGGAAAACATTACTGCTTCCTCTGCCTGCCCTGTTCCCCTGCACAAGTTGCTTGTTAGTCAGCTGAAGAGGCTGAGCTGACAGTGTGCTGCTGCTACGGTTCAGGATCTGATTCTGGAACAGCAGGGATGGGGGACACAGTAACCTTTTCAGCCATCCCAGTCTTAGCCTTCTTGTCAATCAAAGCCCTAAGAATACACTGAAAAAACAGATTTTCTGAGGGTGGGCACTCGGCAGTTTCTAAAAATCCAGCTCTTTGAAAAAGTCTCATTTAGACACTCATCAGTTAAAGCCCTTAAATTTGGTGCACAGCCCTTAATCGGCAAAATTTTTATACAGTTCTACATCTTGGGCAGCTAAAGCTGTTTGACATTTTAAAGTGCTGATCACCCAGCAAGTCCCATTAATCTTAGTGGGAATATGTAAGTGTCCATGGCTCAGACTTAGGAATGTATGCTCAACCATAAGATGTGAATAGTCAATTGATGACAGTAAAAAAAAAAAAGAACAAAAAACCCCACTGCAACCCTTTGATTTTTCTTTGACTTCCCAGTAAGAATTCCATGCTATCATTTGCTCTGGAATTTTAGACAAGACTGTATTAACCATTCCTCAGTGACTCAGTATAGCCATCTATGTTTTGTGCAGAAGATCGGAAGATCTAGAAGAGAGGTGTGTTAAATGATGCTCTGATATGTCCTCTGCACACTCCTATTCAAAGCATAGAGAGTATTAATGCACTCAAAAAAAAAAAAAAAAAGAAGGGGAAGAAAGGTTGCTGAGTGGATCACTGATGTTAATGAGTGACTTCTGTATCCTTCTCTCACCATTCAGCTCTCTTTCTTACAGTTTCCCTTCAACACCAAATAGGCACAGAAAGAGTGGGAGTTACAGTTCTGTTTGTCTTTAGCTATTGCATGTGATAGGAAGATTCTACAAAGCCAGTGCCTCAGGCATTTTGCTTTTTTTCTGCACTGAAGGTAATCTTACTCTTACAAGATTTTTTTACAACAATTAAGTTAGTTGTCCTCCTTGGTGCCAACAAGTACTACTACCCTGAAATATTATAGAAGTAGTTGGCTAGCCTTTCCCATCTGCAATACGAATACCATCTCCCCTCCCTATAATCAGTGACTGGTGGACCATTTTTATTTAAAATGCCCTTATATTTGATTTTGAAGGTACAATCCTCCCAATGTACACACCTCAGCACAAGATGCATACTTCAGAATAAGCACATCTGAAGACTTCTCATCCACCTAAAAGACACTATAAACTAGGTGGTTATCTCTCTGCAGTGGTGTTATGCTCTTCATTGCATTGGAAGAAGTAAGAAATCCTTGGTGGTCATGTTGACTTAGTATCCCGTGTGTCTGTCCATCTCCAAAGAGCACCTGTCTCATGGAGGAAAGTGAGCTTCCTTTCGAGAAAGAAAACAATAATCCTCACTTATTGTCTCTTAGCTTAGTGATCAAAACAATCAGTCATGATGATAAGGTACATACAGCCTTATCTTGACTCGGTCTGAGCTGCCCTCAGCCTTCATGTCCCACACTGCAGGAGAGTTTCATAACACCAGGCTGTAATAACAGTAAGAAAGAAGTGGAGAAACAGCTTTAGAGGTGAGCTGCTACATTACCAAAACCACAAGACTCTTGGGGACAGGAGAGATGGCAAAAAGAAATTTGAATCTAACCTAGGATAACTCAAGCCATTGTTCATTGGAATAGGAATGCACATAATGTACAAACAGCATAGGTTACAAAAAATCAAAACAGCCTGAGGAAAAAAAAAAACCAACCCAACCAAACCCCAAAACCATAGGTGTCTACCTTTCTAGCTGAGTGTCACAATCCCATACAATGTAGTACTCCCTTAATGGTCTGATGATTCAGGCATTCCTGGGCTGCATGCTGATCCAGCTGCATTTAAAAGAGTAAAGAGGGTTCTCAGCCGGAATATGCCATAATGAGCTGTCATGATTGAGACTACCTGCAGCTAGAGTTTACCTTCTATTAATCTGTGTTACAAGAAATTAACTCATCTCTTATTTTTCAGATCATTTTTACCTCCTTTTATTCTTATTGCTGCTTTTACCACTGTTTCAGGGTTCTCTCCTCAAATTAAGGAAGCTGTGGGTGCTACCTGTCATCTGGGAAGGACTTTAATCCTGATCTGATTTCCTGTGCTTAAGGTTGCTGTCAGCATCTCCTCCTGACAGTCATGGGAGATTAAGCGACTGCCTATGTTATCCTGAATTACCATCATATTTCCCAGAACGTATGTCTGCATGTATGGGTAAATAACTGTAGACACTCAAAGACATCTGTGTGCCTATGGAGTTAAATGATTCCAAAAAGCAAGATTATCATTTGGGAGTTAGGGTTTATTTAGTTTCTTAAATCCTTGTTTTATTAAGGTTTAGGTGAACTTTATCCATGAAGATGTTTTTTTTCCTTAAAACTTGGACAAAACCACTATCACTTCCATGATGATACTATGAGGGCAAAGCAAAGCCTGTTGATGTACCATCCCCTTCATAAAACAGAATCTCCTTAAATGCTTCAGTCTCAAGTAAAATTCTTGAAATAAACTCTGGATCTTTTGTATCTAAGACTACCTTTTCTATAGAATAAAGTAATAATTTCTGGGAGTAAGTTAGAAGAAGTGGATATTTTCTAAAGAGAAAGGTGGAATAATATTTTTTTGAGACTTTGCAATGCATTATGATACCCATTCTCAGTTGAAGCTTTTTAAATTCAGCCTTGCTGCTGCATTCCTCACATTCAGTATCATTATTGTTACTCATATACTTACTGTTCATAAGACTAAATATTTTACCGTTCGATTTGTTTTGTTGGATTCTGTTTGGTTATGGCCTGCTGTTCTAAGCCAAATTTGCAATAGTTTACATTTGTTGTCATAGCAATCATTCGGATTTTGCTTCCATATTTGCCAGTGCAGACTGGATAACATTTGACTTCAGCAGTTGCTGTTCTTTTATAAACATTAGGCCATTGGTACCTTACTAAGTGAAAATTGTAAATGTCTGTCCTTTCCATTTGCACAGCACTAAATCATGTTCAGGTATCAAAATATAAGTTCAGCAAAGATGTAGTTGCATTTATTTTGTTCTGCTACTTAATTCTATTAACATGGAAGGCTTAAAAGACTTTCATCTTTTGAAATCTGCAAAATTGTTCTAAAGCAGCTCTTCAATCCTGCATATATTAGACGTCCCCAGTCTTCTGGCTAACAGCTATAGTGCATGTTTTCTTTTTAAGATAGGCTGCAGGAATTTTCAAAAGATGGTAATGAGGTTCTGGTAATACTTTCTGAGGAAGATGTTCTTCTGTATATGCTCTTCACTGAACTGGTATTCAATATGGCTTTAAAATATTCTGAAATTATCTTTAGCACTCAGAAGCTGATGTCTGATGGCAGATGCCTGGGTCACTGAAATCCATATCAAGACTCTGAAAATGTGCCTGTGTAGACCCCACACATTTCATTTCACATTTATTTCTCAGAGAATAACAAAACCTTATTTTGTTTGTGTCTTGAGCTAGGTTTGATCTGTTGTCAAACTGAGCCAATGCTAGTGCCTCACAAAACAGGTTGTGGAATCACAGCTTCTCATTTGTCCTGGTTTCATATGGGATAGAGTTAATTTTCTTCCTAGTAGCTGGAACAGTGTGTTTTGGATTTAGTCTGAGAATAACGTTGATAACACACGGGTGTTTTAGTTGTTGCTAAGTAGCGCTTATCCTAAGTTAAGGATTTTTCAGTTTCCCATGTTCTACCAGCAAGGAGGTGCACAAGAAGCTGGGAGGGAGTATGGCCAGGACAGCTGACCTGAACTAGCCAAAGGGATATTCCATACTATAGGATGTCTTGCTCAGTATACAAACTGGGGGGGAGTTGACCAGGAGGGGCTGATTGCTGCTTGGGCATCGGTCAGCGGGTGGTGAACAATTGCATTGTGCACCATTTGTTTTTTCTTGGGTTTTATTTCTCTTTCTTTTTTGTTATATCCTCTTTCATTAGTATTTTTATTATTATTATTATATTTTATTATTGATGTTGTTATTATTATATTTTCTTCTACTTTAGTTATTAAACCATTCTTATCTCAGCCTACGAGTTTTACTTCTTCTTTTTTATTCTCCTCCCCAACTCACTGGGAGCAGGGAGGTGTGAGCAAGCTGCTGCATGGTGTTTAGTTGCTGGCTGGGGTTAAACCATGACATCATTATAGGCATATTGATTCTCCTTTTCTTGTTTGTATTATTGCCTTCTACAATGAGTATTTTTAAGTGACAATCTTGTAACAATTTTTCCAGGGTAGTTTTGACAAAAAAATATTATTCTTCTGAGATATACCTTCTCTTTACATGCTTCATATTTTGCAATCCAACCACTTAGCAGGTTAATTTTTCACATTTTAAGGCTATACTATAGACAGAACATGCTTTTAAGACCTTACTAGTTGTTGCTTAAAGAGCTGTTGTTTTGTATTTCCTGTGTTCATGTCACTAGCTGTGTCAACCTCATTTACCACAAGCACCATAGAATCATAGCATCATTTAGGCTGGAAAAGACCCTTAAGATCATAAAGTCCAATCGTTAATACTGCCAAGTCCATCAGTAAACCATGTCCCTAAGCACCATGTCTACACATCTTTCAAATACCTCCAGGGATGGCAACTCAACCACTTCCCTGGGCAGCCTGTTCCAATGCTTGACAATGCTTTCGGTTAAGACATCTTTCCTAATATCCAACCTAAACCTCCCCTGGTACAACTTGAGGCCTTTTCCTCTTGTCCTATCACTTGTTACTTGGGAGAAAAGACCTACTCCCACCTTGCTACAACCCCCTGTCCTGATTTCAGCTGGGATAGAGTTAATTGTCTTTCTAGTAGCTGGTAGGGTGCTGTGTTTTGAGTTCAGTATGAGAAGAATGTTGATAACACCCTGATGTTTTCCGTTGTTGCTCAGTAGTGGTTAGTCTAAAATCAAGGACTTTTCAGCTTCTCAAGCCCAGACGGTGAGAAAGCTGGAGGGGCACAAGAAGCTGGCAC
>JAVJGG010000008.1:20481525-20496185 GCA_035590195.1 Aviceda cuculoides | reverse complement strand
CCCCCCCCCCCGGGGGGGGGGGGGGGGGCGGAGCAAGTGAGTGGCTGCATGGTGCTTAGTTGCTGGCTGGGGCTGGGGTTAAACCATGACACACTTACATTTAGGACTCTCTTGTTCTAGTACTCAAAAGCATATCGCAAGCACAAAAGAAGATCTAGTTTCTACTTTTTTAAAAGCTTAAATGGTTCTTTACATAACAAAGACCCATATGATCCAACATGTTTATTATCTGAAGCACTGGTCTTGTATTAAACTTGCATATCCTGAATTGTACCTACGAAAAATGGGAATAGTCAAAAGTTTTCAAGATCTCTCTCACTCTGCTTCTACCAGAACCCTCCTTCCATTAACAATGTGTGAAGGTTACATCTACATGGAGCAAACAAGGGCCACATGGTTATAGTCCAGTACTTCAGAATGAGTTAGCTTAAATACCAGAAATAGCACAGGATTAGCAGGGGATTTGGTTTGAACTAATTAGCCCCTCTGAAGTACGACCTCAATAGAGCATCATGTTTCATCAGATAGCACTGGGCCATGGAAATATACCTACAATTAAGCACATGTGCAAATTCTCACAGGACCAGATTTTAAATTCCATACAACTCCAGCGAAGTAGCCCTGCATGGGCCAACTAATAGCTTTATGTTCAGCCAAAGCTGATGTGCAGCCTTAAGTAATACAATATTTCGGTGCAAGAGGAAAAAGTAGTAAAAAGTTAAAGCCTCCCTGCTCTAAACCAGTGATTGTTTGGTGTTTATTTTGTTGAGTGAAATTGTTTCATCTGTGTAGAAAGATCCTAAAAGTAAGACAACTTCCATTTGGCCTAACAATGCTACATCTTAGCTAGCTATTTATTGTCATCTAATGTATAGCAGGGTAACCTTTAAGAAATTACTTAAATTTCTCGGAATTAAGTTAATGGAGCACCACACCTTCAGTTGTTTAGATTCTTGGAGTAGAATCCATTAGTCTGAATTTGTTTCATACTTTTATATAACATCATGTATGACATAGAAATGCGCAGTGGAACACAAATTACATGGAATAAATCTTCATCTGTGCTTAGAAATAAAATCCAAACATCCTTGAATTCATAGAATTACATTCAAAATTACTGAAATAAACACCTCCACCTAACAATTTTTTTTAGAAAGTTCTGATTTGCTTTTTCTCACTTACTGTTTAATACATAGTGTCACATATTTGGTAAGCACAACAAAGGAAGCTTCACTTGAAGTCTGGTATCTCTGGCTAAGTTACTCTGTTAAGAAGGATATGATATGTAATCTGAATTAGGTGTTTGGTCACTTAAACTATGCCTGTATTACTAAATACAGTAGCTTAGTGACCACTCTTTAGTCTTGAGGTTAAATAGTACACAGTAATTTTTCCACCAGTCTAAGCTCCTTTTTCCCACAGGACAAGGCTGCCTATTGGAAATGGTCCCAGGCCAATATTATGTTCTCACTCATGCCCAGGCATCATTGTGTGTCATTTGGTATGGGCCAAAATTACACCAGGATATATTATGTATGTAATTTTTACATAGCTCATGGCTACATTGACCATATCAGATGGATCTGCTCCTGATAATAATTTCTTGTCCCAAGGCAAAATAGTACAAAATAATTTGTATTCATACTGTCTAGGGATAGCCCTTTTTAAAACAGATTGTTTGTGTCTCTTCTGCATGACCTAACTTGAAATTTTCTGTGCCCTGTGTCAAGTCTAGTCCCTTATTCTTTGGTACAAGCTTCTTTGATGTAGTTCAGTATTTGAAATGATGCTAGGGCTAACACTGTAGTCAACAAAATATTTTTTTAAAATAGTGTGAGATTGGGAGTGTGATGTGATGGATGAGCTAAAGGAATGTTTTGAAAGAATGTGTAGAAAGGGAGAAACCAGGCCTTTTCAGATACTGTGTTTTCATCTATCTTGCCTTACTGGAGAGGGTCTGAAGTAAACTATGCCCATAGCTACACATGGATTTTCATTCCAGGGAATTTGCTCACTACAAAGAAAAGTCAAGAAGTGAACTTGTTTCTACCAATATGCGGTCCAGGGACTGAGGACTGGGACTACACTGCTAAATGTTTTGATGGTGTTGACATAATGTCTCTATGAGGTGACTCACATATTATATTTACTTATACCTTACTTCCCTTATAAAGACAAAACTGCAAAACAGGATGGAACGCTTTTACACAAATGAAGAAATACAGTTCAAAGTACATGAAAAGATGAAATAAAAAAGTAGGGCACATCATGTGAAGGCTATAAAAGATTTTTTGAAATAGGACTTACAATATACCTGAAGCCCTACTGTAGGTATCTAAACCCTTTAGCGGCTCTTGATCACAGACCACTGACATTAAACAGTGTCAATAATACTGCTTTGATCTGTGTAGTCCTACACAGGAATCCTGTGCTTTTAGGAAAGAGAAGGAAAGTGAACAACTTAACAACACAAAATTAAAAAAAAAGTAGCAACTTAAAAGTGTAAACTTTGACCTATATTTTCTAAGTATTTGATCTTTAGGGCTCTCCAAACCAAAATGAAATGTATCCTAAAATCAGGCCAATGAATTTCCAACTTATGTTATCCAAGAATTGCATTCTATAATAGACAGATTTTTAAGGAAAGAAACAAAATAATATGGAGAGCAATTTTGAGGTCTGCAGACTGATAATTTTCAGGGGTGGCACAGTTCAGACTGTTAATTTTTTACTATAGCAACTTTTTATTTTCCTAAAAATGTTGACACAGAAATATAAATGTGTAGGTCATAATGCTTTCTCTGCTCCATAACTTCACCAATGATGACAGTACTGTTTGTTGTTTTGATTTGTATTAGCTTAAATAAATGTTAAACCTTATAATGAAATTTGACTGACTGGATATTTTTCTTTGAACACAGACTTAGAATGATCTGATAAGGCTATTTGAGTTCTACATGTTTCTAAAACCAACAGTTAATTACACAGATGTGACACTATCTATATGTAAAACCAGTAAGGTTTGTTACATCTTGTTTTTTCCCCAAGAAATCTATGAGTAACAATATACCTAATTATACAGTACATGAGTTTCCAGCATTCTTTAAAAGCAATGTAAATTATTCTGCTCAATTATCATTCAGGTTTAGATTTAAAATTTATAGCTAAAACATGATAGCATGGAGCCTGTATTGAAAAGTAAAAGTTTAATGTGCAACAATGACTTTCAAATGGATAACGCAAGTACAAGTTAGGAATAGATATACATTTCCTTCTTTAAGTTGTTCGTTTCCCCTCCTAAATGAAGTAAGTACTAAAGGTAATACAAGTTAACAGGAAACCAACCATGTATATTAAAAATTAGAAATTTACGGAAAAAAGTTATGGTCGTTATGTTAATTTTTCTCTTCTTTATCAGTATAACTATTATAGCCCTCATTAGTTAATCCTTGTAATGCTTTTGTAGGTGTTAATATATTCAGTATTATTGTGAACTTTTCAAATCTGACCTTCTTGATTTATTTCTTCAGCCTGTAAGGTAAAACACACCACCTGCTTCTGTCTAAAATAGAAAATAATTGTTTGGAGAGCACTTTAGTGGAAATAGAGTTAACCTTTTGCTCTTCAGAAGGTCTGCCTTGATCCACCTTGAGGAAAACTTCCTTAACTCTCTGCTCTACAAATGAACTAAATGTAAAAGTTCCTTCGTTCCATAAAATCGGTGAAGATTTAAACATTAAATTACCTATAAAAAGAAAGTCAAGTTAGTGATATAGCAGTGATGAATGGATATTTTATGCTTAGGATGAACATTTCCATTTCTTATGGCACATGACAAGTGGAGTCCAAAATCACATCATCATCATCTTCTCTTACATACAATGACAAAACTCTTTTCTTTGTGTACAAATAGAGAAGCTTTCAACAGAAGTTTAAAACACAAAGGAAAGATGAACATGAAAGATAAGTTTAGTTAGGAAAAAAAAAAGCAGTTGCTAAAGATGAAACAAAAAAGGTATTATGATACCCTAAACAAAGAGTTACGTAATTATTTGCTACCTAATTATCTTTGGAGGCAACAGAATTGGAGGCTAAACTAACTTGTCTCCAAGCTCTTTTTATGAGTTCTTTTCATATCATATTCTTCTAGGTTGGTATTATTGATGTGACTGTATTTATTCTGTTCCAGCCAAGCACACTGAAAGTTAAGGGAATATACTGTAACGTATCACACTTGTGAAAATCGACCAAATACATTCTGTAATGCCAAAACAAAGCCAAAAGCACAAAAAACTGTCACTTCATTCAAATTGTGTAGCAATCATTATGATTATTGAATAGATACTGAAGACTTGGATCAGATTGTTAAACAAGTCAATTTATCTAGTAAATAATAAAAAAACCCCAACTATATAGTATTACAAACTAGACATAGTTGCTAACAGGGAGTTATGTCCTAAAAATCAGGGTAATTTAATTTGATGGTTACAAACAGACCTGCAATTAGTATTCAATATTCTTAATTTTTTGTGTCAGGAAACACAGAGCTAGCTGGAGCAGGTACATATCGTGCCTTGCAATTTATTAATCTAGTGCTAAATTCTATTAACATTGCACATGATTGGCACATTAGCACCTTACTTCTCGTAGATTGGTTTTAATGAGATTGGTATCAGGTTAATCAGGATAATAAGTCTTTGTAAAAGCTGCTTCTACATCTATAAGCACTTGCATTTCCCCATTTGTCCCACTAAACAAAAATGAAAACACATCAGTGTGTTTTATTGGTCACTAGCTATCATGAACATTTAAATAAGGTTTTGCTAGGGACTGATAGTATACAAATCCTGTGGTATGGGGAAACCTTCACAATCAGTTATTTACTGCAGTTGTCCAGCAAGTGATCTATAAGTTTAGTGTGAGGTTGGACAAGAAGACAGTTGAGCTGATATAATCGTACTGAAAAAAGTATCCAGCTCCCCCTTCAGCTCTTAGCTTTGCAGTCCTGTACAACTCCTCCGTCGTTTCAGCCCTGCTGCACGTTTAGTCCTTTGGTAAACTAGAGGACTAAATGAAGATCAGCAGTAGTACGTCACCGATGAGCACCAGAGGTCACACAAGGGTGTTGAAAGGGGGAGAGAAAGGTGGGACCGGACAGGAGGACTCCCCTGCTGTGTGGCCATCATATGAACCCGCAATCTTAGTCACTATTCTCAAGATGTTAAATATTCAAGCACTAAGGACACAAATATTTGCAACTAACTCCTGAAAAAGGGCTTTGTGATGAAAAGAAAAACAACTGCAATCCATGCTTTCAGAATTATTTGCCACCTTTTCCTGTGAAATTGAGAATAAAGAGGATGTCTCTGAACTTGAACGTAACTGTTATGTTAGGAAAGACCCTCTCCCCCCATCCCTGGCTCAGATACTCAATTAATTAACCATTCCCCAGCTTTTTTTTTTTTTTTTTGTCTGATTCAAATAAGTACAGGTGTGGTCATTTTGAAAAGGACCAAGCAATAAAATCTGAGTTTCAAGAAAAGCCATTTTTCACCTAACTGTTCTGTGAGAAAGCTGTCTAATTAATTATGCTTTTTTCCCAAGATTTTGCACATTAGCCAGTAAAAAAAAAAACAAATACACACACACACACAAACAACGAAAAAACCCTAAAACACATTTTCAACAAAATTTAAAGATTTGCAGATCTTTTGACATCCGCTGTTTTGGCTGTTTTCTTCATAATTTGAACAGATATACCAGTTTTGTCTTGTTGTCCATGAGCACTCAAAGACAACTGCCCTAAGGCATATTCATTTAAGGAGGAGCTTTCCAAAATGACAGCAAATCCTTTCTGATTATGCTCAAAGGACTCCAATTCAGTATCCTAGCCATTTTTTCCTTTCAAATAGTGATTTAAATGAGCACTCCACCCTCATCTAGATGCAACTGTCTTAAAAATTACTGGTGTCATAAATGACTTAAAAAACAACTAAGAAGCCAAAAAACCCCCAAATCCCAAACCCAAAAGGCTATGTTTTCTGAAGATTTTTCAAACTTGATCTCTTCCTTATTTTTTGTGATTTTTAAATTTATAAAAAAGCTATAAGATTTGAATGGAAAAAACCTTCCAGTTCTGCATTGTTTTCCTTTCTATGAAACTTCATGCCTATCAGTAATGTAGTTTATGACCCACTTTGCCTTTTTCTCCAGTGCCAGGTGTTGATGTGTCTCAAGGCTTTTGTATCTCCAAGAGTATTTACTAAAACAAGTATTTGCATTTTCTGGGGAAGGTCTAGATACAAACTTATATTGTATTGTTTCATGTAGCACAGGGTCACAGTGTCTCAAAAGCAACACTGGAAAACAGAATACTTCTCTTGGATGCTTGGCTGCATATCAGGGAAGTGTCTTCTCTCAAATTCAAAAAATAAGCTGACAAAAACATTTCTCACAGCACTCAGCAAGATGATGTTAAAATGTCCAAAACATTTAGTGTGGTGGCAACTTTTTTTTTGCCTGATAACCAAAGAGGACTGGAAAGAGAAGCAGAATACAGTTTACCTAAGACAAAGAAAAACCCATAAGCATCTCTTACTTTGGCAATTGGAAAAGTGTACAGCTACCTGTACAAGATGTCAGTTGTCAGTTGTACAATAGCAATGAAAAACAGAAGTGACTGAAAACTCATTGCATGTGTTTGACATGTTAGGAGAACCTTGAGCAAACCTGGTACCATGTGTGGGTATGTTTGTTTCCTCTCCCTCTATGCCTGCAACTAGAATAGATTCCAGGAGGAAGATTACTGCACTGTAGAATTTCTATATATTGAATACTGGACTCCCACTTATTTAAATAAGATAATTTGTCACTTGATGACACTTCTAAAGATAAGCAAAGCTGGGAAATGTGGACACTGGATTTCACTGTCTGTGCTACAATGTGATTATCTTCTAACATGTCACTGGGACTTGACTCTGTTTTGTTAGCATTATGTAATTGGAAAAGTTTACTGGTAAGCCAGGTATGAACTTACTAGACTTATTGAGTGTTTGGGTGATTGAGATAATTTGTATTTGTCCTAATCTTTTATTTTACTTTACCATTTTCAAGTCTCTGTGTTTTCTGCAGGTTCTTCTCTTACATTTTTCCCCCCTTTTTTTTTTTTTTTGTGATCAAAAGATGAATGTTTATTCTATATGAGACTTGAATTAGATCAAAATAACAGATTTAGTTCTCAGAATGTCTTCACTCACTTTGCTGTAAATCTGAACAGAAGATTTATAGCAACACACACAATTTTTAAAGTTGTTTCACTGTCAGCAGTCAAACTATTATAATTTAAACTACTGTGAAGGCCTAGAGAGTTCATTTTACAAGAAAGCTAAGATGCATTGAAAGACAATGTGAGTTAAGGTCTCTTTGCCATTGTGTTGATGGTTCTGAGAAAATCAGTGGTGATAATGTCTCATAAGACTGCATGCTGTTGTAATATTTCACTCAAAAAAGCTAAGACAATAGAAAAAGACAAGGTCATGGTAATGCTGCTTTTCTGATTGCATGACTATACTCCTTTAACATCTTTGTATGCTGTTATTTCAGAGTGTCTTATTTGGTGGAAATAAAGGAAATCTTTGCTGCGTTTCAGTGGCAATGAGTGAAGGTAGCAATTTGTTGAGGTTTTTCTAAGTTGATATGAAAATATATTGATATATGAATTAAATATAAAACTGAATTACATTGGGTTTCTTATTTAATTCGTATATTATGGCACTTTAGCTACATTTTGTGTAAAATGTTTTTGAGGGAGTTAATTGTATGCATATTTTTAATATATCTGTTCATAATAGTGTTATTTAGTCATCAGGTGATGCAGAAAGGATTAATGTAGATTACATTCAAGCAAATCACAAAACTTCACAGTGAAGTCATATTAGAAACTGTTGCTAATAATCATCTTAGAAATATAATTTGTTAAAATGTAAAGACAAAAACTGCACTCCTCCCTTGTTGAGAAGTGAATTGAAATAAAAATCTCTGGGCTTCGCTGTGTGACCTTAAGTGGGTATTATATTTCACCCCCTCCTGTAAGAGACACAGGAAAGCAAGCTCAGTGGAGAGTGGAAAGGAAGTGATATGGAAATGGCTTGAAATTATTTTAATTTTTTTTTTAACAGCAGAACAGCCAAAGCTTTTGCTCATGTTGTGTAATATGTTGTACACATATGAGGTCTTTTTTTAGTCAAAATTAACTTTAAAAGGACTTTAAAATCTTGACCTTTTTCTTACTTGAATATCTTTTATGCTAACATGCTTGTACAGAGATATTGTCAGCAAATATACTTGCTTTGGTAAAAGTATTTTATTGGTTCTTACTATTATATCCAGATTTGAGATTTCATCTGTTTTATTAGTATGTGTATACAGTGATGAGGTGAAATAAATCTTTATTTTGTCAGGAATTGTTAATATTTGAAAATAAAATAAATGTAGTAGTTTTACTGCATTCTAGAAAGAACAAAGTGATCACATTTTATAATACTACTAGCATTACTCATGGCACATTGAATTATTCATATCTGACTCCCTGGTCTATTGATAACAAGTATATCTGCAGTGTGAAATAGGGAAAGGAGGGAAAGGATAAACCTGTGACTTATGCTTTATACTGAAATTCCTGTTCTTTTGGGGGTTGGGAACATCTATTTTTCTTGTGTTTTGGACATAATGAAAATGGTTTTTTTCTTTAATTTTGTGCAATGATCAGACCTTTATGCAGTTCCCCTGAATATTCCCCTGGATCAAGTGCTCTATACATTTGTTTATGTGTCCCAGACTGAATGGGTTCATTCTTTTATGAAGTGAATGAATCACAACACCCCCATTTGTTCTGTGTCCTGCCAAAGAGACCTAAACTGTTCAAGTTACAAACTGAACAATCTTAAATACAATTTAGTATGATATAATAGTGATAATAAAACAAGCCATCATTTATTAGACATCTAATCTTAAGCCAAAGTCCTGAAGTCAGAACGCCCAGATTGCAGTGAGGAAAGCCTTTATTATGCATAGCAGCATAGGACAAATGTGAACCCTTTCTTTCCCCATGGGTTTCCAGAGTGCAGTTCCATGTACTCTTCAGTGGCAAAGCTGGCTTAAAAGATCACTTTTCTAACACCACTTCCTCATTCCTGCCCCTATGGTAGCATTCATCACTTCTTCAATGTAGCAGTACAACTATTTGTAATGCTGTGCTGTAAACTGAATCATTGATGTGAATAACAAACCTTGAAGGCTCTTTTATTAATACAGTTCATTTCAGGGATCTATTCTACATTATGGCCTTACAAATCTTTTCAGCAGCACAAAAAAGAGGGTGGTGAATGAGAACAAGCAGTGGGGGGTCAAGGTGTGTGCGTTTGTGTAGGGAGTGAGAACCTCTTAAATTAGCTTCACTTCCAAAGAAAATATACGTGGAACTACACTCTTAGTCTTCCACCTGCTCTCCTCTTTAATACAACTTCCATTCACATTGTTCTTCTGTTCCTCCCTCCAGGGGGGATTCACTGCTTAAAGCAAATGTCTGGTAGTTGAAAATTCTATTCTTTTCAGCAAAGTGTAATTTCTCAGGTAGGAGGGCCCCATTGAATTCCCAATAGTACTGCATACACTACCATAAATATCTGCAACCTCCCATCATGATATAAGATTTTTAACACATTCTTTCCTTCATTTCAGGTGTAGAGAGAAAGGGAAACTAAGGTGGGCATAATGATGAAAAATGTATTCTCATACTCTCCACACAGTCAATCCTGCTTCTATTGTGATTAACAAACCTCTCTTTTACTTCAGAGGAAACAGATTGCTGACAAATTATAGATAGACTGAAACAGTAAATTGAAGCAATGTATTACATGAGCAGTGGTAGTCATCTTTACAATTTCATGCTAGATCTTACATTTTCTTTGTATAATTCCTGCCCCTTTAACAAAATTTAAGAAAAGAATGCAAACTAGTGCAAGTATGAAAACCCAACAGCCTGGGCAAACACTTTGCATACAAAAGTACTGAGCAAAGAATGCAGCTTCACTAGAAAGCTTCTACTTGTTTGTTGTTTTGTTTGGTTTGGTTTTTTTTTTTTGAGACAACTGTTTCACTTAATAAATCATGGAAAACTATGAAAGTTATCTTACGTACCTTTCCTCAACATTGCAGCATATCAGAAATGCGTTTTGTCTCAAATTGATGCACAATTACAGTATCACAGAGTCAGAATCACAGAATGGTTGAGGCTGAAAGGGACCTCTGGAGGTCATCTGGTCCAAAACCCTGCTCAAGCAGGGCCACCTAGAGCCAGTTGCCCAGGACCATGTCCAGACAGCTTTTGAATACCTCTGAGGGAGACTCCACAACCTCTCTGGGCAACCTGTGCCAGTGCTCAGTCATCTTCACAGTAAAGAAGTCTTTCCCAGTGTTCAGACAGAACTTCCTGTGTTTCAGTTTGTGCCCATTGCCTCTTGTTCTGTCACTGGGCAGCACTTTTCAGAGCCAGGCTCCATTCTGTTTACACACTCCCTTCACATACATTGATGAGATATCCCTTGAGCCTCATCTTCTCCAGACAGAACAGTCCCAACTCTCTCAACCTTTCCTTCTATGAGTGCTGCTCCAGTCCCTTTATCATCCTTGTGACCCTTTGTTGGACTCTCTCCAGTATGTCCATGTCTCTCTTGTACTGAGGAGCCCAGACCTGGATGCAGCACTCCAGGTGCAGCCTCACCAGGGGTGAGGAGAGGGAAAGGATCACCTCCCTCTACCTGCTGGCAATGATTTGCCTAATGCAGCTGACGATACCTTTAGCCTTTTTTGTTGCAAGGGCACGCTGCTGGCTCATGTTCAACTTAGTGTCCATCAGGACTTCCATGTCCTTTTCTGCAAAGCTGCTTTCCAGTTGGTCAGCCCCCAGCATGTACTGGTGCCTGGGGTTGTTCCTTCCCAGGTGCAGGACTTTGCACTCCCCTTTGTTGAACTTCACAAGGTTCCTGTCAGCCCATTTCTCCAGCCTGTTGAGGTCCCTCTGTATGGCAGCATGACCCTCCGGCACATCAGTCACTCCTCCCAGTTTTGTGTAATCTGCAAACTTGTTGATTGTACACACTGCCCCATCATCCAGATCATTAATGAAGATGTTAAACAGGACCGGACCCAATACTGACCCCCGGGGTACACCACTAGTCACTGGTCTCCAACGAGGGTTTATTCTACTGATCACCACCCTCTGGCCCAGGCTGTTCGGGCAGTTTTCAATACACCTCACTGCCTGTTCATCCAGGTCATACTTAAACAGCTTCTTTATGAGGATCTTATGCAAGGCAATGTCAAAGACCTTTCTACAGTCCAGGTAGACAATATCCACTGCTCTTCCCTGATCTACGAGGACATTGTAGAAGTTTATCAATTTGGTCAAGCATGAGTTCCCCTTGGTGAAGACATGCTGACCACTCCTGATAATTTGCTTGTATTTCATGCGCCTGGAAATGGTTTCCAAGATTAGCTGCTCCATCACAATCCCAGGGAACAAGGTGGGTATGACCAGCCTGTAATTTGCTTATTTATTCCCTGACTTGATCCTCTTACAAAAAGGGTACATCTTCCTTGCTCCAGCCTTTTTTCCAATATCTCTGGGACCTGGGATTCCCAAAGGATGGTCTTGCTAGTAACAACTGAGACAAAGGCGGCATTCAGCACTTCCATCTTTTCCACTTTCTGTATAACCAAGTCCCCTGTCTCATTAAACATTGTGTCCACATTTTCCCTAGTCTTCCTTTTGTCACCTATGTACTCTTAGAAGCACCTCCTGTTGTCTTTGACATCTCTGTCTAGATTCAATTCCATTTGGGCTTTAGTTTTCCTAGCTTCATCCCTGGCTGCTTGGACAATGTTTCTTTATTCCTCCTGGGTCACCTGTCCTTGCCTCCATCCTCTGTATAATTCCTTTTAGTTTGAGTTTGGCCAGGAATTTGGCCACTTGTTCATCCACACAGGCCTCCTGGCATTTTTGCCTGACTTCATATTCATTGAGATGGAACTCCTCTCTTGAGCTTGGAGGAGGTGATCCTTGAATATTAACCAGCTTTCTTGGGCTCTTCTTCCCTCCAGAGCTTTATCCCATGGGATGCTTCCAAGCAGATCTTTGAAGAGTCTGTTCTTTGAGCTCCTGAACAGGGCTGTGAGCATGCTTTTCATCATCCTCCCTGTCCTCACGGTCATGAACTCCACCACCTCATGGTCACTGCAGCCACACTGTCTTTGACCTTCACAGTCCCCAAAAGCCCCTCCTCTTTCATAAGTATGAGGTCCAGCAGAGCAGCTCTCCTCATTGGCTTCTCTGTCACTGGAAGGAGGAAGCTATCATCAATGCACTCCGGGAACTTCCAGGATTCCTTATGTTCTGGTGTGTTGTCCCAAACACTCTCCATTGCAGTGGTTGAAGTCTCACAGGAGGACTAAGGCCTGCAAACCTGAGGCTGCTCCTATCTGTCTGTAGAGGGCCTGATCCACTCATTCTTCCTGGTCAGGTAGCTTATAGCAGACACCCACTATAATGTCACCTTTGCCTGTTCTGTCTTTTATCCTAACTCCTAAGTTCCCAGATAGCTTCTCATCCATCCCAGGCAGAGCTCCATGTGCTCCAGCTTCTCTCTCACATAAAGGACAACTCCCCTTTCTCATCTTCTCTTCCTGTTTTTCCTAAAAAGCCCATGTTGCTCTATTACAATGGTAACAAATTAACGTAACCCAAGCCTTTTTTCACACTGTAAGCACCCAGAGTGAGATTATCAGGGTTTTTTTTCCATTTTACCTTCTTTCTGTCTTTATCTCTTGATCATTGTAACTAAGATTCATACTGATAGCATATGTCCATATATTCTGTATGATTTACTTAAATATTTTTTTTTTATGGCTTTAATATTTTTTGCCTGCTATGAAAAGTGGTTTGCTGCTAGATAACTGTAAAAGTGAGATTTGATAAATAATTATAAGATATCATATACTAACATTATGATTGAAACAATAGACAAAAGTGTAGCCGGGGGATTAGCTAGTAGAGGTAATTACAAAGGTGTAGTCAAGTGATTAACAGTAAAAACTCTTAAGTTTTGCAGTTCTTTCATCTTATGACTAGATATACCTGTACACTAGAAGAGAACAATGTTGAAACTGACCACATGTGATTGAAACTGTGTTACACTTCAAGATCAAAGAACAAGGACAAGAACAAAGACTTTGAGGACAGCCAACAGAATTTCAAATGGATTGGTAGTCACAAAAGCAGCCCTTTGACTCAAATGAAGAGCCATTGTGCATGATTGGATGTAGGCAGTACTATGATAATCAATTACAATATTTTTTATGTCTATGTATACTAATCTGATTAATATGTAATTTGTTGCTCTATATAACCTGTTTGTGCTGAAGCTGTGGCATGCACTCTAGGTGGAATTATCCCCCGTGCATCCAGTGCTGCAATAAAGAATGCCTGCTTTCTAAAACTCCAAAACAAGTCTCAGAGAGTATTCC
Organism: Aviceda cuculoides; assembly: GCA_035590195.1. NCBI lineage: Eukaryota > Metazoa > Chordata > Aves > Accipitriformes > Accipitridae > Aviceda > Aviceda cuculoides. The sequence continues at coordinate 20,482,604 of JAVJGG010000008.1, read as the reverse complement.
TTTACAGGTTGTGAATTTTGGTATCAAGACCATATCCAAAATCTGCTCTCCAGTCAGCAGTGCTTACAGTTTGTGGCACAGGCAGCTTCAGCAGAGCTGCTGGGAATAATGCTAACAGGAAAAATAATTCTGATCTGCTATATGAGATATGAAACATCTACACTGGGATTTCAATAATTCTCTTAATTCCCATAAGGAAAAAATTGATGGTCCAGCTCCAGAATAAATGAAGATAGATATAAACCAGAGTATCTTAATTTTTGTGTTATTTTATTTCAGTTTATTTTTAGTTTGTTTTTTTCCTGATTATTAAGGTATCTGAAAAACTTCCTGGTGTGAAAAGAGTAGATGAGAAAAAGAAATTCTTCAAAATAGAGTTCTTCCTGCTTTGCTTTTTCCTTTCCTGGAAATGCAGTTCATTGCCCAGCTGAAGTACCAGCATGCAACATAACATTATGAAATATCCAGATACAGCACATAAATTGCAATTTATAGGCAGTTGCCTAGGGTCTCTGTGTAAATTGTGTTGTTCGGGATATCAGCTAGTCTTAACTGAAGCAAATTTTCGATGTTATATCTTTTTAAAACAGTGTTTCTCATTATGAGTAGCTAGGGGTTTTATACCTGTGTTTCAGAACTGGTCAGAAATTTTTTGTGTTGCTGTTCTGTGTCTGATCAGGAGATTTTCAGTGGAGTATTGCCTGTCAGATGATTACAGTTTGTTGAAGTCACATTGCTTGCTGATTTCAGTGACTCCTATCTGATAATGATAGCTAAACTCATTGCCCTGACTTCTTGGCAGCCTGCCTACCTGACCATCTTGGAGTCTCTCTGAGAAGGACTTCCAAGCTTAGTGTCTAGCTGCTTCCCAGGAAGGCTGGTGTGAGATGGGACCTGAAATTTCTGAATTCTTTAGATACTTCACATTGCAAGCAGCTGATTCCATGATGCAATGCTGGATATAAGATTCCTGTCTATTTAAAGACCCCCTCTCCCCTTAGTTTGTCCTGGTTTCAGCTGGGATAGAGTTAATTGTCTTCCTAGTAGCTGGTAGGGTGCTGTGTTTTGAGTTCAGTATG
>JAVJGG010000008.1:20393918-20467013 GCA_035590195.1 Aviceda cuculoides | reverse complement strand
TGCAGGTGGAGATCTGCTCCCCCGTGGACCTCCCTGGGCTGCAGGGGGACAGCCTGCCTCACCATGGTCTTCATCACAGGCTGCAGGGGAATCTCTGCTCCGGCACTTGGAGCACCTCCTCCCCCTCCTTCTGCACTGACCTGGGGGTCTACCAAAACCTTGCCATGCAAAGCCAATACAATAATCAAACTATAACATTACTGAACCTATCACTGCAGTGTCATACATCATCTGTCATAGTTCAATATAAATCCTAAAATAGTAGAAAATTTTCACTTTACATGCTACATTGTGTAATTGAAAATTTCATTTACACAGTGTATTTTTTACATACTGTTGATCTATTTACTATTCTGTAGGTTAAATAAAAGTCTACATGAAAGGAAGAATTAATATCAAATGACACACTTTCATCTTTCTGTTTTAGTCAGAAAAAATATTTGCGCTTATCCAAATGTTTATACTGTTATAAATGTATACTTTTTTAGCACTCCAGTACGAAGGAATTTTGTGATTTTTTTTTGTTTAAATTTTAATTCTAACCAGATTTATTATCAATAAATCAGGTGGTATGGAGGATTTTGGTACTGTTACGGAGCTCATGTAGCTGCCACAGTTACACAGCAAACTGTAAACGTCAGTGAAAATGATTTCTTTATTCCTTCTTTCCACCAACCATAATATTCTGAAGACAGTAGCAGAAATATCTTGGGCAGTCCAGAAGGAATAGGAAAGTGTACTTTGATAGTAATATAACATTTAAAAATGTGTATGCCGCTCTTTTCAATTTGACTACATTTGAATTAATTTGTAGACTATCTCCCCAATGAGTGCCTTAGCCTTTACTCTGACTTTCCATGAAAACTCATTTTTTCAGTGATATTTTTATCTCCAATGTTGTATTCGGTTCACTTTCAGTTTAATTCGGCTGGTAGTGAAGAGACACTATAGCTGTCAATGCAAATGAGAAACTGTTTCTTTTTTTTATCCTGCTATCTGATGAACAGAAGAACTTGATTCTGTTTATGTGCAATTCAGATGCCCTAGGGTGTCTGAAATGGCATTTGACACCTATTCATTTAGGTAACTGAATTGTTCTCAGGATTCTTCACTGACTCATACTAAGCACCCACCTTGTAAACATCTGAAGAAATGCTTATATGTGTATGCAGAGACAAAAAAACCCAACAAAACATAACCCCCCTTAGTTTAACTCAGTGGAAAAATCAATCGACCAAGAGATAAAACTCCTCAAAATATTTCCTTACCGATTCACTGAACAGTTTATTTTCTCCTGAATCTTTGTAACAAAACATATAGTGTATAGATCATTTTAAGAGTACAAAATGTTTTTTAAAACCCCAATGACAACAAATTTTGTCACCCTTTTCCATAATGGTTGAATTTACACTGTGGATGAGATCTCTGCATAGGGTACCATGAAAGCTGGGTTCCACGAGGAGCACTCCGGGCACGTCCTGCCCTCAGAGGAAGCGTGGTCCCTGGGGCTCTCCTCACTTCTCATCTATTGGTCATCTTCCTCAGAGTATCAAAGTGCACTACCACTCCCTCTCTGCTCATACACTTTGGTTTCCTTTGGAAAGGTAGGCAGTGATTAGAAATGGTGTCAGTGGAAGTCTTCATCTCTCATGGGACCAGAATATGGTTGCAAGGAATCATGAACGTGGATTACATTACAGATCAGTGCTGTCCCATAGTATAGAGTCAGACAGTAAGTTGCGCTTTGGACTTATATCCTATCCTTAAAAACATACAGAGAACAAGGACCTTTATGATGCGAGTCACAGAATGACTGCTACCACTTGACCAAATTTAAGCACCTTTTAACTGCTTCTCAAAAAGTGAGATTAAATATAAAGCAACACCAAAACTAAACCAATAAATTTAAGTCTTAAACAAATCTGTCATCATAATTTTTCTCTATCTCCTTATGGGTGAGCATTGGAGATTCATATGATTCCCCCTCCTTAAAATCAAAATGGTATGCAGTTACAGACATACCAAATAACTCTATGGCAGCAAATACTGAATCAAATATGGAGACTCTTCAAAGTCCTGGAATTTGCTAGTTGGCCAATGGTTATAAAGCAGAACATCTGATACATTCATTTTATAAGCATTACGTGTACAGATGGGTTAATGATAAATCTGACAAAGCAAATAAGAAAATCTTGTCTTTCCACCTCTCTTTGAGTCCTCATGTTCCTCCTGTGGTACTTCCCACTTTTACTTTAAACTTCTCCCTCTGTCATAGAGCACTACCATCCTATGGGGAATCAAAGAGAGGAGCACATACACCAGATGTCTATTTCCTAGCTTCATATCGATAACTTCTGATGCTATACCTGATTAAGTTGAGAGAGTGGAAGAAAGACAGAAAATTTAAAAAAAAGAAAAGAGTAAAATGGAGAAAGCTGAGAGGAAAGAACTTGGGCTTATATGGGAATTAGAGAGGAAAAAATACAGAAAGAAACTTCAGGAACTAGAAAAAAAGAGGAATTAATTCACCAATATGTAGACAGATAGTAAAATAGAAAAAATATATAAATCATATTTAAATGAATATAATATGTTATCAATATATATATAAATGACTAAAAAATTCTGTACTATCACAATACTTTACATTGTTCTGATCACTATACCAGGTGCAGATGGCATGCTTTATACTATAGTGTCAGGAAAAGGGCTATAAATTGAAATACAAAAATTCAGTCTGCCAAGCATAAGTTATTATGGAGTAGGGCAGTTGGAGGATTTTTATGTGAAATGAATCAGGTTGGTTTTGCTGGCTACTGCAGAACAAGTGTATTGATTTTCTTGACGCCTTTTACCTCCCCACAAATTACCCACATCTTTGCAGTTTTCTATTCTTTGGGTCCATGGCTTGACTTGTGAGTGGAAACCAGTGATGTGTGATGTTAGTATTAGAGATTTCACATCTTGGCATTAGAAGATATGCTTTTTGATGTACCTACAATATGACCCATCTCTGGTGACCCATGGTTGTGCAACTTTATTAGACTTGAATATGACTACAAATCCCAGATGAGAAGCAGACTAGATCTATCCATGCAGAACTTGATGCCCTTTTCTTTAGGCTGCTTCTGACACTCCCTCTAGCTCATATAGATCTAGTTTATGTACTCTACAAAAAAGCACATGGCATAATGTGGCTAGCACTCATGTTATATGCATAGATAAAAGACTGACTTAAAAACAGGATAACAATGGATTTGTCAGGGGAACTCAGGGTATCTAGAACAGCACACCTTCCATCCCCTGCTCACAGGACTAGCAAGTCCACTGCAAATGCCACAGCCTCTTTCCAGCTCCTTAACTCCACAAATCAAGTTCAGGCGCATTGGTAAGAAAAAGAAGCTGTGCTGCCATGTAGCAGCTGAAGGACGTGGATCTCCCCAGACAAAACCCTGTTCCATTGCTTACCCTGTTACACGTTCTCACACCAGAGATACGCCAACTGCAGTTTAATACATATAACTTGACCTCAATAGAAAGACAAGTAAACTAGCTAAACTAAATTACCACAAGGGGTTCAGGATGTTGGAAGTGAAGGGCAATTCCTCTTTAGAGACCAAAGATGCTAATCTCTTCAGCGAAAAAACAATGAAAAGATGTTGCAGAGGTGATTCTGAATGTGTCTGGGGAAATAGTTGCCTAAGGAAAGCTATGTTAAATACCCAGCAAATTAAAAAAGAATGGAGAAGATCAATAGCAAAGTAAACCATGTCAGTTCTGCCTGCCTGGTTACTGTTTTCATTAATACTAGTGTTTGTTTGTTTGTTCTTTTTCTTTTTTTTTTTTTCCCCTTTCCTTTCTTACTGCTCCTGTTGTTTGTGGGGATATGAGGTGAAAGTACACACATTGCAAGCATTGCAGAACAAGAACTTAAGGCTGAAGAAGGAGAGTAGGAATGAGTCCTGAAATAGAAATAAAGTGAGAGTAAAGTTGGTAACATGAAAAGAAGAGGAGAATAGAAAATAGGAAAAAAAAAAAAAGATTGGGAAAGAAGAGGAGGAGGAGAAGGGAAACCAAGAAACAAATCAACCAGCCAAAATCAAACTGTGAAGGGTTTGTTTTATTCCTGTGAGCTGAGGGAGAAGAGAGGTGCCTACATAATGATCATTGTAACTGTCAGTGTTTGCAGATCAAGACTATACCACCATTCCAGAATCTAATCAGTCTGGAATCTTTAATTAATGCCCTTCATTGTATATGTCTGTTCATGAAAATTCTTGGCCTCTCAAAACTGTATCTAGGGAATGAAATTCTTGCTTATTCAGCACTGACTTCTCAACTCTTCTACAAAATCTAGAAAGTACTTTGTAAATATTATTAAACTGAAAGGTAAAAAAAGAATCATGAGCTCCTTTTTAGAAGTTTTTGCATAATAAAGCACTTAAGCATGCCAAAATATAACCTCATATGTACTTAAATGCCATAAATGAAGTCCTAGAAGAGAAAATAAAAGGCTCCTTCCTTCCTTCCTCCTTTCCTTCCTTTTCTTCCCCTTTTCCCTATCTCCTCTTCCCTCCTTCCTCCTTCCTCTCTCCCTTTCTCCCTTCCATCCCTTCCTTCTTTCCTTGTAGTAAATAGTAAACCTATTTAAAAAAACATTCTTCTTTAGAAGAACATAAATCAATGTGGTCCCATAAATTAATGATCTGTGTAAACAGACACAAACATAAATGCATATGCAAGGACATGTTCTCTATCACAAAGCGTTTGAATTCAAAGAAAGACAAAGATTATAGAAATAATAGAGTTATAGTGCAGTAGTACCAAATTAAGTCAGAATATATGGGGGAAAGAAGAGACGAGTGAATACAACAGTAATTTTCCATAAGGAATTAATTTCCCTTATTGTTACTTTTTTCCTCCAAGAAATTACTTTTTCAAATTTAGACTTAAATTTATAGCTGAAAGAATTACAACTATTCCTTCCTATATAAGCAACATCCTATAGCCAGAAAGGATCTGAAGATGTCTTTAGGAACCTAGCTTACATCAAATCAGTCCAAGTACAATAGATGGAAAAGATTCTTTAAGAACATTTTAAAACAGGTAGCAAATATAAGAATATGATGTGATATATCAAATTATACATGTCCACAGAGTGGATCTGTTGGGCAGAAAGAATCAGCAGGACTTAGACATGGTTCATGTATGAAAATTTGGAGAGAAGGCTGAACTGAAGACATATATATATGTTATATACCGTTGTAAGAGGTAGATAATATTAATCTCATTTTTAACCAAATAATCTAAATATCTTTGGATCCCTTCATTGTGAATGGTCAAAATTAATATTTTGAGCCTATGACCATCTCATGAGATCTCATGAAATCCCTTTTTCTTTCTGCCAGCATCCATCTAAAATCTTTTCAATGCATTGGCCAATTCCAAACATTCAAGGGAGAGGTAAAAATCTCAGTATTCCACTATATTACATTTAGTGTGATTCCCAGCTGGACTGGGAAAACCTGAATATGTTCCCACTGACAAAAAGGCATAATGGAGAACATAATCATCCACTCTCTTTGGCAGCTAAATTCTTGCCAATCCTTGCATGTGTACTGATTTGTATCAACCAGCATTAGGTCTGAACTATTTATATCAATGACTGTGTTTTGCACAGACAGCAGTAGTAATGGTATTGCAATTATGATACCTCAAAAAGTGTTGCATTAACACCAAAGATTTTAATGTTCTGAAACTTTTGTACCAGTACTAGTATACCTACTACGGAGATGCAGACAAATATAGAGCATAATGAGTTCCTCAAGCTATATCTATCCTACCAAACTAAAGAGGGTAAAAGTAAAAAGTACACTGCACTCTCATCATTCCTGTTACTTAACTGTTAGCTTGCTTACTAGATTGTTGCTTCAACTACCTTTCTCCAAAACAATGTATAGGCTTCATTCAGTGGATACTTTGCTCCAGGCACCACCTCCAAAAGGCGGTATTGATAAGACGGCACTACTTTAAGCTTTCTTGGATGTTTACATTACTCCATCAGACAAATTCTCAGATGCTCTCATGTCACAGCAAGATGCAAGCAGTGTATGCCTTCAGGTTCATGTTAAAAAGATAAAATAAAACCACAGACTTTGGTGGGTTGCCATACCATGACACCATTATGCCTAACAGTGAAAGTACACAAAACTATATCATATTACGCAGCTACAGGGGCACTACACAGAGCCTAGTGGAGATACAGAGCTAGGTGCTGTGTCATATGGATGCAGTCATTCTTCTCAAGAAGGAGCTGAAAGCTTTGTGGATGAATCCCAGGGCTCATTGTTACATGATTTCTTGGCCAAGGATTGGTTTCTTGAACCTGAATCAGTGTACGTATAAACTTGTTCTCCTCTCTTACTGCATTCTTTCTTGCTGAGGAGGATAGGGGGTATGCAAGGAAGAAAGAAAACAGAAAATTACTTCTGGTATCTTTATTCTATTGTAAAAACTACTGCAAAAGGTGACAGGGAAAAGGACAATATCTATTCTTTCTCTGCCACCTTGTAAGCTATCCAGCAACCTCTGTTTTCATTCAGTAATTGTATCAGTAATTATAGATCTTAGTGTCCTCTTATATATATATAGCAACTTGGATTTAGTCCAGAAGTTTCTCAAGGACAATGAGGAGTTCTGCCAACTGAGGAGCTGAGAGAAAGCAGAAGCAGAAGTAAAAACCTTCCTCCTGCTTTTCCATTCCCTTCTACTGGAGAAAGGATGATGGCTATTAGGCAGGGTCCTAAGGTCCCAGTAAGAAGCAGCGGGTTTTTCGTGTTTTGGTGAATGTTGAATGTAAATACATTGGAATCTTTAAATAGTTAAAGTTTTTATGAAAGAATTTGTTCTATAATTCTATAATTTAAGAAATCAGGTATTTATTTCAAAGTTAACCCTTTATTTATTTTTATTAGATTTTTGACTAAAATATCAAGGGGACAACAGCTTTTCCCTCTCCTTCTTCCCTTGCCCCTCTAAAGGAGATAAAAATTACTGCAAAAAATCTCCCCCCAAAATTTCTGAATTGTGATTGAAGATTTGAAGAAATGAAGCTAAGAAGACAGGTTTTGAAAAACATAGAAAAGACAGAGTAAGTTGGACCAGATAATTCCAGGACAATTAGGGTAACTATATCTAATATTATGCAGAAATGAATCAGGATGGCAAAAAGCCATTCTTTCCAGAATAAAGATTGAAGTCCTGAACTGCTGCATCTGCTCACCTGCAAAGGCTCACTTGCTCTTCTGCTTGTATTATTTATAATAAAAAGAGTAATGGTAGCATGTGATACTATGCCATTGGCATGCCTAATAGCATTAGAAATTTATTCTAGTTCAGCTGCCAATAGCAGAGACACAGTAGGCATGACTATCTGAATGTGTACTCATATTTGCTGTTTTCCATGACACCCATGACAGTCTGTTTCCCCTCTTCTCACCATTTGCAAGTTCTGGGTGAACCTCTTCAACATTATGCTTGAGGAGTTTCTTTAACAGCCCAACAGTCAGTGGCCTGAAACTTATGGTCCTTCTTGTTGTCTTTATTGCCTCCTATTCATTAGGATTTGTGTATCCAGGTGTTCTTTGGGTTTTGGTTTTGGGGTTTCATTTTGCTTTTAATTTTGATTGTTTTGAGGTTTTTTCTTTCTTTGTTTGTTTGGTTTTTTACTTTCCCTATCTTATACTTGCTTTTTATCTTGACTAGTCATTAATCAGATATTCTAGCAAATTAGATGTCTTTACATTCCAAGTGTCTACATACCTTTCACATTCCAGAAATCCTTACAGTAATTCTCACTAAAAGTAACCAAGCTGGAATTCATGTTGCATTACTTTAGACGTCTTCAAAGTTGTCTACACTGAAGCTACTCAGTCTAGAGTCCATTTATGGTTAATAAAGAGTAATAAGTACCTCCTAATAAAAATGTATTTTATTCATTTTAAGGATCTAGCTTAGTATGAGATTTTCATTAGCAAATCTGTCTAAACGTAGTGTTGATCCTCTAAGTCATCTAGGCTAGGATTAAGCCAGGATGAGTAGATCTTTTCCTCTATTTCCCTGATGCCTGGGAGGAGCACCTATATTTCTGTTAATTCTTCTGAAGAAAGATGATGAAATGTTTACAAATGAACCACAGTCACCATTAAGACTGTTTTAGAGGCTCTTTTAGTAGGAAGAGCATTTTAATTTTATTCCTGTCTTGGCTTTCTGCCTAGTATTAACACAGTCCATTATTGAATGGAAACATACTTAGTATAACGTAGTTCAAAGAAACATATGCTTACATTTGTAATACTAATAATCCTTTATTTAGTTTTGTTGCTTACAGGTCAAAGCTTATACTATTTTTGTACTTAGCATAAGAGGAAAAAAAGCCTACAACCCCCCTCCAAACATTTCCAAGCTCTGGACACCTTTGTCTTACATTAAAAAAAAAAAAAAAAGAAAAGAAAAAAGGTGGAGGAGGGATAAATCTCTAGACAGATCAGTAGTCTTCTTCTGCACAAAAGAATTAATTTCATAAATTCAAAATATCTCAATTTCTCCAATGCCCATGTCAAATCTCTGTTTCTATCCTCTTGAAATACCATCATTCTATGCATCTACATAAATTTCTCTGTTGATTCAGACCTAGGTGTAAGAAACAATTCTTTCATCATTTGAAGATTACTACTTGTTTGTTTTTTTTTTTACTTTGAACAGCATGATACACAAGGAACCTTTCGTAATAAGCTTACAGCAGCTGTTGCAATAACTATTGACTTCATGGTTATAAACACAACCACAGCATTAAAGGATTCTCATTAAATTAAAATTTGAGCTAGGAACTACTTGTCTTTATCTATTTTAAATGCCCAAATCATAATATTGAAATAAAATTGAAGAAAATTACAATAGATAGAAGAGCAGTTTCCTAACTTAAGCATACTGCCTTAGACGAAAGGATTTTAAGAACCAAGTAAAGATATACTCTAAAATGACACCTTCAATTACCACTGGTCTCAATAGTTGAGTATATTGAGAAGTTATGTAAGTTTAAAAGCCTGATCATTTGCAAAAATAAAAAGGAGAGAGAGAAATTGGTATACATGGTTCATGTATATGTTTGACTACCCATTCTGAAAACTGTTCATCTGCTGCTCGGTGAAATCTAACCAAAATCAGCAGAATTTATGCAGATCCACCAATCTGTGCCCCATAACAACCCACATTGCATTACTGATCCTGCAGTATGCAGAATCATTCCACTCCCGTGTGAACTATGCCTGCTTTTCGCACAAAAGCATTGCTTTATCTCTACTGTGATCAGTTAACTACATATGCCATTTAGCCTCCATTAGGATCTTCCTGGTAGCTGGTAGTTTACTTTTCTTGCAGTAGTTAATTTCTTTTCAAAACATAAACATTCAAATCCCTGCATGAAGGAATTTTTTTGTAAACTCCCACAATTGCAGGAAATATGATACTGTTAGCCTAAAAAAAAAGTGCCTGAATCTGTTACAATGTATCAATGAGTTTTCTTCTTAAAATGACCATCAGTAAAAAATGCTAAGAATTGTTCTGGGCATAAATATGAACCAGTAAAAAAATCAATGTATATTTACTGAATTGAAACAAGTAATTTGATTGGTTTACTGTTTGCACCATTCCTATTTAGAGACTTTATTAAGGTTCTTAGTGTGAAAGGATTTTTTTTTCTTAAAAAACCCCCAGTACTTAAAGTCTATTGCTATTTATATACTCCCATTAAGAAGGAGATGAGTGGAAATGCTTTCAACTGAAATGCTAATAGGAAGAAAAAAAACCACCTTAATTTTCCATGAAGGAAAAGTAATTTCTGCTTATATTAAGTGTCGGTATGAAACATTATATTTCACTTCAAGAGGGTTTTTTTATTTTAAATTTAATAAGTCTGTATTTGACTCTCTTAGTAATCAATATGGCTTTCAGAGATAGTGTCAACTGTCATGAATACTTGTTACTTCTTTGCATTTCTTAAGGAAAAGCTTGCATGTATGGTATATAACATAATATTGATTAGAATTAACATTACTAAGAACAGTGAAAAATTACTTCTTTACAGATTGAAAAGTTGACAGACAGTAGGATATAATGGTCAAAGATATATGGGCAATGGAATTTATGACCCGATTCAAAGCAAAAGTAATTTTGAACTCTTTCCATTGACTTCAAATAGTTTCAGAAGAAGCTTTTATTAAAAGTTGAAGAAATCTTTTTTAAGCCAAACCCCAATCTGTTTTCAAATATAAAGCAAGAAATCCAAACTGTGCATGCTTTACTGACATGCACATAGGTGCTTTAAGGTAATTGAACTCCTTGTATTGTTTTCATTCATGACAACACACCAAATCCCCTCTATCAGATTTATTTATCCAAATTCAGAAGCTTCATGCCATTGGAATCCCTTAGGATAACCAAAATATCTTCATGGAGTTGACAGTATGACACAGAACTGGGAAAGCCTGTGTTCTCCTGGAAACAGCATCTGGAGGCGAGACCAAATACCTTAAACAGCAATATTTGATATCTATGTTTAGGCAATTGAATAAGTCCCTATATCTCAGTTGTTCAATGGAGTAATTTTGGCAAGAAAAATTAAGTTAGCAAACCCCCACAAAACCAAACAAAAGATTCACACTTTCCATTTTAAGTTCTGAGAAGACAGTGCATTTACCTAAAACATAAGGATTCATCAGAAGGGCAAGCTGAAAGATTGTGGGCTCCCTTTTATGCAGACAGCTTTATGGATAGAAGATATATCTTGAAACATGTCCAGGCACATGAATAAAAAGATATGATTCCTATGCAGTCAGAAAAAGTCTGAAGTTTAAAAAAACTAGGCCTGGTCCTGGTGTTTTGGAAGGTGTCAGGGCAGGAGGGAAAAAGGCTGATGAGATTAGCGATGTGAAGTAAAGAAGTCAAAGTGTTGTGTTGATCAGCAATTCAGAACATAGAGCTGTTCTTTGAGAGATTTGGTGTGGAGAGGAAGAAATTTTGGTATAAATGTGTAGGAAGCTGGGACATCTCTCATACGGTCAAATGGAATCTCTTTAAAAATGGTTTTCTCTTAAGGAAGTAATACATTTTTGAATGAAAAAGGCCAAGACAACTTGAGTGGATAGGTAAATCCTGAGGTTTGCAGTACTCTTTTCGACACAATTCTGATGGAATTTCAATAAGCTAGGCATCAACCTATGTTGGAAAACTACCAAGAATTTCTCACTCTGAGGAAAAGAGTGAGAGTTCTTCACTCTTCCTGCAGGTCATGATTCAGGATATATTTTGCATAACTGTTGGCTGAAGTGGAAAAGGAAAAGTGGCTGACTCATGCAGAAGAAACAACAGACTGTCAGCTTTATTCCCTTCAGTCTGGGTTTATTGTACATGAAAGATTTGAATGGTCTCACTGAAATTCATAACATTCATCTGTTAATGCTTTCTGAAGACCTTCAAGTAATTACTGTTTTGGAATGGTATGGTTCATTTAATAATGTGGAAACAAAAAAATCCCATCCAAGGATATGTTTAGGGTAAAACCAGGGACAGACACATCAGTAAAAGGATGAAAAAAATAGATCTAAAGGAATGGAAATTTAATTAATTTTCCTAATTCATGTAATGTTCAACAGTTCCAGTTCAACAAGGAACTGGAAGCCACAAGTCCTATAATTTACACCTTCATGATTTTGCAAGCAGAACTCCCCTGTGTTTACTCTTGTAGGTTGGTGAACTCAGTAAAGACTCAAATTTCCAACTGAGAACGAGAAACAGATGGTGAATGCTACATATTTGCATTTTACATCTTGCATAGGGTAACACCATGGAAGTTATTTTTTTCCTCTGACTTCATATCTCCATTTACCCGGCCCACTAAATATCAATGACATTTCATTACCTAATTCAGATGCTTAAGATGCTTGATTTCACTTTTTATAATTTTTTGACTATACTAGAGGAAGTACCCTTTATTAGCAGAAGACTCAGATTGTAGGCTGTCTCCATTACAATGAAAACCACTGATAAAAATGTGATTTATGTTTAATAAGTTGACTAAGGTTTCAAATTATAGCATTTGCCTCAGAAAAAATCACATCACAGTGAAGAAAAATAGCCAACAATAAGACTGAATGCCTGAATAATTTTTGAGATGTTTGCTGTCACCTTCAGCTGGATCAAAATTTCACCCTAAATATCTACACTTTCATGGCTGTGCTGATAGTTGGAATTCCACTACAAGGTAAGGCAAATTTTATTAACCTACTGAACAACTGTATTGATTTCACTAAGGTAAATCTGTTCCTGACATCTTATCAGCACCTCCAGGTGTTACCCCTAGCCCTGCACTGCTCTCTGTCTTACCCATCATGACTATAGCCACATCTAGCCTTGATAGGTGTGCAAAATTAGGCCCAAAGAAGCAAGACGCAGCAACTCATGACCTGGTTACTTTTTCTTTGTTATAGAAATAAACTTCTTGCTGCTGAGACCTTAGACCATGGCTGCTTGGACTGAGGGACCTGTGAGCTTCAAAATATGCTGAATTAAACTTCTGACCTAGATATCTTATGTTTCACTTGTCTATGTTATAGACACATCATATCATTGTCAGCATAAACAAAATGATAAATGACAAGATGGAAATTGTACTAATCATGCTTCTTTCTCTGGTGTGGCTTTCAAATTCTAATAGCTGAAAGCAGATTTCTAAAATCTCAGCCAACATGAGATGGCTGTAGGTAATATTATGATTTATACAATTACACAGCATCTGACAGACTTCCTACAGAAGCAACTGGAAAGATATGGCAATTATTAAACATGAAAGTATTATTCTTGATGTGGACAATGTTTCAAAAATATATGGATGTTATCCTACAAAGGCCAAAAGAAATTTTGCCAGTGACTTAAAGGGGTCAGGATTTCACTCCTATAACAAGCTTTTGTACTGGACTTTCTCTAAGTTAGAGTACAGTGAGCTTTGGACTTAAGTCAATAAGCTCCTAATTGATTGTATAATGAGTTTCTTTTTAGTGTCTGATTTTTAAATAACAAGCTCCTAATAAGTTTGTTGAGTATAAAAAGTAAATTAAACAAATTAAATTCTAAAACAATTGCATTGGTAACAATGAACTTGAAGCACATTTACAGAACATAAGCATCTGAGCCAAGGTTTACATATTCAGCTACTTAGTTACTTACAGAGTCTGCAACTCAGATGAAATTTTGAGTATTAGTGACATTCACTTTGTGTCTCCCATTATAATACCAAACTTCCAAGGATATAGCACAAGAAACCAGCAGACTTAAAGGCAAATTGCATGTTATCTCTTCCTGGATTCAACCTGAAGTCTAGGGTCAATTTCTTCATGATAATGCATTAATTACTTTAATTTGTTTGAACTATTTTTGAGTGAATTTTATTTTAAATTCTGGTTATCTGCTACCATAACATGTGGATGACATTTCCTCTGTGGTTCTTCTGTGGTAACATCCAGGGTAATTCAGATGATATTCTGTACTAGACCACTTTATGACACTTCTACTATGACATCATGGTACAGGAGGGGTTAAAAAATAGGCTGGAGGGATGAGTGTCTCCCTGAAACATTGTGCTGTAGGCAATGTGTTCTGATTCTGCAGAGCCAGCTGTTAACAGTTATACCTGATTCCTGAACAGTTTTCCAGTTTTGTCTCTATTCAGGGAAGTCTTGCAGTCCATCACCCAGCTCAGTGAGAATGATATTTTCTTCCTTAACCCATTCATCCTCATTGCCTGCTAAGCTCAGTAAATGGCATAGGGACTTCCAGGAGCTATACATGAGAAAGACAGTGAGATGGAAGATGATATTCAGGTCTTTGTCTATACTAGTAAACTAAACAGGACCAGAACATGGCATCAAGCAATAGCCTGTGATTATCCATGCTGGCTACTTGTTGCGTGACTTTGCACAGTTCCAGACCATATCAACAATCTCTGTTTCAGGAAATGAAAATATGGTGGCTTAACCATATAGATGTGAGCCACAACATGCCAGTAAGGCTCAGAGTCAATGTGCTTGCCCTTATTCCTTTTAATTAATACCATAGGCTAGCTTTGAGGTCCCCATTTCTGTGTTGATTCCTTGAAATAGTTCCTCCACTTCCAACTTTCCCCTCTGCACACTTCTCCCCACTTGCTCACACCTACAAAATGATGAAAGGAAGCTATCCATAACTAACCTCCTGTACCTTGGTGGTCCTCTGAGCTAGTTTTGGTCAAAGTAAGTACTTTATCAGACTCTTGGATCAGTGTGATTTGCCATAGTGTATAGAATGTGAATATATAAAAAGAAATGGTTAGGGGAGAATTATTGAATTCACCACAATTATGGGGTGCTTTTGCAAGGGTGATAACAGTGAGAAAGCACTGACAAGCAATATAGAATGTGTCCTAGAGGTAGTATTTCTGTAAGTGTACAAGCTATTTAGCTTGACTAAGTAAGTTGTGAAGAAACAAAAGCAACTATCATGACTTTGCGGATGAAGGGAACAAAGCAATTTCATGTGTGATTAGAAAACTGTGCTCTTAGCTTTATTGGTAAAACATTACTCAGGTCTAGAATGAATTATCAACTGGAATATTAATACGGTAAAAGTGCACAAGTGTTCTTTAATTACAATATCATAAGAAGTGTATTACTAATATGTATATGACACTATGTAATGTGCTCTATTATCATAAAAAGCACTGCAATTCCTTACATAGCATGTTCACAAGCCAATGTCATGTAGTTTGATGCAATACCATTTATGTTCATGTATAATATGCAGAACATACATTGAACTTCTCATGCCTATTGAGGGTTTTAAAGAGTTCTATCAGAAAAGGCAAATATACATTTCTTTATTTCAAATATTTGAAAACCAATGTTCAGACAGTTGAGGTGATTTAATAAAGTTTAAATATTGAGTCAGGAGGCAATCTCAGAAGAGGAATGAAGATTATAAACCATGTCAGACTTGCCTGGTATATAGTGTTGCAATTGCATTTATTTCATTAAGCTTATAATAATAGACAGCACTTGAGAATAACACACTCCCCCCAATTCTGATTCTATAGCCTCTGAGGCATTGTTGTCTCTCTAATCTCATAATTAAGTCAAATCATGGTTCTTGCTGTACAAAGTTTTGAAGATTGTTATTGCATTTATGAATATAGCCCATGGATGTTACGAAGAAAGCAGATCTTTAAAGAGATCCACTGCTGGAAAATTTGCATTAGAAATTGAAAGATGCATCTTCATCAGATACCCTGTATTATAGCTGTAATAATTAATTTGTAGTTCATTATTTATACCTTTTAAAAGTTTTTTTTCCTACAAAAATAAAGAACATTAACATCAAGTATCAAGCTGTATTAATTCAATGGGTTCTTTCTCATGGCAACCTATATTTGCTGCTTAATTACCCGAACTCATTCCTAAAAATGAATACTATGTTACTATCCACTATTAGCATTTATAAAAAAAAATGTATAAAAATTAAGTTATCTGGGTTTTTTTAGAACAGAGGTGCATATTTCCAGTTATTGAATACTAAATAATTTTGTACTCAATTGTTGAAAATCTGGAGACTAGAAAAAAATTTGAAAAAAGGTATTGGTACTCAAATCATAATTATTCTTTCTTCTGATAATAATACAAAGCTGCATATAGATGGGGTTTTAATATCTCCAAGGGTGGATACTCCACAACCTCTCTGGGCAACCTATTCAGTGTTTGACCAGCTGCAAAACAAAACAAAAAAATTCTTACGTTTAATGGAATTTCCTGTATTTTAGTTTGTGCCCATTGCCTCTTGTCCTGTCACTGGCTACCACTGAAAGAGTCCAGACTGATCTTTAATTCCATCCATCAGGTATTTACAAACATTAGTAGGATCCCCCTGAGCCTTCTCTTTTTCAAGCTGAACAGTCCCATCTCCCTCAGCCTTTCCTCATATGAAAAATGTTCCAGTCAATTAAACATCTTCATGTTTCTTTTCTGGACTTGCTCCAACACGTTTATTTTTCTCTTGCACTGGAGAGCCCAGAACTGGACACAGGTCTCCACATGTGTCTTGCCAGGACTGAGCAAAAAAGCAGGATCACTTCCCTCGACCTGCTGGCAATCTTCTTCCTAATGCAGCCCAAGGGGCTGTTGGCCTCTTTGTGGTGAGGGCACATTGCTGGCTTACGTTCAACTTGTCCACCAGGACCACCAGGGCCTTTTCTGTAAAGCTGCTTTCTAGCCATTTGGCCCCCAACGTATATTGGTGCCTGGGGTTATTCCTCCCCAGGTGAAGGACATTGCAATTCCCCTTGTTGAACTTCATGAGATTCCTGTCAGCCCATTTCTCCAGCCTCTGATGGCAATACAACCATGCAGAGTATCACCCACTTCTCACAGTTTTGTAGCATCTGTAAATTTGCTGAGGGTACATCAAGGTGTTTAATGAAAACACTTAAAAAGTACTGGCTCCAGTATTAGCCCCCGAGGTACACCACTAATGACTTGACTGCAATTGGACTTTGTGCTGCTGATCACAATAGTCTGAGCCTGGTATTTCAGCCAGGTTTTTATCCATCTCACTGTTCACTTATGTAGCTCATATTTCATCAGTTTGTCAATGAGGATAGTATGGAAGACAGTGTCAAAAACTTCCCTGAAGTCTAAATAAACAACATCCACTACCCTCCCCTCAACCACCAAGCCAGTCATCCCATCATAAAAGGCTAACAGGTTGATCACACGTGAATTCCCTTTGGTGAAACCATGCTGACTACTCTGAACCACTTTCTTGTCCTTCATGTGTCTGGAAATGATTTCCAGGATTATTTGTGCCATTGCTTTCCCACAGTTGAGCTGATGCTGCCTGTCCTGCAGTTCCCTGGATCCTCCTCTTTGTCCTTCTTGAAGAGACATGTGTCATTTGCTTTCTTCCAGTTTTCAGAAATCAATCCTAACCTCCATGATCTTTCAAATATAATCAAGAGTGGCCCCAATATAATCAAGAGTGGCCCCACAAAGACATTAGCCAGCTTCTTTTGCACCTGTTGGTGTATCTTATGAAAATCCACGAACTTCCATACATCCAGTTTGGGTAAAAGTTCCTTAAATTGATCTTCCCCGATCTTAAAGTAAGTCTTCCTCAACTTACTTCAAGAAGAAATAAGTCCTCCTTGCTCCAGACTCATGGGTCTCAGGGACCTAGGATTGCTGAAGGCAGGTCTACCAGTAAAAAATGATTTGAAGAAGACATTGAGCACTACAGTATTTTCTGTGGTCTTTGTCACCAGGTTGTCTGTCCAGTTCAGCAGCAGGCCCACATTTTTCTTGGTTTTCCTTTTGCTGGTGTTATACCTATAGAAACTCTTCTCCTTGTTCTTCAGATACTACAACAGGTGAAACTCCAGATGGGTTTTCCAAACCACAACGCTGCACACTCGGACACTGCCCAAAGATGAAAATATACGTACACATACATATTTTCTCAAACTTTTCCAGACTTTTACAGTGGTAGATTTGAAAGTGCAACCAAACAATGAGTCTTTCTCTTAACCAATCACCTCTCCTTTTACTGTGTGCATATTTGCATATAATATCTGTGTATGTTGTTGCCATGTTGTCACAAACTTATTCTGTATATAACTTTTCTCTATTAAAGACTGATGGTAGCTGAATTTACTAAGTATTCAGGAAAGCTGTCTACTGATAAATCTAGGTTAGGGTTCAATCTGGTGATGCATCTAGACGTTAGATGGATCACTTTTATTTAACCTTGTATCTTATTACAGTTACTTGGCAAATGAATTATCTTTTTTAGAATCTTACACACAGCAGACCAACTTAATTTATTCGATCAACTGAGCTAGTGTAAACCTCTACAGATGCTCTGTGCTTGAATCCAAACCATAAAAACCAAAAGAGTTTATTAAACTGAAGTGAAAAATGCCACCAACATCGCATGAAATTGTGGATGTGATTCTTAGATCCTGAGGGAACTGCCTTGTGAGAGAAGCAGGCTTGGTCAGAGCTATGTCCCTTTGTGCCTTCACAAAACAATCCTAAGGATTTTCTGATGGATTAAAGGGATTTCTAGATGACTGTGAGGTAATCCTATAAGACTCAATCACATGTAACATTGTCCTACTGGATTTGTGAAGGAATAAAATATTATAGTGTAAGACCTGTAATGCTTTCTTCAGAAATGCAAGTCTGACTCAGTAGTTATTATCATGAGTACAAGTCACAGGACACATGGGAGAATATATATGTATAACTGCTCTAATGTTTATAACACCTGTGTTCTATTACTCACTCAAGAGTAATTAATTTTGTATTAAAGGCCAGTGTCATGCATTTAACCCCTCAGTCAAATTTCTTTTTTTTTTTTGTTGTTACAATTTAAGTAGGGCAATTTTTATGGATAGTCCGTGGAGCATCATTTTACTTTCTAACCAGCAGTTGAGACACTGTTTTCCATCTTCTATTCAAATGTAAATTTATGAAGAATTACAGAATTATCTAATGCTATTACACATAAATGTAATGAAATATATGTTTAGGCTTGGTTAGACATACATAGATTTAGTGTGATAGAGAGTCATCAAGAAATATTAAATTTTAAGCAAGCTCTACATTATTTGAACATTAACTTAAATTGAGATAACACCGATATACATTGTTGCGGAACAGTATTTTACACAGCCTCAGGACCTCTTCTGTTTCTTATTCTGCTCCACCAGTGAGCAGGCTGAGGGTGCTCAAGAAGTTAGGAGGGGACACAGCTGGGACAGCTGACCCCAAATGACCAAAAGCATATTTCATACCATATGGATTCATGCTCAGAAATAAAAGCTTGGGGAAAGGAGGAGGAAGTCTGGAAAATTTAGAGTGATGGCATTTGTCTTCCCAAGCAACCATGATGCCAGATGAAGCTCTGCTTTCCTGGAAATGGCTGAACATCTGCCAGATGACTGGGAAGTAGTGAATAAATTCTTTATTTTGCTTTGCTTGCACACACAGCTTTTGCTTTACTTATTAAACTGTCTTTATCTCAACCCAGGAGTTTTCTCACTGTTACCCTTCCAATTCTCTTCCCCATCGTGCTGTGAGGGAGTGAGTGAGTGGCTGTGTAGTGCTGAGCTGCTTGCCAGGATTAAACCACAACATTGTGACACAACAAAATAATGTGAAATTAAAGTTTTTCAGGAAAGATAATCTGAACAGGAATTGCAGAGTTTAGAAAGGACCTGAAATTACTATATCAACATAGTATAACTTCTAGAAAGGTGAAGAATGTTTAGATATTTCAGGCCAGTTCCTACCATGGTGTAAATTAGAAGTGTTTAATGTACTTCAGGACAGAAGTGTCAATTTAAATTAGATGAGTTTGTTCCTTCTGTTTTGAACTGAGACCATTATATAAAGGAGAAGTTATCTTGTCAGTTTTATTTGTTGTGAAATCAACTGTACCACTTATGTAGTTTTATCTGTATAAATAAATGTATATATGTTTCTTTATCTACTTATGTTTTATCTGGAGTGAAATATTCTCAGTCTGAAAATTGTTGACAAATGTGAACAGATTGTCTCTGACCTTCTCTGCTCATGCAGCACAATTAATTTTGGCAGGTTTTCCTATGTGATGGACCGTTACACTCCTCTTATTTATACACAGTAAGAATGTGCCTTATAATGTTACTGACTTTGAAAAGATTTTTTACCTGGTTTTATGTTGCAACTTTAATAATAGTTTATGCACATTCTGAAGTACTGGTAAATAGTTCTGGAAAGCCTTTATTATCCAGATAAAAGAGTATTTTCCCTTCTGTATTATGGAATGGATTAAGTCATATGGACTTCATTTTAAAAGATTGTCTGTAATCCCTTGTAATCTTAACAATAATAGCAGCTAGGCCTGTTTTGTGTAAAGGCTAAGCCACTTCATTTTGACTGTATACTCATTTGGTGTTACTAGGTTCTTCTCACTTTTGGACACCTACAGTACAGGTTTCCAAATCTGAGGTATGCATCCTTCACTATTCAAGTCTAAGGAAGGAAAAATGGAGAGTGGCACATCAGATCTATTTGGGTGCCTACTGGTAATGTGAGATAAGTTAATCCTGAAAAATGCATCTTTCTTTCCTTCAACTGTAAAGGGAATTTAAGATGATCACATTCTAGACGTTTACATTTGTTGAAAAATCTGTTCTGCTTCTTTAATAGTGTCAGATGTCCTGTGTTCTCTATAATTTCTTTAGAATCTAAAATCAAGTATTTCAAAGACATTTTTACTGTTATTACTCTAATTTTTATTTTGTGGGCAGTTACATAATAGTCCTGTTTTCTTGTTAGATGTAGTCTTTTTCATCTTAGCAGTTTCGTTTTTCTTCCAAGTGAAGGTTATGCTTCTAATGAATATGACTCCTGTGAAATTTGTAAGAGAATAGAAGGTAACAAAATACATGCTTCTCTTACCTGCAGGGCTCTGCAAGATCAGTTGCTCAATATTCTTGCGTGCCCTCATCTTCCTTGGAACATATTCAAGATCACAATTACTATTTTGCTGATAGTTACTTCTTCATCACTACTTAGAGTGCTCCCTGAAAAAAAGATGATCAAGTACTTTATGGATGTCTATGTAGCTGTGGTGTGTTTTTTTTATTTTTTTCCATATTCTATCCTTGTAATGCAGATGCATGTGCACCTGCTCCCACAGCTATTTGAAGTTGATTTAGCTTCTGGTTATAACAACTCGCTTTTGTCCTCAGTTACAGATACTGCTTCTGTTGGTTGTCCAGTTTCTTGGTTATCCCTCACAATCCAATTTTATTTTTCTATAACTTCTTTCATCATGGTTTATTATCCAGTTTTGTCTCGCCTTACATATTTTTCATAGCAATCTGTCCGAAATTCTCTGCTTTTTCTTTCATGGCATTGAAATCTCATTTTCTTCCTCTGGTCAAATAAATTTATAATTTCTTAAATATTCCAAGGATAACTTGCCTTTCTTACTAATTTTTATGGAAGGTTTGTTGTTTCCAATGCTTCATGAATTAGTTGTTGCTGGGTTTTTCCCATTCAGTGATGAGATACCTTGTGGTTGGGTTTTTTTTTTTTTTGCTTTTTTTTTCCATTTCAAGAGTGAGGTATAAAGAAATAGTAGTTTTCTGGGTATAAGCAGATGAAAGACATACAACAAATTCACAATATTAATGTATAATAACAAGATTTTAAGTATCCTTGACCATGATTCTCCTATTTGTATAACCATAATTGGCTGTTGAAAGAAACCGTGAAACTCCAAAAACCTAAAATAACTGTGTTCCACATTGTTTTAGAAGGCTAGGTAGGGCATTTGACTTCCTTTAAACTGTGTGTTCCTCTAGTATTCTTCCCAACTACACTACATTAATCACATTATTCATTTTGTTTTCTTTGAAAACACAAAGTAACAGACTCAAAAAGATAGTGATTGGGTACATATTTGCTTTAATAAAGTGAGAGACTGTGCTGACAAGTGCATTTGTGAAAGGCTGGATGTTAATTAGCATGAAAGTAGTGTCAGAAGAATAGAATAGGAAAAGAAAAAACTTATTTTTTCTTTATTGCTGTACCTTAAGGTATGTATACGCTGCATAAAGTATTAAAGCAAAAGACACAATTCTTGCTTTACAGATCTTTATTCTGTATTTCTGACACATTTAGAGGCAGTGAAAGCAAGAGAATGACACAATGACACCAGATTGCAAACCTGAAGAAATATGATTTTCAGCAATTTAAGCTCCTTAATTCTCCTGGAACTTTTCTGAATTCTGGAAACATGGCTGTCCCTTTGAAGCCTGCCAAAGGCTACTGCTCTCTAGAAGAAGCAGTATCAATTACATTTTTTGGAGTTGTCCTAGTAATTTAACCAATATAGAAACAAAACCGGTAGTTAGTGGGAAGATTTTTTTCTTGCTATTTTTTAGGTTCTTTCAGGCAAAGGAATTTTAACACAACATATCCTCTAATTGTGACTATAAAATTTTGAACAAACATCACATTTTCTTATTTAATACAGCTCTACTTCAGTACAGACTGTTTATACAGGGTTTAGCTCCCCTTCCTCCTGACTGTCCTGTTTAGTTACAAAAATGTAACCTACCTGTTCTAAGGTGTCTAAAAGTTAGACATTTAAATTTTCTAGCCTGGTTGCCTTTTGTCATAGTAAAAAAAAAAAGAGTCAGGCATAACCTGAAGACAATTCATCTCGCCCTGGAACAGGCACTAAAGACAAATCAGTTGGAAGTGCTTGGCAGTATTATTTCTTCTACTGTAGCTATAAACTTGGCTTACTAGTTGTAGACATCCAGCTTCCAGATACCTGTAGTTAGCTGAGATGAATTCCACTTGGAATACTATACTACTTGGAAAAACTATAATTTTTCACTGATGAAAATATAATTTATCTGCATAGAACATCTGGTTCCTTCTTTGATAAGTGAGTCTCAGTAACCTAAGGCACAATGGTAAATGTCTGCATAGTCTGGAGATGTTCTAAACCAACTGATTCATTAATAAGTTTGGACCCTCGTGCTCACAATATTAATCTCAAGGAATTTTAACAGCAAAATGTTGATAACATGGAATGAAGGAATGAATCTAGCAAACAGATACATTCTGAGTTATTTGTTTGCCCACTCTCTCTCTTGAAAATGCCTGTATTCTGTGACGCTCAGAGAGTACATATATTACATATTTATTTCCAGGGTACCTACGACCTCTCAGTACCCACAGTACTAAGACTCAGGATTTTTGCTTGCAGTCCACTTGTTGATTTGCCATATTCTTGATGATTTTTTTAAGCCCTCTCCTCTTCTACTCACCCAATTGTACATCTGTCTTTTATAACCTTCTACTCCTCCCCTGGGCTCCTGCTCCAGACCCTCAGTAACTCTAATATTTTCTTTTTCATTATTCTATCTTTTCCACTGCATGATTAGATTGGAAATGTAATTAGAGATATACTTCTGCCCAGGTCCTTCTAGTCACGTTCTCCCTTCCATTACGCCTATACTTTGCCCAAGTCCAACACCTTCCTATATAACTGAGTTCTGGCTTCATGGGAACAAGAGAGGTATGGAGCTACTTGAGCAAGTCCAGCAAAGGGCCACTAAGTTGATTAAGGGACTGACACGACAAGAGTCAATAGGCACAAATTAAACCCCATGAAATTCCATGTGAACACAAGAAAACACTTTTTTACTGTCAGGGTGGTCAAACACTAGAGCAGATTGCCCAGACGAGTTGTATCTGCCCTTGAAGATATTGAAAAGTTGACTGGACATTGTCCTAGGCAACCTGCTCCAGCTGTCCTTGCTCTGAGCTTGGGCATTGGACTAGATGATCTCCAGAGGTGCCTTCCAACTTCAACTGTTCTGTAGTTGTGCACTTAGATTGGAAATATGATTAGAGACATACTTCTGTCCAGGTTCTTCTTGTAACATTCACTTTTTTACTGTTAAGCATACATACAACTTACCTAAGCTCTATACCTTCCTATAGAAGTCCAGTAAGTTCAGAAGTCCAATAGCTACCTCTATACAAAACGGCCATGGAGTGTCCTTTTTATATACATGCTCACTCATGCATGCAAATCTAGGACTGCATTCAGGCACTTTTTTGAAGTACAGACTCCTGAAGTTCTGACATACAGACTGCCAATTAATGTTAGTTTTATTGAAGTGGCAAACATTTAGGTTCATCTTTACATACACTGCGGACATTTTCCTCCTTACACCATGTGCTCCATATTCTCTTTCCTGACTTCTCTAAGTTATGTTTACTGATCTTACTCTGTACTCACCATGTAAAAATATTAGAAGGTGATTCATTGTCAAAGTAAACCCAGAGCAAAAGAGTGGATAACTGAGCTCACATCAGCAGATTCTCTGAACAGTACTAGTCACATATGATGAAACACTCACCTGATAAAATACACCTGCAGATTCAAGTACCCTTGCACCAAGGAATGGATAGCTCCATAGGATGATGGGATGCATCTATCATTGACTTACATTCTTCACAGCATGTTTTTTACACATTATGAGCAGCTGAAAAAATGGTGGAAAGAGACTCACAGTTTGTCCTGCTGCAGCAAAAGTTTCAGCCACTACAAAGGCAGAAATTCACAGTTTGCGCTATACCAAAGATGATAGAGAACTTTCATCTGCAATGTTAGCTTTCAGGGTGAATAGAAACCTTTTTTTGACAGAAATAATTGTCTGCCTTAAAGGAAACTCCTGTTTGTTGTCCTTATGAATCAATAATTGCTGGTCATTGCTACCCAGATTTTTTCAAGTTCAAGAAGTACTTACTTTGCTAAAGCTTCTTTCACACTTAGTTCATATACATGTGAGAAATTCTACTTGTAGCCTTGTTATACTGGATTTACAGTTGTGAAATTTGAGACTGTATTAGAAATATGAAGCAAGTCTGCAAAATTGTGGTGAGCCTTTTCTTTCCCTCTGGGTAGAAAGACTGATTACTTAGGAAGCGGCAGTGGATTTCTAGTGTACATAGACAGGATTTCTAACTGGACACTTCCGAGGCCTCTTTTCTCCTCTCCCCATTGGCTATACAGTGAAGTCTAAGGAAACTGGTCCACTTGGCTTATACGATGAAGCTGAATCATAGGAGAAGTTGTTGTGAATGTTTCTGTTGCTTATTTGATGAAATTTATTACACTCGGACTGATGGTATGTAGCTAGATGAATTACTGCTTCACAGATGTAACATTTTAAAAAATAATAATGATGAAATGCTATTGCTCAGTTACCAGTAATTGAGTGTCAATAGTTGCATTAATAAAAGGGGAAGTTTCTCATCAGTATTTACACAAAAATTAACTAATAAAATAAATTGTTGTTAAGACTGTAGATAGATTGACATACTAATTTAGAAAAAAAGTGTTCAGCAATAGCTGAACTGGATGTAACCATCTAACCCAAATAAACAAGATTGCCAATAATTGTGATAAGTATAGAGGGATATGTGCTGTAAATAAAAATTTTATTAATTTGGTCCTTTACAGCAGTAATGTTGGATCAGGAAATAAATATTTGTGTGGCTTTCATACTGGCTTTTCATTGCAGTCATAAGAATGAACCAGTTCTCAGAGTTTTAATAATAGATATCTATATCATCTCTCTGTATAACAAGATAATCAAATAATATACTGAGATGGTTTTTTATGGTCTCAAAATATGGTATTAATAGTTTATTTTTTCTTTGTATATTATAAGTATTGTAAACAAACTCATTACATTGTCTCTTTTTAAATACATATGTAATATACATACGTACTTATAAATAACTCCAACAGAGATTCTTAACAAGAAAGGATGATTTTTTCCTCACGCAGTAAAATTAAAAGTGGTCCCTGTTTAAAATTTAAATAGTAAATAATTTAAGGTTGGAATGATTTTCATTTATTAAAGCTTACAAGTTGCAAAAAAATCCATGGTTAGTGTAAAAATAAATTCATTACAAGAGATCAGCTTACAATAACGGGTTTGCTTTCAGTATTTTTCTCACATATTTGGAAAGAAACTGAGGAAGTTAACACTTTTAAATGATTTCGCAGTGCTCTATAATTGTTCATAGCTTATCTTAAATAGGCCTGCCCAAGAATGTAGTGCTCTTAATGGGAATGCATAAAAAATTCTTGAAGAGAAGTGTTGAAAAACATTTCAACACAACGTGAAACTCTACAGTCTTTCTAGTTGGTCAGCTCTCCATAATACTTAGGAATATGTGAAGCAAGCTGGTAAAAGAATGAATAAGTTAGCACCTTTGTCTATTTTCAGTTACCTTTTTTTCAGCTATGATTTTTTTTTTTCCCCTATATACCTCTGCAGAGATGGTTTAAAAAATTACAGCTGTAAGAAGGGGATAATACAGACTGAAGTTGTAACTCTTCCAGCACTACCAAGAGCATTTTTTTTACAGGGCTCTGTGTTTTGAAGATTCTGAGTAACCTGAGTGGCTTTTAACATCTTGTGTAACTTCATCATTCTCCAAACCTGTCAATGAGCAATCAATTTTAGATCAGAAGTCACTATTAATTATTAATCCTTGGGATCATATTTTAAGTTTGTACTTTAGCTAAGGGCACAGGGCAGCTCTGGTGGCTGCTGTTATTATTGAGTACTGAAAACATTTTCCTTTTTGTTTGGGATTTTTGTTGTTGCTGCAGTTTGTTTGTTTGTTTGTTTTGACACAGTGCAGTCCTCCTGACTTGTAGGTCTTGATCTGAGTCTGATTTTTGAACTAAGTTTTTATTTGAAGGAATTGTGTTACACAGAGCTATCTTTGTTATTCCTTAGTGAGTGGAGGTATTTATTAGAATAACATTTGTAGACTACAGCCGGTTTTATTCTTATTCTTATTTAGTAACTATCCTGGCATAGACACTTTTCAGATCTTTAAGAAAGCTTGATCTCATTACATCAAGTAAACCACAAATATGATTAGTACATTTTCTGTGCTATTGTCGAGCTCGTTTAATGTTTATGGAGTCTAAAAATGAAGAAAATAATTTTTCGAGCTTTCCTTTACAGAAGTTAACCGACATTCATACTCCATCCACACTTGTATCCTTTACAACACTAGCTATCATGCCGATTCTCAGTTTCATGTACTTTCTCATGAGTTTTTTCCACTTTCTTATCCCAGAGATTCAACCATTACTCTTGCAACTGCCTTTTTAGCTCTCCAGACAGCTAGCTCAAAGGAATACGTTGGTCACTCTTGCTCTAGAGCAATTTAACTCAGAATGGCCCTGGAACTTGCTCTAGATCTCTAATTAGGGAGTTGTTTTGAATTCTAAATGTACCCAGGGACAAAGATATTGGCAGATGTTCTGATAGATGTAAAATAAGTAAAGAATTTATTAAAAAAATATATAGGAACATGATTGTGATGTTCTTCTCTTAGGAATAAAATGATCCATGCATCATATTCATGCTTTTATAATTCTGAAATGCACTCTTAATTCATTACTTTTCAAAGACTAGTTAGGCTTTCTGTAGACTTCAAAAAGAAACATACAGAAAACTGTGTTGTAGACATGGTTCATTATCTTAATGTTTTATAGTTCCTTTAAAAAAAAAAAATGTTGTCATTCTTCATTAGTTTGAGTGTGTTTTCACTGCACAGAAATTGATACTCTCCTGAGGATTTTATCAAAATGCAGATATAGGTCGACATCTGGCCTCAGACTCACATGAGCAGCTTTCTGTTACACCGACAGCAACTTTGAAGACAAGGAGACAGAGAGACTCAGAGCCAGGGCCCCTGACCCAAATACCTGGCAATCTACATAAACAACTGGGAATGAAGGATGGAGCACAAGAATACAACAAAAAAGCAGTGAAGCTGAAAGCACGTGCTTGAGTTTGAATGGTTTAGCTTAAACTGTGTTTTTTTCTTTCTAAATTTCCTTCTTTCTATTTTACGGTATCATGGAGATTGACGTTCCACCACCTTTCGGAAAACTGCATTATAGTATGACTACTATTTAGGCATAATTTACCAGAAAGTTCCTCTTTTAAGAGTCTCATTGCTTAGCATTGCAGGGTAAGGTCCGTGGGGGATGCATAAAGGCATTCAACTAGTTTGTAAGGAAATCATAGAGAAAAACAACACTGTAGCTACAAGTGACTTAAAAATAAATAAATAAAGGATAAATACTGCACTTCTGATTTACCAGCTCTAGGAAAGCTTTAGTAGACAAACTAGTGTTTCTCCATCCTTCATAACATTTTCTTAAAAATAAATATAGTACTGTGATGCTTTATCACATTCAAATGTTTTTTCATAGATAGACATCAATATTTGTTTTTGCTGAATATGTACTAAATTTGGAAGTGCTTTATATGGAAGAATAAAAATCCTAGATGACATCTTAGCAATTTATACTTACAGATGAAAACTGTTAGTACTTTCACAACACAAATTACATTTTCGGTTAGCCCATGTGGGAATATTTAACATAAAGCTTACCACAGCCCTACTGAAATTAATGAGAATTTTCCCAGTGACTATACTGATACTAAGATGCTATTCCATAAATAGTAAATATTTATATAGACTTATATAAGAAATATAGTGCCACTGTAAGCCAGTATTTTTACTTTATCAGCATGACTCCTGTGATTCATAGGACACTTCTTTGTCCTATTACACAGAACATGCATATGTCAAAGTGGAACCAGGAAAGCCCTTAGTTTAAGAAAACTTTTACATTGCCCAAACAAGCATTTCTAGCACACACTGGTATTACAGTTTAGAACACAACTAGAAAACTGTTAGCTGGTGCATGTGGATCATGAACCTGAAGGTAATCCTGTAACTCAGCCTACTGTAGTAGAATCTCTGAGTTCTGTAAGACAGCAGGAGAACAAGGAAAAGTGTTACACTAAAATTGCTTTTATTTTTGCTCTTTCTAAGACTGAGTCTTTGTTCCAGAAATAATGGCACAATTTCAATGTTGCTTAGTAACTGAAAGACACACTCATATGTATACACACAAAATCATATACATGTATACACACACATATGTACACATTGGGATAAGTAAAAGGGGTTTGTCTTTAAAAAAAGTTGAATTGAAATTGTAGAGAACTGTATCATTTTGCTTACATTGGAAGCAATATCTTTTTTGAATAAACTACTGAAGCATAAAAATAGAAATCCTGCATTTTCAAGTCTGTAGGGCCAAACTGTACAGTGTATAAGACAAAGGTCTTATTAAACCAACAGGATATGATAGTAACATTGAAGTGTGTTTTGCAATGCATATGTATAAAAACAAAAAGGCAAGGTTACACCTACTGCCTTAATGTTGCCATTTCCTGACTTCTGGGTGCCTAACTGTATAATTTTATTTGCTGTTAATGTATTTTTAGACTAGATTACATTGCTTGGCTCTTTGCAAAGGATTCCACATGTTAATGATAAATATAAAGCCAGGACATTCTGAAATGTGGGTGCTTGACTTACACTGATAAAAAATGTTTAAAAGCCATTATGGCATAGCATTGAATGTCAGGACCTATTTGCATACAGAATGAGTGGCTAAGGGAAAACTGACAATAGAAACTGTATTTTTATAGCAGTAAATACATCTGCTATGTTCATTCTTTACAGGCTTAATAATTAAATAAATACATAATCCACTCATTCCTACCATGATGATCAGACACACGATCACTGTGAGCAACAACTCTGATACACTTTGCACAACAGCTATGTTGGTTATCAGTGAGCAATAGGCAGTTTCTCTTTGCAGGAAAGGTAAAGGATTATTTTCCCTATAAATTCTAGTGGTTTTTATTTTGCCTTTTGCAGTAAATAAACTCTTCTCTTACACCCTCAAACCACAGCATAAGAGATATGTACACTCCAAGTTAAGTAGTAATTCTGCAAGGATTTCCTTCTAGTCTTGAAAGTCTTGCTCCAAAATAAGCAAGTAAGCAAACAGTCCTTTTGAAAGGATCTCTAATGTGGGATGAAAAGTAATATACTCACTCTACCAGGATGAAACATACAGATGGGAAATAAGGGCCAATCTGCAAACACTGTTTCCCTGATCAGTAATTGTTTGCGGAGAACTCTAGTTAACTCAACTAGGACCAAAAGTACAAACTGTTACTCACTAGCAGAAGTTAGAGATTTGCATTTTGGATCTGTGCTTGCAAGTGCGGTTAATAAGCTTTGAGACTATAAACTTAAGATTTTCATCATTTTACACGTCTGTCAAATCCTGCTTTCCTTATGAAGTCTGTAGCTAACTCCACTTGACAAAGGTCTAATTCACAGTTTTCTTTTTTACCCTTAGGCATTTCTTCCCACTGTTGATGCAAAAAAGGGCTTAGATAAACTGCCACATTTGTTAGTGTAAATTCCTCACACTCCTGCACACATGAACACTGGTAAATGCACAGTAAAAGAAACACTTAAAAAAAGAAATACAACTGTTTTGTCTTTGCAAAGATAAAAAAGCCCAGAGAATTATCTTATTTTTGAAAGTTTCTTTGACTTTGCTTTCTATTAATAACAACTTCACAAATAAATATGCAAACATTTTGTCCCTATGTTAAAGCATAAACACTTCAGCATGAGATTAACTTAATTACACTGAAACCCCCTTACACTTCAATGAGCCATTCGTGTATTTAACGTGAAGGCAATGCTTCCTTTGCCTTCACAGAACAGGGGCTGAATAACTGAACAAAGGTCACTCAGGGTGTGTTTAGAATCTGTAGCTGTGATGATTTAACAACATGCAGCCAACAGAAGGGGCACTCCCTCTACCTTGTCCTTCTGCTCCCGTCTGTGCGCTTTGTGCCAATAGATGCCTCAACTCATTAAGCCTGCAAAGATACTCTTTAAAAAAAAATAAATTCCTTTGGTTAATTTTCTGCCGGATTAATGAACTGAATCAGCTCACCATGAAGTTGGCCAAGCACAAAAGCCAGCACAAATAAGAAGGAAAGTAGAAGAGAGTATGGGAGAACGGAGAAAAAAAGATGACTCTCCTTTCTGGTGAGATATTACATTGGCTCAATTGTGTTATCTACAGCCACCCTCAGATAAGATAATATAAAACTAGTGGAAATGAGAGGTAATAATGTAAAATCACTTACACCTCATTTTATTCCTAAATAAGGGTTTAGTGAATCCAGAAATCTCTTTAAATCAAGTTAACATCACCAAATTACCAATTTAAAATAGATGCTCCAGTCTCTTCTCTGGGACTAACAGCTGTATTTTCGTATACTCTGGCTTTTTTCTTTTTTCTTTTTTTTTTTTTTTTTTTTTTCCCCAAAGCTTATGCTTACTTTTTGATAAAGTAAAGAAAACTAAGTTTTGAATCACCTGTTTCACAAATAAGCAAGAATAAAATTCAAGGTGAGCGTTGTTCTTGACATTTTCTTTCCAAATCCAGTGAAAAACTTAATTATGTGTATCTCTTTAAGGTCAATAATTATCTTCTAGTCTATGGGCTTTATTGGGTCCTTTAAAATATACCTGTTGCTAAGCAGTCTGCTACAGGAGACAAGTTTTTCATGCCTCATGTATCAGAATGAACAACACTAGTGAATTAAAACTTACTCTTAATAACTTTTGCGAGGGCTCTTTGAATTTCAAAATCTATTTTGAAAGAAAGGGCATAAAATACCTGGCATCATATTATTGCCATTTTTTTTGGCACCTTTAATGAAATGTCTTCTTTCGTGCTAAACCTTGGGTAGTAATCTAGAAACAGAAATCATTTAACTTTTCTATGCTTTATTAGTTTTCATTTAACACTAGTCTCAATAGGATTCATTAGGCAGTCTCTGAAAGACTTCGCCTCTCAGAATAAGTGGAGCAAAAAGCTGTACAGTGCTGGTCAGATGGCCACAAATACTTCAGAGAACTGGAATGGGGAACACTGTGTTTCAGATAGTATATGACTATGATATTTTTTATAATACTGGATTGTTAGTTGATAGGATAGTCTTGGGATACTCTGGTAGCATTTTCTTCTCCCTTCCAGTAGTGGGCAAAACCCCATGATATCTAGTAAAAGCTCAGTAACTTAAAGAAACCCTCAGAAAGTCTCAGTTGTTTTTAATTCAGTGAAAAGTGTTTTAATAGCTTTTAAATATAATCTTCAGCTCTCTTTCCTCCTGGGAGACCAAGCAGATGAATATTATTACATCTAGAAATAGTGTCAAGGTTCTCTAATTTATCATGACAAAAGGCCACCACTGTTACCATTTTTCTGCAGAAAAATTTCAATTTACTAAATGTTGTCCTTATTAACCTTAACTCTTCTCTGTCATCTCAATTGGCTTAGATATCCACTTTTCTGAAAGAAATCTGTTAAGATATAATTTATCCTTATAAAACAAATAAAAATGATAAAATAGCTCTTTTAAACGTTATTTTTAAAAGATAAAGTTAAAGGAATTGCTTATGCAATAAATCTGTGTTTCTTCAAATCCTGACTTTTGATACAGGCCTAGTAAAACTCTGGTGTGTTTTCTGCCCCTAATGAGCCAAACCAGTGTTTGTTATTTTAAGAAGGCACAATTTGTGTTTACTGCACAGGTCTTTTTATACTGATAGAAGATGAGTATTTCTTTTGCATCTGGATGAATGCCATCTGTCTACCTTCTTTTTTATTAATCTTCCTTTTTCTGCACATTAGCTTTAGACCAACAAGGAAAACAGTAGATCCATTTCTACAGTGACACTGTCTGCCTTTATTCTCACTTTGAAAAGAAGGATATATCTATTTAAAATTTGTTAAATAGAATTACTTTCAAAACTATTTTAAAAATCCAGTTTTAAAAAGCGTTAGGTTTGAAGATGATGATGATGATTATTAGCTACCTCTACAACATGATTACGTAGATCCGTGTATTGGACAAAAGCCACATTTGCAAACGGATTTACAAACCAAAAATCTATTTTATGTTCACTTACGTAGGAACTGAAGTCTACATCTTTTATGTCTGATAATGATGAACTGCTAGACAAGGACTGTGTTCACTTTTTTTTCAGTATCTGGTCAAAAGAATATTTGGCTTTTTCATGGGTTTCACCTAACAAAATGTAGGCATCTGTAATATATATGTATCTGGAAAGAAGCCGGTACCCTAAGGTCTCTGAACATTTAATAAAAACAAAAAGGCTTTTTTACCACACAGTTCTTTGGGATGAAATTAATAATAACCTGGAGAAATTCTTGTCTCCCTCTATTGGCTATAAGTACAGCTTAGCATGATTAGCTCAGCTGTAGACTTCTGTATTATAAATACCTACATAAAATCAGATTAATCCCACCTTTTTTGTCTCTGGAAAGTCTTTAACAGGGTGGCTTGACTGTGTTACTTCTACCTCTTTCCTTCAAATAGCCTATAAAATGTGATAGTGGTATCTTCTTACGTGAGGATAACATGACACTAACTCCATTTGGGCAATGGAAATAATTTAAACCTGTTTTTTCATGCCCAGAATGAGGGGACTTAACTCCAGTATCACTACATTTTACAGCAAGAAGTCTAAAATATGCTTTTTATTCTGGCTATCTTTTTAACTTTCTGAATTTCAAATTAAAAGATTCACTGAATAGCAGAAGGAAGACTATGCTAGAAGATTTTACTTTAATTTTGATAGAGAAAAATTGCAGCAAGAAACAAAGAAATCAGATGACAGTTTTACTGACAAAAAAATAGAGACTGGTTTCTTGCAGATTAAAAATGAATTTTAAAGAGTAATTTCTTTCATCGTTTATTGGGTTAAAACAAGTTCATACAACTCAGACATACTTATGAAAAATAGCCAAAGTTTCCAGAGTTTATAGAAAACTAAAATGAAGATCTTTTAAAGGATTGATGTCTGCTTCAATTAAAACAATTATACTGAGAACACTTGTGCTCATACGATATGCATAATATCAGTTTGAAAAAATAGGCAACATTCCTTTAAGTTAAATCCAAAGGAATAAAGAGTATGTTCACCTTTAAAATTGTTTTATAAGATACTCAAAGAATGAAGCTTTTTAGAGAAGAATGCAATTGCCAAAGTTGTAAGATAAACAGCAGGGCTAGATCTTTTCCTTTTATAATTTCTGTAATTTTAAAACATTACCCATCTTTCATCATTCAGAATATTAGATGACTGCAATTGTTTCTGTGTATACTACATGAGAAATTATAAACTCCAATGTCGTTCCTTAAAGTTTCTTCTTGTTTCACATTAGGTTTTACAAACAAACAAACAAACAAACAAACAAACAAACAATTTCTGGAGGTAACTATTTTGAAGATTGATTTCTCCTGTAAACGTTAATGTGAATATATAGCAAATCTGCACTGAAAACTTTAGTTTTCCAATGAGTTAGTTTTATATTATTTTACAGTAAATACAGTTTTAATGCTTAAGCTTTGTGTTTTAGTGCATTAAGTGTTAAAATAATTTCCTGATATCACATCTTTATGGGAAAAAAAAATTAAACAAACAGTGCAGAGTTATGTGATACGGATCTGTTTATTAGATGTAAACCTTTCTGGCAAAGACAATTAATTATTAGTACTATAACTGAACTTCACTTATTTTATTATTTACAATGTGCCAAAAATTACACCTCCTGTAAGAGGCTGGTTGATAACAAAATGTTGACACTCATTCTCTTTTCCTCAAGAAAATATCTATGGTCATCACTGATTGTAGGCTGTTGCATTTCAATAAATACAATGTTAACAAATATACGTCATCCAGCATATATAAGTAAGTGTGCTTGTCCATGAATATTTATAAATATAGTTAATACATAACCATAAGTACATAGTATTCAATCATGCAGGATGAATGTTGAGATGTTGGGTAGATTAAGTACCAATTAATATGGTGCAGATTATGATTATTAAACATTACTCATTGAATCATTAAATACTAGTATTTACATTTACACATACACTCATTTAAAAAAATATATACCAAAATCCCTATAAATTTCATGGAGCTGGGATGATGCTTTTCCAAAATAGTGTTATATTTTGAGGTTTAATATGTATTTTTAATTTTGAACAAATTATTCAATACAGTAGCTTCATTCCACTGTTATATGAATATAATGAATTCCAGAAATTTTCCCTGTGAAGGAAAATGTAGTAATTAAGAGTACTACATAAAGAGTATTTACAACTGCATGAAAAGCAGAAACATGGTTAAAAACTGTTGTGAATAGAGAAAGAATCTAAACACACCCTTACTTAATGTTCTGAATACGGTCCAAGTCTCTTCCATTACATTGAACTAAACTGCATGAGTCTGCATATATATATGAAATATATATGCTTATGTATGTCTGTATATATAATCAATAATAAAATAAATATTATGGAAGTATTTGTTGCTTTTGGAGAATGCTGCTGCTGCTACCATGTCAAAATAAAATATTCTGTAAATACTTATTGAATTATGCCATGTAACGATGCTACATAATAACATTTCTAATATATCATTCTAGAGCAATCCATAAAATCTACTGTTCTTCTAACTTCTCTCTCCAATAATTTTGTCCCCTACTTTTTCTGTGTTGTATCTCGCATGCTTCTGAAATAACAATGTTATTCATTTTAGTCTTATTGTGGTTTAGGAATAAGAATGTTACATGATTACTTAGAAACACCGCTGAATGTTATGTGTATAGACAGTTATTTAAAGAGAAAAACATGCATTAAAATGGTTTTAAAAAATTAACTTATATGAAAGGCTTCTCAGCATTAGAATTTTATTACAAAAAAGCATTTCTTTAATCTAGCTTTTGACCTATAATTGTACATTATCAGTGGCAAATTTAAGTCTAATTTATTTGGATTGTCTAAGTTATTTTGATGCTACTATAAGCATTTTCTTTGTAATTTAACATGATCAGGATTTTAATTTTGATTGTGACTTTCCCCCTATAATATAACTTTTATCCTAAATGGGAATTATTTTTCAGCTAGCAAAAATCCCTTTATGGTTTATTTCACAAAATACTTATTCATGCCCATATATATAATTAAAATTTATGTCTCGTTTTTGCTTTGTTGAAAACAAGTTAATTTCATACTTCATACTTGATGGATAAACATACATGTTGTGTGGTCCAGTTTTCTGAATGGTTTATTCACTGGGAAATATTTAAAAAAGAATGTTCTAATATTTGTGTATGCAAATATATATGGGTGGAGATATATATATATATGCTAAACAGACATCTTTGAAAATATGTGCTGTATGTTAGCATACCTTTTCTAACATTTTTCAAAACCCAAAACACTTAAAAATATTTCTCCTAGGGAGAGATATTTCCCCTTTCCCACTTTTCCCCTTTCATTTAAACTACTGTGAATGGACACATATTTATGTGTATACACATAACCTCAGCAAGTTATGTGAAGGGATTTAAATGGCACTGAAAAAAGTTGAAAGACCAGATCTGCAGAAACATTTAATGTCAGGCATACAAAGGTGCTGCTGAGCCTATCATCTGAAATACCATTTACAAAAGTGAGCTGAGCTGTGAAGCTCCTTATGACATGAAAGGAAATAGTTAGGACCTAAGCATGTGTTCCCAACAGCTGTCCTACGCTTACACTTTTCCTCTACTCGTGTTCTGCAATTAGCCATGATGGAATCGGTGTACTGCTTGAACTGACCTTGTGCCCAAGCTAGTATGGATGCTCTTTTATGGGATGAGTAACCAACGACATATAGCCTTTGAAATGCTGAGATGTAGATAGCTACATGAGGTTGGCATTCTTCTCTAGAAGTTATGTGTCTAAAACTTGAAACAGTTTGGAATGAAAACTGAAAAAGGCCATAGGAAGGTTTAGTAGTATTAAGCATTAACCTGATTTCCTTGTATTACTCTTAAACTTTGCTTGTCATAAGTGTAAGATAAAAAAAAGGATCAGTCTTAACAGGTGTTGGAATGAAACTTTTCTATTTCTCTATCCTGATCGTAGGAGTTGCTGATAGCTAATTCCACTCAGAGCTTTCTCTAGCTGCTGCCATTTTATGTTGACTTTCAGAAGAGGTTACCAAAGATTCTAGTAATTGGATTTCTTACTTTTGATTCAGCCACAGCATAAAATATGATGCCAGTAAAGGGAAGATTAGTGAACTGTCACAGAAGACCTTAGATGACTCTTTTAAGCAGTTTTGAATTGCAAGAGGCACTTGCTCTTGTTTAGCCTTGACAGAGCTCTTTGCTCATGAGCATATTAAAGTTATTGCCTTGGAGGCCACACTCACTGGGCCTCACTCAGGAGTTTTCATAGGCCTGAAACTGAGCTTGAGAGATCAAGACAAGTCCTCCAAGTTGTAGATCCCATAGCTGGATGTTCAATCACAGGAATAATGCCAAAATTTCAGGTGATCTAGATACAGTGTTTTACCATAGGACTGAAGACATGAGTGCTCCAAAGCAACAGCGTACCTCTTAGAGGGGATCCAGCAAGTAAACAGATCAAGAACTTCAATTAAACACAATCTCCCTCTTTATTTAGCAGCACACATACACACAGACATGTAGATAGATTTAACAATCTCTACATGCATATCTCTTCTGCACTAGTCCGGAGCATTACTTAGGCTCAGGAAAATGTCTGGTTGTTTTGGTAAACTCTCTTAGCCTGTTGAAACAAACTTCTCGCTTATTCCTTCAGGTCTCAGTTCTGCCTGTATCGGTCTCTGAGGTTTCCACCTCATCTTCCTGTGTTCTTTGAAATCCTTGCGCTTTTATTTCCATTCTGTTTAGAGATTTTTCTGTTCCCAGAGCACATTCCCAGTAGGAATTTTCTTGCTTCAGTCATCCAACTGTCCCAAGGTATTTCTACTTGAAAATCATTAATTGATTAATTCTCTATGGGATATGAGAAACATCAGATTGCTTGTGGTCTGTTCAACATCCTCATAGAAGTGCTTCTACAATACAGTAATTTTATGACAGTATCAACCAGAGTATAGATTCAAAAGATTCTTCAAGATGTCCTCCAGTGAAGACCTTATGCCTAGTATTTGCCATGGAAAAAAAAAAAAAAAAAAATCAGTGAGAGAAAGATGAAGATCTTTAATATGTAATACAAAAAGTTATTCAATTAATTTTTGGAGACTGATATTTTTTGTTTATAGAATACAGCTTCCAGATTAAATATTTTTTTCCACAGGGAGAATCGTACAAGAGAAATGATACTGTACGTGAATACAGAAAACATTGGAGAGGAGATTGCTTTAGAACAGGTTTATTCTATCAGAGAATGAATACACAGGGGAGAAGCATGCAGCAAAGCAGAATCCCCTTTGAGCTTGTTGATGGGAGAAGATATTCTATGTTCTGACTACATGGCAAACTAAAATGTATGTCTAGGAATAAAAAGGAAAAAAAAAATCAGCGACCACTTTCCCAAGCCTTAGATACCTGAAAGAATCTCAGATACTCAGCAGAAAATGCAAAGCCAAGCAGAATGGGATACAACAACAAGCGCTCACAAACTCTACAACTGCAGAAGGGTGGCAGAAAAAGTACCATTTGCACTTCTACTTCTTTCCAGTTAAGTTAGATTCCCTAGAGAGTTTATAAAAGTTTGGGGCATCAAAACACTTAAATTCCTTGGAGAACCCAATCTGTTCTGCATGTCTGTAGTAATTATGTGTCAGAGAATTAGAGGATACACGCATACTGAAGATCTTGGGCAGGAAGTTGTATGATAAGTAAGAGAAATTGGAACAGAGTGTCTCTGGCATAGTGCCATTTTAACATTTAATTCCTTTATAGGACTGCCTCTTTATTTGTAAGCCTGACAGTGCTTTATGATAAACAATCAGAAGCAGAAAGCAATAACTCTCTTTTGGTTTTAATAATACAGCAGTTAAAATATTAATCCAGAGTGTGTGAAAGTACTTTTATGACTTTCTTTTGCTAAAGCAAAATTTTCATTCTTAAGCAAACTCTTCATGAGGCACTAAGGTATTCTGTAGATCTTTTATTCGCCTGAAACAAGCATGACTCAGGCACAGCAGAGGCAGCAGAGTGTGCCCACTAGGTGCTGTGAAGAGTTTAACCATAACTGTGGAACTCAGATGTGGCTCTAGG
This sequence comes from Aviceda cuculoides, assembly GCA_035590195.1. Taxonomy (NCBI): domain Eukaryota; kingdom Metazoa; phylum Chordata; class Aves; order Accipitriformes; family Accipitridae; genus Aviceda; species Aviceda cuculoides. The sequence goes on along the minus strand of JAVJGG010000008.1, from coordinate 20,428,223 downwards.
ACTCTGGACAACAGCATCCTTCTCTCATTTTCTTCTCATTTTCTTCTCTTGTTTTCCAGGAGTATAGAACTGATGTCCGGTCTTGCTGGGATAGAGGTAGAAAAGCCAAGGCTGATCTGGAACTAAATCTGGCAAAAGATCAGAAGGGCAACAAGGAGGCGTTCTACAAGTACATCAAAAGCAAAAGGAAGACTAGGGAAAACATGGAACTGCTGGTGAATATGACAGGGGAACTGATGACAAATGACATGGAGAAGGTCAAGGTACTCAGTGCCTTGTTTACTTTAATCTTGACCAGTAAACCCAGCCTTCAGGAATCCCAGCTCCTTGAGATCAGAGCAAAAGTTTGGAACAAGGAAGATCTACCCTTGTGGGAGGAGGACTGGGTTAGGGAGCACTTAAACAAACTGGATGTGTGTAAGTCCATGTGGCATGATGGGCTGCACCCACAAGTACTGAAGGATCTAACTGATGTCATTTTCAGGGCCACTCTCAATTATCTTTGAACAGCCATCGTGACTGGGAGAGGTTCCTGAAGACTGGAAGAGACCATATATCACTCCTATCTTCAAGAACGGCAAAAAAAGATCAGGGGATATATATGCAGGTCAGCTTCATCTCAATCCCTGGGAAGGTGATGGAGAAAGTCCTCCTGAAATACATATTCAAACACATGAAAGATAAGAAGATGATCAGGAGCAGTCAGCATTGGTTTATGAAAGGCAAATCACGCGTGACCAACCTGATAGGTTTCTACAATGAGGTGGCTAGTTTGGTGGATGAAAGGAAAGCAGTGGATATTGTTTACCTAAGATTTAGTAAAGCCTTTGACACCATCTCCCATGACATCCTCATAGACAAGCTGAAAGCAGTTCCATGTTAGATAAGTGGACAGTGAAGTGGATTGAAAACTGATTTAAGGGCCATGCTCAGAGGGTTGTGATCAGTGGCACAAAGTCCCATTGGAGGTAAGACACTAGTGGTGTACCCCAGGGTTTATTACACGGTCCAGTACTGTTCAACATCTTCATTAATGACCTGGATAGTGGAAATGTGTGCACCCACAGTAAGTTTGCAGCTGATAGAAAGACAGGAAGAATGGCTGACACATCACTTGGTTGTGGTACCTATGGTTCAGACAGACCTCAAAAGGCTGGAGAAATAGTCTGACAGGAACCTTATACAATTCAAAAAGGGAACGTGCAAAGTCCTGCAAAAATACACACTGCGGGCTAAGCAGCTGCAAAGCAGCTCTGCAGAGAAGGTTGTGGGGGTTCCAGTGGACAAAAAGCTGACTATGAGCTAGCAACACATTCCTGAGGCAAAGAAGGAGAGGGGCTTGGACCACATCATTTCAAGAGGTCCCTTCCAGCCTAAACAATTCTGCGATTCTTCAGTTACATGAAGAGAGACAGTTACTGTCACAGTTTGTCCCACTATGGTAAGGTTATTAAGCAGACGGAATTCAAATGTCCCCAAAACTCAAGTGAGACAGTGAACAACTCAGAAAAGAGAGAAAATCTACTCTTCCCTATGTGGATGCAGAGTAAAAATTTTTTTGGATAATATTCTAAAATACTAGTGAAAAATACAAACCCTAGATTCTCTTGGTTGAAGGATTTCTTGTAGAGTTAAGGAACTATTATGGTATAAAATGGTGCCCTGTCTTGATGTGGGTTACTGTAGAACATTCTGGTCTCCCATGCTCAGATAAAATGAAACCAACCAGAACATGTGAAGAAATGTTTACTAGGTTGATCAGAGAAATGGATCACTGTTGTGAGACTGGTGGTCGTTGTCTTAGTTTTGAAAAGTGAAAGGTGGGACTAAAAAATAAACATCATTAGACATAAATGCATAAAACTGGTACAAATATAAACATAAATGAGTATTAAACTGTTTTGAGGAAAAAAAACCCACAAAACCAAAACCCAAACCAAAACCCAAACAAGCAAGCAAACAAAATTTTAGGATAAGATTCCCAACATGCACATTTTTGGAAGACTCAATCCTTCTGATGAATAGACAAACTGCTTCAACTTTTGTGAAAGGAATTACTTGCCTGCTGTTTCCCTTCCATTCCTCATTTGAGGCCAACATTTTAACGCTTTCTAGATTTCACAGAGCTCCATTCATGTGTAACCTAAACTATTATGGATGAAAAAAGTCCATATGGAAAACTTAGATGTAATATTTAAGTGTACTGTGGAGTAAGACACTACCTGAGAAACTACCTGCTTGAGCAGATCCAGAGAAGGGCCACAAAGATGATCAGAGGGCTGGATCCCCTCTCCTGTGAAGACAGGCTGAGAGAGTTGGGGTTGTTCAGCCTGGAGAAGGGAAGGCTCTGGAGAAACCTTAGAGCAGCCTTCTAGTACCTAAAGGAGGCCTACAGGAAAGCTGGAGAGGGACTCTTTATCAGGGAGCATAGTGATAGGAACAGGGGTAATGGTTTTTAACTGAAAGAGGGTAGATTTATATTAGATGTCAGGAAGAAGTTCTTCACTGTGGGAGTGGTGAGGCACTGGCACAGGTTTCCCAGAGAGGCTGTGGGTGCCCCATCCCTGGCAGTGTTCAAGGCCAGGTTGGATGGGACTTTGAGCAGCCTCGTCTAGTGGAAGGTGTTCCTGCCCATGGCAGGGGGGTTGGAACTAGATGATCTTTAAGGTCCCTTCCAACCCAAACCATTCTATGTTTCTATGTTTCTATGTTTCTATGTTTCTATGTTTTTATGATTCTATGATTCTATTAACTAAACCTTTGTAAAGACATGGACATGAAATTATATTTTGTCTCAAAATATGTTGTCTATTTCTAAACTTTAAAGTGAATACAGACAATTTTCAAATTCCTACTGGGATCTAATAAAGTTTAATTTCTAACTGAGCCAATTAATGAATTGTTATTTATGTTCTAGTGAGACAGCACAGGACTTTTAAAAAAGAAATAAGAGCAAATCAGTGGAAGAAAAATCAAATATAGCCTGCATAGATAAGAGGTGGGTTTCCCAACAGCAGTTTAACAAGTGTTCTTTCTGTATATTAAGTTTCAAAGACAGCCATAATTACATGTAGCAATAGATTTCACACATGGTATTTAGCTTGAAGGAAAAACAGTAATTATAATATATCAGGCTATCTCAGACTTCTGTTTTATATGACAAAATGAAAAAAAAACCCCAACCTGTATCCCTTAGAACTCTCACTTGTTTTCATCATCTGAAACAGCTAACCTCTTCAACTCATTTTTCACTGTTAAACATTGTTATTTGTTTCCCATATTATTTTATTTAATACATATTTAAGACTCTGTTTCTTTTTTGCATTATTAGATGTTATTTTTTCCCCTATGATTTTTGGGGTACAATTTCTAAAGCTTTCTGTTTTGTTGTTGTTGTTGTTTTGTTTGTTTGTTTGGTTTGTTTTGTTTTTTAATCTTTAATCCCAGGATAATTAGTGTATCAATTACACCTGCTAATAGAATTATAAGAATGCAAAAAGGAATAAAGGAATAATAGTAGTATCAGTAATATTACTAATAATAGACTATAAATAGAAATATAATGTGATGTGAGTCATCTAGTGAACTGATTTTTGGATTGCAACTTCTCACATTTTGTATAACATAATATCTCAGCCAAAGTTCCAGAACTGCATTTCAAGTATCTGTCCTATAAAATGTTCTTACCTCCTCAGTGTGAAACAATCTCTAAAGCTCCTTGAAAGTTGAAACTAGGAATTTTCAATGGTATTGAATTTGATCAAAGCTACATGGTATATTTCCTGTTATGCCTGTCAGTTCTGAAGTGACAGATACTTTTTTAGGTTATGTTATACAAAGCAGCAAACCTCAGCTTCCTACTGCCCAAGCCAAAGCCTGCCCCCAGCCCTGACTACACACAGTTTGTCTCTGTCACTTTGATAATTTGCTATCTTTTTCTAAATGAGAAATAAGATTGTGTGTTCACCAAACCAGTTGAAAGGCTTTTGTGTTGCTTCTTTGAATAATCAAAACATTAAAATATGAAGTGACACTATCAGCTTCTGATTACCCTTAGTTAAGACAATAGTCAAAGTTATTAATTCTGATACTCTTACAAGCAACCAGGCAGAACAATGGACACTATACATAAGGACTAGGAAAGGAAGAAGAAACAATTTAGAACTCAGAAAAAGGGATGGTGATGTATTTAAGGTAGCCTCTTCTCAAAGACATACGTAACACCTTGTCAGCAGGTCGTAAAGAAGAATGAACCAGAAAAAAGATAAGATTCGGATTAGTATGGTATTTTGGTATGGCATTAGAAAAGTGGTGAAATTTGTTAAGAGGAGGTCATATTTCAACATATCTGTGGTACTTGTTGGTTTTTTTAATCACCAATAATTGATCACTGGTGAACTGGGGCTTAGGCACCATCCCGTCCCAGGGTGTGCATGCATGCACGGCACAGAGTAGGTGTTACTCTGAACAGATAAAAATCGGGCAAATTAGTCTGGATACAGTGTAGCTCGTTGACTTTGGCAATGTTCACACTGTCATTTAACAACCATACTGAGCCAAGATAAGCTATCAGCACTACCAGAAGAGGCAGTCCTATTGTACCCTCACCCAAACCCTATATCATTTCTCTTTGTGCCTGAACTCATCATCCTGGGTTAAAAAAGAAAAAAAAAAGAAAAAAAAAAAGTATGTTTTGTGTTTTGTTCAGGAATTATGAAAAAATCTCTATGACATCACAGAGTAATCTGACTACTTCTACAAGTCTTTGGTGGTCATGTTATTATGAAAAAGTACAGGGAGTAAGTACATGGAAAAAGTTAGGGAATAATTAAGGAGAAAAAAACCCCAGACCCACGATAAAAGAGATATCAGGAAATTTAAGCAACCCTGCAGTTTGATGCCAAATTATCAGGGCTTTACACATTTGCAACTTTGGATTTATGAAGTTTTGCCTTTGCATCATTGTAAAGGACAGTGCTTTTTTTTTTTTTTTTTTTTTTTTTCTTGGTGTGTGTTGTAGAGGACTCGGTCCTGCCCAGAACAGAGGACCCTCAGCTTCATTTGAGATTGGGTAGTGCCCAGCCCCAGAGCCAGAGCCCCATCCCTGGCAGGGGCTGGGCAGAGCAGTGCTATTCCCATCAGCAGACTACAGGAAGGCAACTATTAAAAGTAGAAAGCTATTAAGCAGTCAGGTTTTTATTATGCTTTAGTGTTTTGTTTAAGTCTGTTCTTAATTGGTTGATTAATGTAAGCGAAGTCCTTTTCTCCCCCACCATCTCTACAGATGGCAAATGGAAGGTCCCAACTGTCATTGTGCGCAAAAAAGGTTATGGTTCAAAGTCAGAGATACAGAGATACCACGATAATCAATCATAGGAACTTGTCTGGCTGTGCCCGGCCAGGCAAAAGTTAGGCTTGGTAGTAATATTCCCTCCAAACCCATCCGGAGGAATTTCTTTTCACTTTATTTCGGGGGGGAGATGAGTTGCTGCAAACTTCTCGCTGCCGGATCTGGGGTGTTTCAATAAATCCAGGCAGAGCCGCGAGCGGCCGCGGCGCCGGTTAGCGTGGCCGGGGCTTTTCTCCTCCTCGGCATCCTTCTCCTTGGCAGGGTCTGTACAAAAGCAGGAGGCGCAGCCCATGAACCTCGCTGCTAAAAAAAGAGCCCAGAAGAAATAGGAGCAGCACGTCTGCTTTAGCGAATTACCTTCAAATACATATCTTTTAACTTTTTTTTTTTTTTTTTCCCCTAATCCAAGAGGATGATTTATTAAGGCTAACTTCCTTCACAGGATGAAGCGTAGAATTATGTTTCTGGTATTGATCCATAAAGAGGATTTGCATTTTATTCATACTATAAAAGTGCTTTTAATGGAGACATCGCGGTAATTGAATTTATACTGTGTGTAACTATCGAAGTATCTTTTTAATTATTTTATGTTATGTAATACAATAACTAAATCTAAAGCCTGTGAAAGGGGATGGCTGTACTCTGTCCTTAGGAGTAACATATATAGCTTTTAATATTCTAACGGTGGAATGCAGTTAAGGACATTCTTTATTTGAGGGGAAAAAAAAAAGAGGGGAGAGAGAGAGGAGAAAGATTTCATTACATTCAGCACAGTATGAGACTAAGTCAAAGTAGTTTTGCTAATTAAATTCAATTGCTATCCATTAGACCAATGGAATGAGATGAATCTACCATATAGCTGACACAGCACAGGTATGCAATTTGGCTAAATGGCCATTTCTGAACTGCAGCACGCCTTTCTCCGCTCGCTCGTTTTTCCAGGCTCACAATTTCCGCACGGAGAGAAGTCGAGCAGCCCCCGACACCTCTCGGGGAGCACGGACACGTGTTCGGATCGGCAGGCTCAGCGGGCTGAACGCTAGCTGCCGGTCAATTAAAAACGCGCTGGAGTAAGCTCGTCAAGTCCAAAAGCGATGGCGAGACGGGCGGAGGATTTTTTTTGGGGGTTCGTTCATGGATATTTTCCTTTCTCTGCCCGGGAGGCTGCCTGCAACGGGCTCCTCGCTTTGCATGTAGCCATCCAGCAGTTGCTGCGAGAGCAAGTCTGAGTTACCCAAACGGCTCGAAAAGCAGCGAGCAGGGTACGTTTGCCGGCGTTTTGGCATAACGTATGACTGGGGGAGATTTTGTATGTCAGACGGAGAAGTCTCCTACCCCAGTGAAATGACAAGAATACCTCTCAAGTATTGGCGGAGGCAGAATTTTGACAGCCAGCAAGCCTGCAATGCTGCCGAGCGCACAGATTTACACTTCCTGCCAAGATTAAAACGGGCTAAACCCAAAAAGCGTATCGGGGATTGTCACTTTAGGAAGAAATAACGCCTTAGCGCGATGCGCGGAGGCAAGGGCTGCGATCGGCCTTCCGATGCGTTTATTTCCCGGGATCTCGCAAGCTCATGGGTAATGGTCGGCGTCGCCGGGTCGGGACTGGCAGAGTGGGAAAATAAAAAATAAACTTATAAGGCAACCGGGTTGAAAAATGTCGCACCTCCCCTGCTTTGGTGCTGGAGCTCAAGTTCCAGTTTTGCCTCTCGTCGGAGCAAATCTCGGCAAAGTCTGGGGAGTTCGGTGTGAAAGAAGCCCCTGAACTTCACTTTCTGCTTCTGATTAACCGCTGCGGCGTGTTTTCCTTCAAGCCATATTTAGTGAAAGGAAAAAAATTACCAAGTTGGGCTGAAAAAAGGCCCGGCAGAAAAGTGGTCGTTTAAGCCTCTCTTTGCTATATGGTATCCTTAAATTTCCTTCCGAGTGCAACCGGTGATGCTTTTTATGATCAATCTTTCGGGTCGGGGTATTTGCTCAATAGAATGCAGACAAATAAATGTGAAGAAAAGCATCCTGCTTTAAAAGAAGGAAACAATTAAACCTCCTACTTTGTTATTTACAGTAACTACCTTTTTTTAACAATTGTAGAAGTTCGAATGAAAGTAGCAGTGTGAAGAGGGAAATGTGGGAACTTTCATTTGTCGAGACTTTGCATTTCTTCTGCTTTATAGCCATCAGAAAAGAGATTGTTGTGCATTCTATTAAATACTGCCAGTATGATTAATTTAAAGGGTTACATTTTATTGAACCCTGGTGTAGATGTTCTTTGTCAACTCACATTCACTGCTAGTTAGAGTGTGTGTCGCATTTATCAAAACTTTCTGGAGCCCCTCTCACCTCATTAGCATGTGAATCTCTATTGAGCAGTTAATGTCCGTTACAGCGAGAGTGCTCAATTCTTGTTTTCAATAAGCCAGTTGTAAAATGTCAGACTGTCACTTACAATATAAAAAAGCAAAAATGATGGTATTTGTAAAAATGTTATCACCTCATAAAAACAAATTGTAAAGACATGAAAGTGATCTTGGTATGCTTTGCTTTCAGAAGTGAGTTAGTACAGCTGCTTTAAATACCAGTTGTCTGGATTCCCACACTTTCCTACCAATGGAGAGGTTTACACAAGCATAATTTAAGTTACAATTACCCTAATTAACATCTCATTTGCATAAATTGTTGAAGTCAAAACAACAAAGAATTGCTTAAGAAGCTTAACCCTATTTGTCCAAAATAAAGAGATGAGTTTTCACTTTGCAATCAAAATTGGCAGGTTCATTATGTCGGAGCTAGAATACAAACTGAAGTTATACTATTAATTAATACTTTACATTTTTGTGATCGGGCTGTGCTTCTCCTATTTACAAGGTGCAAGATTTCAAAGCATCCCGCTCTTGCTGTCGGAGGTGCAGAGCTGTCAGGTGGGGAGTCCGTGGAACATTTCTGGAATTAGGAAAACCCAGCTCCGTGTCCTTCATCCCTCTCCTTGGCACGCACGAGCAAACCCTGGCTTAGCCTGCTCCGGCTGGGACGGGAACTGGGGAGGAGGTCGCATCCGATATGGGCTGAAAACTCTCCTCCTGGGAAGGAGAGCTTGTAAAATGTTGTGAAGGGGCCAAACGACAGCGGTGACAATAGCGATGACGGGCGGAGAGACCCTCTGTCCTCCCGTGGCAGAGCTGGCCGGTCCACCTGGGCTCTCCCAAGTGTTTCCAGGCTTTCCAAGGCCACCGCAGATTTTGGCCGTTATCTCGGAACGGAGAAACGCAGAGAGAGAGAGAACTGCAAAGCGAAGTTTCCGTACTGTTTATTTAGCAAAACCACAACTAATCTTCCAGTTAGGGGTTTGGGGCGTTGGTTTAGAGGAGCTTCCAGTGCTTGTGGGTAAGCCCTGGTCCTGCGCCCTGATCCCTCTCCTTCGAACATCTGACTCTTGGTCGCTGCGGGCAAAGAGGATTGGCGGGGCTTAGGCCAAAGCTGCTGAAGACAAGGAGAGTTTTTCCCTTGGATACTTACTACCCTGGGTAGATTAAAACTGTTCCACCGGCCAGTCCTGCTGCTTTTCTATACCTGTTAACTGTCGGCTGCGAAAAAAAATCCCTTTTTTGTGCCTCCGCCACAGCGGGTACGCACGGCACTACGCGCAGCGTCGATGCGGGCGGTGAACGCAGCGATAGCCGGGTTTTTAGCAGGGGCAGGACGCGGGGAAGCTGGTCAGCCTGCAGGGACGGAGGGTGTCGCAGGGTTTTTTGGTCGGCTGTCAGGTGCCGGTGCTAATGAAAGCGTTCCCAGTCGCCGGGGCCATATTTTCCTTTCCTGCATTATCTCGTTGCAGCTTCATTAGCTAAGTCAGAGCGAGCGTGCATTAGCCCAATAAAACTCTTCCCGCGTCCCCGTGATTTAGCATCCCCTCCCATCAGTGCCCTCTGGATGGAGATTATCCGCCGGTGTCTGCAAGTAGGTGCTGATCGGTTGATCCACACCGGAGTGAACCGGGTCACGCGTTGAGCTCGGTTTTAAGTTGAGGTTGAGCCCGTACAGAAAAGCTTTGCGACGCAAAGATCGCGGTGAACTTAAAATCGTAAACCAGCTGAACCAAAGATGGATCTCGCCTACTGGTTTTGCATATTCTTTTTTAAAGATTGCATTATAATTGAGCAGTTGACTTCGGTGCTGCGTTCTTTTTTATGAGCCAGTGATTACACAGTATACGGCGTTTACGCTCTGAACATGAATGAATCTGCCAGTTCTACTACAGTACTCTTTATAAAATAACAAGGCTTACCAGGTGGCAAGAATTGCATAATTGAATTGGACTGAATCCTGGTTTTCCCAACCCAGAGCGGTTACACTTAGAAGTAAATTACAATTAAAAGAGACAGAATGTTTCCATTGTATTAAGAATCCTTAATAGCAAACTTTTCATCCATAAGGCTCTGTTCTCTTCCTGAAGTGTGAGAGAAATTGCTGTATGTGTCTAACTACCATTAACGCTAATGGGAGCAACGTACATAAATCCCTGCGCGGCGATGGCAGAACAGAGCCCAGATGCCTTTAAAGAGGAAAGTGCTTGTAGGGGATGAATAGAGGCGCATGAGCCTGTTGGTCCCTGTAACATCTGCTCTGGAAATGCGTAAGGGCTCAACGTGAGGTGCGGGTTTTCGGAACGTCTTCTTGAGTTTCATCCAGAGCTGTGCTGTCAGACCAGCCCTCTGCTCCTTCGGCTGGGCTCTTCCTCCAGGGCACTGAGAGCAAGCAGATCCCTAAAGCAGATAGGGATGCCACGGACAGATTCAAATGCCACTAAAACCACTATTCATTTTAGTCCTCCAGCAAACGAAAAAAAAAAAAAAAACCAAAACAAAACAAAAACCAACTGGTGCCGTTCGCCAAGAGTACCCGAGCTCCTCAAGTTGTGCTCACCACTTCCTACCCTTCAGAGCCGGGGATATTGGGAACATCTGTCTCCAAATGCACTGAGGATAGCCTGCTTCCTTCCCTCCGTTCCAGAGGACCTTCGGGTTTCCCTGCCTCTTCGTTTCTTATTGCACTTCTCCCTGGGACGCCTGTCAACAGCAATCCTCATCCAGCTGTGCAGGTCGGGCAGCCCAGAGGGCAATTCCGTCAACCATCCCGAATGGCCGGGGACCAGCCCTCCCGGCCCAGCCCTGCTCCGGCCATTTGGGCATGGGAGTCCTTCACGCCACACGCAGTTGCCTCAGGGAGGAGAAGATACAGATACACACCTCATTTTTATTCAAAACCCGGTTCTTCATGAACTTTCCGATCGCCTCTTCTCGATGGCTATGCAATGCCCTGTCAGCTTGCCATTAGGGCTAAGTAATTAATAGCTGCCTAATAGAAGGGAATGTAGTTGCTCAGCAAAATGAATGATGTGTGCTACAAGGGAAAGCACTAGAAAGTAAAGCGGAGCTGGAAAGTGTTTAGCGGGGGGGAATTTCTGCTTGTCCTTCATTAGGAGAAGTTCCAAAGAAATGTAAAGTGTGATCGCATTAATCAGAAGAACTGGCGTCACGCGATGTTCTTCTTTGTTATTTGGCATAAACTGGGTGGCATTCAATGATTTAAATTACACGTATACCTGTCATAATTTTTTTTGCTGATATTTAATGAATGCTGCGGGTTGTCTTTGAGCATTGGTCTTTGAGTGTTTGAACATACAGGCCGGTGAAGGCTGAATCCAGCCTCTTTTTCTGGCTGATGAAATCTGTTCTCGGGCGGGCTCCCAGCACGGACGGGGAGAAGGGAGCAAGTTTTCAGTGAGTTTGTTACAATCAAGGCTCTGCAAAATAAAAATGCATTATGGGTCTTTTTTTCTTTCTTTCTTTCTTTTTTATTTTTTTGTTTTGTTTTGCATGTAGCCTTTGATAGGACATGCATTTGTTTAATCCATCACCGATCATCAACGGTGTGATCACTAAGAAGCCGTTGCAGGTACCCGGCTCTCACACCCATCCCTTCCTCATGCTTTTCTCGTAGCTCCCTTTTTTGAAGATGAGCCCGATCCCGTGAAGAACAAAACAGCTCTTATTGCACCTCCACTGTGACAGATTTTAACAACTATTGTAGTCACGAAATGGCCACAAAATACCTACAACTAGTCAAAGACCAGCTGTGTTTTTGTAAGATCTACTTAGAACAAGTTGCAGTCATTTTCTTCTGGCTCTTTAGAAGCCCTGACTGACGTGAGCATATATAACATCAAGAATACCTTTATATGATTTTTTCCGTCCTGGTACTGTAGTGTAATTAGCAGGTTCAGACTTGCTCATGCTCTTTGCAAATGCAATTCTTCTTGGGGAAAGAAATTAAACCAAGGGATGATGTAGCTTTTCACAGCCGCTCAGATGAAAATAAGTGGTGGTTACAATTATTCAAAAGTACTTAGAAAAGTATTGAATATGGTAATCTTTGCTAGTAGGAAGCACTGGACTGGTTAAAGCACGTGGCTGGAAATGTGCAGAGGTTGGGTCCCTTTCCAGCTCTGCCACAGCCTTTCTTTGTTGCCTTGGGCAAACTATTTAACTGGTTCTGTAATAATACGGTTCGTCGGGAATAAAAGTGGGAGCGCCGCTGTTTCTTTTCTTCTTTCTATTTGCCTATTTAAGATTTTAAAGTTTCCAGAGCATAGACACTGTGTATTTGTGCAGCGCCCAGTCCAGCCACAGCACAGATATTGATGTTATCACCATTACCGTCGTTCTTGGCTTGCAGAAGACATTTGCCAGTCTAGGTCAGACCACGTAACAGTGATGTAGGAACATACTTAAGTGTATCAAACTATAAAACTGTCTGGTATATTAAAAAATGCAAGTAGATGACACCCACTCCCCCAGTGCCCACCTGCTCAGACGGACATTGTGCCTGGGATAATGCTGTCCTTGTTCTCACCAACACGGCAGTGCTTTCCCCAGTGGACGGAGCTGGGGCCATTCCTGCCTGCGCATCCACATGCGCCTGCAAAAACCCCAGAGATTTCCAATGCCTTCTGCTACCGACACATCCCTGTAGAACGGAAGCCTATTAAAAGTGGTGGAAGAAGGATAATTTTTGAGGAGTGAGTGGTAGGACCCAACTCTGTTGTAGGGTTTCAGAAACACTCTGAGATTTCCTCTCCCCTGGCAGATGCGTAGAAAGTCACCCCATAACTTTTTATGAGAAATGTTGGCTTTAGACAACTCGGAGCTCTTCTTGAGCTTTGAAAAGTTAAAAAAAAAAAAAAAATCAATGATAAAGGCCAGCATCTTTGGCTTTGGCACATGTACTTGCAGTCTCTTTGTTCAAAATCAGGTGCAGGACACAACTGGGGAGTTGCTCCTGAGTCCATACCGCATGGCTGCTTGAGTGTCTTCTATAAAATCTGAATGGCAAATATAAAGGAGGCAAATAGAAACCATGAATGGTTTATCATGCGGGCTAGGAAGAGAGGGCTCGTACACAGCATTGGGCATCATCAGGGTGACGGCGCTCAGGGTTTGCTCTTCCCAAAACAGGGGTGTGAACTAGTCGCGAGCATGATATAATGCAAGAGAGAAACTCAGCAAAGAGGGTCCCTGGTGGGACAGGCCTGGGGACCTCAGCGGGGTGGGACCGGCTGCTTTTTCTTGACGGCAGAATTTCTCACCCATCCCTACAGCCCTTGTCTGTGTTTCAGCAGGGCCCCCGACACCCTCGTTTTGCTGTGGGTACTGTCCCCACAGCATCGTCGGAGAGGTTGTAGCTTTCACAGAGAAGAAAAGCAAATTGCTATAGGATGTCCAAAGAGAACAGCCTGTTAGGAACAGCTAGACTTGAAAAAAAGGCGAGGGGGGCAAGTGGATCTCCTGGGAAACAGCCATCAAAGAAATACGTAGCTTGAGATCTTGTCGAGTTTATTTAAAGTGAAAATTAAGAGAGGTCTTCTCCTCTTCTAAAACCATATTCACTTCGTTATTAACACTTACCAACAGCGAGCGCCGCTTGGTAGGAGGAACATACCCGTAACTGTAATGCTGTTCTCACAAGCCAAAGAATTTGCATGTCCAAAAGGGATGTGTATCATAAATAGACTGTTTACAGTAGACTTAAATTATATGATGAGCCATATAACAGCAGTGAATATATCATATCGCAGGCCCCTGCCAACCATGCATGACTACTATTTGCTTCTCCTCAGGCAGTAAACAAAGTTTTCAGCTGACCTACTGTTTAGTGGAAGTGCACTGAAACAGAGATAAGCAGTGCCGCTCGTAACGCTGTAGTGGAATAAAATCTGGCATAAATTTGCCTAGAAAGTAGAAGGAATGCATGAAATATTATTTCTTAGTTCACATACAACTTTTCTGCCAGCACTCCATGTAATATTGCATTGCTAATAAAAGAGGGTTTATTCCTGCTTCTGGAAGGGTTCATATTCCAGTCGGGCGGTCAAGGCAACATGTATCATAAGAATATCAAATTCTTTAAGATGAAGCACGAATTAAGTATTCTAAACTAATGACCTGAAGGAACACACAAAGTGCATGAAGGGCCCCGTATCGTATTGGAATGCCTCACGATTCCCACCGGATTCAGCAGGACTTGGAGCAGCCTTTCCAACTTGAAGGATGAATGCTTTAACGTAGCGCCAGGAAGGCACATCTGGGTTCCCAGGACGGACCTAGACTTCACCTACGCTTGAAAACGGGCCGTGCTGGGGCTCTGCAGGTTCGTGTAACACACTTCGGACTAATTTTCCAGTGCCTAATGGGAACGTTGTGCATCGCAGCCGGTTGTTTGTTTGTCTGCCTACTCCTAGCCTCCCTCTTACCCTATTTATATACGCACACATGCAAAAAATATGAGAGTTAAAGAAAAATGTCAACCATATGTAACATACATGGAGATTAGTGACAGTAACAGTGAATTCATTGTGGTTTTGGCAGCCAGGACACCATCCAGGCCATATTTTAGAGTTTTAGACAAATCCACATGTATTCCAGAGATTGCTGTGGATTTTCAATATGTGTGGCTCATTAGATACGCAATCTGCCTGCTATTCTCTCCTGTCACACAAAGCCGATGGCAGCAAACTGGCATCTCGGAGACGTTGGTAGCACTACAGATTTTAGCATTAATGCCAGCCTTGGGCATCCTGGAGCTCCGTACTCTTCTGCGGCACACGCCGGCGGTTCGGGCGAGGGTCTCGGGGTGCCGGGCTGCCGACGTCCCGCGGTTGGGAGATTACGGGCAAGCGTGCGGGAGAGGGTTGGTGTTGGTTTGGTTACCGTTCTGCTTTCAAGCAAAATACGACGATTAAAATCCGGCTTGCGTCCCGGATCGCCGTCCTTAAAGAAGGAAACGGTGAAAAGCTTGCCAGCCCTAAACTGAGATTTTTGCTTTTTCTGAGTCTGACACCGCAGCACGCTGCCGAAGCTACAGCTTTTGTGCATTGTTTCTCTTTTACCACAGCTTGAAAATACTTTTCGTGGGGGCTATAAGTCTCTTCTCAGATTCCTGATTTTGTCAGATTCGTAAATTCTTCTCAGATTCATCGTTTTTCCTTTAAATTTTAGCAGCCTCATATCCCCGTGAACATATCTGTGTAGAGCTATTGCTACCGGCACAGATCTAATAATCACGTCTACATGCGCAGCATACAAAAGCGTGGGTTCTATTCATATAAAAGTGCTAAACTCTTGCCTAAACCCATCTGAGTTCAGGCGAGGCTATGTTCGACGTGAGGCTGAGTGCTTAAATATAGGTGAAGGCAATTCTGGTCTGCTAATTTCAGCAGAATGTTTCAAACAAAGTGTTACTGTTTAATCTGGGCACATGACGGGTGAGTGAATGTTTGAATGAAATGACATAATTGTTGGTTAGCCTGTATAATTTGAGAGTGTTCGCACAAGTTTAACTCTCTCTGGAGGCAGGGGATCCTGGATGCGGGTAGGGAAGCGCCTTCCCGAAAGGCGGAGGATGGCCAGATCCTGCCTCCCTTTGCACGTACCAACCTTGCGAACGACGGGCTGAGGCTGGCTCAGCACGGCGATTTGGTTTGAGAGTATTATCCTTAACGCCTCTCCTCGTGTGGTATATGATATTTAATGCGTCATCTTTGTTTTAAACAAACAATACACAAGCTGTTGCTGGCAGTGGTGGGAAGCTGGTGGTCCATCTGGAAAGCAGGGAGATAGATGAGGGGAAAAAAGAGAATTAAAACTGTTTAGGGGTGTATTTGCATGTGTAAAAGCCTGGGATGAGAGCGGGGTATTTAATAGCTTTTTAAAAAGCAGTTTGAAGACAGGGGAGATTCTTTGTCTGTAAAGGAGTCTATCAATAATGGACATTACTCGTGTAATAAAAACGTGGGGTTTAATCAACGCAAAGCAAAGCTGTGAGCCCGTACCTTTAAAAAAGTTGTTTATTCATTATTTCTGCTGCCTCAAATCCATTCACTCTAAATTTAACCATTTTTCCTTGACAAAAGTTCAGAACGGTATAAAATTAACCAGTACTATAGCTTATTAATTAAACCAGTGGCAAAATAGCTATTTCGGCGTAACGGGCTCTGCAGGACGGTTACAAGGCGGGTTTCTGGCTGATTGCTTCTGTCATTCCCAAAGACAGAGCACCCCACCTCAGCTTACCACTGCCCAGCGTGCATCCAATATGCCATTTAAAACCTTGATTATAACCAGAGAAAAGTTCATTGAAACCAGAATAAGTTACAAAATAATTAATCTTCCCTGCCATCTTGGATTCTCTCTCTCTCCAGAATCTAGCCAGATGTTTTGCAGTCGCTGCATGCACAGGCTGCTCCGACCCTGTTTCCACAACTCGGGTTTTTCCTCCGTCCTTAGTGCTCTTTTCTTTGAAATCACGCATTTTGCCTCAGCTTTGGAGAGTCTCCATCGCCGCTGAGGGCTTCCTGGAGAACAGGAGCAAGTCTTTCAGCATAAGCGTGTTTGCAAATTAAACTCTTTTATGCGTGCAGCAGTTTTGTTGCCGTCCTTGGGGACCGGGGCTGGGCGTTTTGGGGAGAAGTTCCCCACAGGAACGCCGAGCATGGCCACCATTTCGGTGTTGCCAGGCCCGAGGATGATATATGGAGCAGGTGTTTGCAATTTAGGGAATTTGCCGTTCCTGGGGAAATGGGTGGAAAAAGGAGGGTTGGGAACAGAGTGAAAAGACAGCAGGAACAAGGCTGGCATTATCCACGCCGCTCCCAGCCCGAGCCGCGCTCCGAGCCTGCGCCTTGCGTGGCTTAGAAAGCTGCATCCTCTACTGTTAAAAAGGACATTCAGTAAACGAGCGGCAAAAGGCCCGAGCGAGGAAGTTTTTAAAAAAAATAATAATTAAAAAAAAAAAAACAAAAACCAAAAAAACCTAATCGGGGCTCACCGAGCAATCTGACATCGCTGCAAATCCCGCTCAGAAATATATGTGCTCTGCTTTAATGACAGCACATAGAGTACTGCTGAGATAGTGGAAAATTTTACAGGGAGTTTTGCTTAAGGAATGGCTTTAACTCAAGTTACCTGTAGAGTACAGGGTCATATGGAAACACTTAGGGAGCTGTGGAAAACTTTCTGAAATACAGTGGAATTTATCTAGCGAAGCGTTTCACATAGGGAGGAGGAATATGGATTACAATGGAGCCAGGAAGGAGCGGGCTATTGAGCGCTTGGAGACGGCCACTCGCAGCCCTACTGCCGCAGATGAAAAGTACATATGTAACCGGGGGGGGAGCATTCCTAAACGGCCGCGTCTGGGATACATTTATACTATTTGCCATGCACGTAACCTTGTTATATAAACCAGAGTCCAATAACCTTAAAAAGATGGGACGGTAAAGAAAAGAAAGGTGCAAGGAAGCAGATCTGCTTCCAGATTTGCACGCCCGGCGCCTGCGGTGGGGGTAGGAACAGCAAAACGCGGAGCCGGGGGGGGAGCGAAGGGGGCAGCCCGCGTTCGCCGCCGGGATGGCTTGGATGGAGCCGGGGCTCCAAGGTGGGAGGACGCGGGATAGCCCTGGACCGCTCTGCTGGTGGGAGCATCGCGTGGCCGGCGGCACGGCACGGCCACGGCACGGCCACGGCACGTTTTCTGCCGTGGGGTGTCCCGGGAGGCGGAGAGGAGAGGGACGGGGAGGAAGCGGAGATGTTTTCAAGTGCATTTCATTATATATTTGCTCCCTAAATGCTTATGGCACTGGTCGCCAGAGCATCTGGGCACTTCACAATAATTAAAACTGACAAATCCATAAACAGTAAACAACAGGCTACCCACTCGGGCAGCCAAAAACCCACTACTGCATGAGCTCAATAGCTGCACCCATCTGCCAAATAAAATCCTCTCCGCTGCCTCCTCTCGTCCGCAAAGGCCAGGGCAGAGCCAGCCCCTTCCCCCCCGTCACCCCACGGCCATGCACAGCCCGACCCCCTCGCCCACCCCCGGGAATCCCCAGGGCTTCACCCTGGCTTTGGGAGCGGCGAGAGTTTATTTTTAATATATATATATTTTTTTTTTTTAATGGTTTTTTTCCCCCACCACAAAGTGGCAACAAGTAATGACACCCTTTTCCTTCTGACTTCTTGGCCCGCTAACCCTTTCGCAACACAATGGGAAGGCAACCGCTCGCACCCAGGGGAGGGGATTTAATGACTAGAAAATAAAGAGAGAGAATTTACTTGGAAAAACTGTGGAATTAAAAGTTCTGGACAAAACACGCATCACTGATGCATAACATTTTTGTTAATTGGGTCTTAACAGGTTTGTGACTCGGGCTGTAATTATTTTAGAAATGGGTCACCCTAGGCAGTGCCAGCCGCGCGTCCTGCCGCTGCGGGAACTTTCACCTAGTTGTAAAACTACATCTAGACGCGCGTTTCCCTCCGCTCCGGCAAAGATCCCGGGCTCCGCCGGAGCGACGGCAGCGTGCCGAGCCCGCCAGCCTCCGGGACGGGTGTCGGGCGCCGGGATGCTCCCCGCAGAGCCCTCCTGGCGTGGGAGGGCCGGGGCAGCCGTGTCCCGCTCCGTTTGCGACGGAAAGGCGTCTTATCACGTGCCAAACGCACTCCCCCTTTCTCTTGCGCTGTTGCTTTTACTTCGGATTTTTTCACGTGTTTTCCTGACCTGCCAGAGGCACTAAATCTTCCTAATGCCTCCCTGCCCTCTAATCGCAAAATGGGCTGCGGGAAGTTTTTCTTCTTCTTTTTTTTTTTTTTTTTTTTTTTTGGACTAAAGCGAGATTAATTAAAATATAAAAAATGCACCCAACGCCGGTAAATCGTTTCTCCTCTTTGCAAGAGGATTGCTCTCCGCTCAGTCCACCGCTGCTTTCCGCTGGAGAAGTATCTCCATGCGAGTAAAAGTCTTCTAACACTCGTAAAGCAACCGAGATATTATCTCTCTAATTAGGAGCGGGAAAAAAAATAAATGAGATCAATTAATGCTATAATTAAAACCAGTGCCTTTAGATGTGTTATTTGTGGTGAACAAATGCTTACGCTTACAGGAGCTGTGCCGGGTTTCCCCCCAAAAAGGTCGGAGCAGGAACCCCCCCTCTCCAGCCGCGGCGGGAGGGTCCCCGAGATGTTCAGGGCAGCGCAGCCCACCCCAGGGTGCTGGGGGGCTCGGGGGGGGGGACACGGGGGGACCTGCCCACCTCCCCACGGCGGAGGACGGCGTTCGCCCTGGTCCCCAGCCGGCTCTGGGGAGGTGACGAGGTCTCACGGCAGAGCCGGGGGGAGTTTTTTGGGGTTTTTTTTTTTTTTTTTTTTTTTGCAACTCTCGCTTGGCCCTTCCCTGCTTGGGGGTAAGCTGTTTTTCATATATTGTAGCCTGGGAAAGCTGTGTTACTGTTAAAAGAGTAACCATATCCCTTTCTGAGCTGTTGCCAAGCAGATGTAGGGTTTTGGAAAGTTCCCAACAAACTTCCACAGCTGATACTTTACCGACTTGTTCCTTCTCCCATCCCTCTACTTGCACCTATTTAAATAACCAAAAGACATAATCTGGGGGAGGGAGCGTTGCTCTGCATCTTCTACTTGTTAAATATAATTAATTGAGAGTGACACGTTCGTCAATTACAGTGTACGGCTTGGAAAAGAAACACAGAAATATCAAACATTACTGTTTCCCCAAAAAAAGCTTCCTATTTTGCACCGAGAGCGAACCAACCGAGTAATGAAAATTGAGCCCCTTCAGCCCTTTGTGCAACACGGGGCCCGCCGCTGCTTCTCGCGAGGGCAAATATCTCATTTACTTTCTTAATAGCAATTTGCGGGATGGCTGCCGGAGGAGGAAGGGGAAGAAATAAGGGCTTTCGAAGGCTGGCGTCGGTACGAAATTCGGCGTAGAGGCAGAGCCCGCTTGCGTGTTGCGGCGGCGGGGGGGGGGACGGGACGGGACGCGGAGCGCCGGCAATGTGGAAAGCTCTCACAAATCATATCTCACAGGAAAGGTTTACAGGAGTTCGGAGTAGAGCAGAGGGGATGGATGTCAGGTTTTCCTACACAATAGAGGGTCTTTTGTTTCCGCGCTCCCTCTTGGCAGCAGCCCCCATGCCACTGCTGGTAATTTCCTGTCCATCCTTCGCCGAGCGGCGGAGCGGGAGCAGGGGAGTAGTCCCGCGTTTTTGTTTAGGCTGTGTTTTTTTAATGCTGAGCCTTGGCCTAAGCAGGATATCCCTGTGTATGTTTGGAGTTCCTGAACTTCTCCGGAGAAAATTATCCTTAAAAAGCCCCTTCCATAGCACCGAGTTTCTAACTTCTCTCTTAAAAAAAAAAAAAAAACAAAAAAAAACCCAAGACAAAAAGCTCTCGTTTAATTGCTTTTGCTTGTGAGAGCTTGTACCTTGCGGTTTAATCCGCCCGCGTCTCAAACATCCGTCGGCGTTTTCCTTCCACCCGCGGGCCGAGGAGCAAAACCAAAAAGCAGAGCCGATTCGGTTGGCAGTTTTACTTTTGGCGGCTGGGGGACAGTTCGGCTGGATCCGGACCCCACGAGGCGGGACGATGTCCCTCGGGCTCCGCGTGTGCCGAGGGCTTGAGTTCATCCGTGTTTTCCAAAGCACTTCACATGGGTGTTTTGCAGTCGCTGGAGCTCGAGGGCCCGGCCGATGGCATTTGGCTGCTGACTGGGGCTGTAGGTTTCTCAGAAACTCTCCAAACTTATGGACCGGCACCTACTTTTTATAATTTTTTTTTTTTCCCCCAGCTCTCCCAAACAATCTCCTTGGGTGCATTTGTTGACATCACATAGTAAAACCAAAGTAAAACTAAAAGCAAGGAGCGTGGTGGTTAGCTTGCACGGAGGAAGCAGGGCGAGCTCCCAGCCGCAGACTCTTTTAGAGTAAAATGCAGAAAAATATATCCAGTAAAATCCAAAAAATGAGGCACTGCCGTAATGAGCCTCAGTGACGGGACAGCCCTTTGGATTTGAAAAATGCCACTGCCTTTTCGGTAAAACTCCCACCATCTTGATAAAACAGCCCAGAGGAAAGCGGGACGGGGTCTCCGACCCCGCGTGGCATCCGCTCCGTCGGGAACGCGGCACTCGCAGCCGCCCGCCGTTATTTGGGTTTAGAAACCCCTCCAGATTAGCACGCCGGCACGGCGTGGATTCCAGGGCAGCGGCGGCCGCCTCCGCGCCCTCGGCCAGCCTGCACCGGGAAACCCGGCTCCCGAGGATTAAAAGCGGAGTGGAGGTGCTGGAGTTTGCCGGCTCGCTCCCAGGAAACCCCCCATGGGTTAGAGCGCGGCGTGCACGGCGCCGTACGGTGCTATACGATGTTGTACGGCGCTATACGTGCTTCCCCCAGCTCCGGCATTCTTCTGGGTAACTTGATCTTACTTCTGTCTGCTTTTAACAGATAGGCGAGGTGAAGTTATGTTAAACATGTCGCAGTCAGTTTGATTCGCGCCGCTTTGGTCTGGTTTTCTTCCTTGATTAGCTTTAATCAAACCCTCCACGTTACATGACCTTAATAAAGCTATTTTTCCCGACAAGCGAAGACCGTCTTAACAAGCAAAGCTCATCTGGCCTGAAACTAAAGCCAAGTCAAGATGGTGTTTTAGGTCCTCATTAAAGTCCACAGCGTGAAGCAAGAGGGGAAATGATGAAATGGTGCTCCACCAAACCATCTCTCCTTTACATTTAATTAGAGGAATTATACGCAACCCAGTAGATGCCTTGGGAAGGCAATCACCATTGGTTTCGTAAAGAGCCCGGCGGTATAAAAGGGGGCAGCTAAGGCTTTAGCGAAGGGTAAATTAACACCAGGAGCCGGGTGGACTTCGGGATCAACCAGGGAAAAAAAAAAAAAAAAATCAGATGGTGTTAATATGAAAAGAGTTCCCAAGCCGCCCAGCCCGGCTCCGGAGCTCACGTGGGCAGCGTACGGCGACCCCGAAACGCTTCAGAGGGAAAGTTTCCAGGCGACGGCGTGTTTATTCTCCCTTCAGTCCTTTCCTTCGGTTACTGCTGACTCACGCAGGTTGGGTGAAATATTGACGGCCGCGGAGGGCCGAGCGGCGAGGCGAGGAGGCGAAGGAAAAGCCCCGGCAGGGAGCGATGCCACGGGGCTTGGCAGTGGGTGAGGAAATCAGCCACATGCAGACAAAATGCGGTCAAGCAGCCGCCCCACACAGAGGATGTCCCTTACACTCATTAGCATTGTGTTTGTAGCAGAGCTTATCAAAAAACAGCCAACAGACATAATCTGTGGTTTACGCTTTCTTTCGTTCCCTTTTTTTTTTTTTTTTTAACTCTCTTGTTTTCGTTTTTTTTTTTTTTTTCCTGAGGGTTTCTAAAGGGATGTAATCCACTCTGGTTTTATTGCCGTTGCCTCTGGACGTGCTGCAGCTCCAGCCAGCAGTTATTCCAGCCTCTCCAGCCTCCCTGCGAAGGTCTGCGCTGCTGCGGGCTTGACTGCTACTAAATTGTAAACCGCAGGGCTGCCTTAACCCTTTGCCTTCCGCCCAGCTCCCCAGATCGTGGGCGTTGCAAGGGGAATCGCTGGCCGAGGGCCGAGAGGTTTGCCTGGAAAAGCTGCGCAAAGCGCCGGGTCCGGCAGCCCGGCGGGACACAGGGACCCTTTTGCAAACCTTGAGCCCCTCCTGCCCCGGGTCTTTCTCCCAGCTCCACCAAAATATATTTTTGCATTTTGATGGCTCTTCCCTGCACAGCTTGAGGGGTTGGGGATGTGCCAATCGAGACGAGACCCCCCACCACCGCTCACGCCGCCGTCCCGCCAGCTCCCTCGCACCTCTCCCAGCGGGCTCTGCGGATGCCCCAAATCCACCAACTTTACTACATGCGGCCGGAGTCCTCTCCCGGCCGCCGGGGAGGCCCGTGGGTACGGCCTCGGGCGGTGAAGGGGTCTGGAGGCTGCACCCCCGACCCGCCCGGCAGCGCCGGTGGGGTTGGGGAAGGTCTCTGCACCCCCCAGTGCCAACATCGCCGCGACTCGCGACCCCGCCATCTCCGTGCGCCTACTACAGCCGTCGCGCCCGGCGCCCTCCGTTTTCCTCGTCTCCGCTATTTCGTCCCTAAACTCCACGTTTCCCTCTTGGGAACAGAAACTTCTCGCTGCGATACGGTCAGAGGCGCCTCGGGCGCTCGGTTGCGTTTGCAAAGTGTTTTCCTGGCTGTTCGTGTCCCCCCCTTTTTCCTCCACGTCTCCCCCGCTGCGGGGG
The DNA here is from genome assembly GCA_035590195.1 of Aviceda cuculoides. Classification (NCBI taxonomy): domain Eukaryota; kingdom Metazoa; phylum Chordata; class Aves; order Accipitriformes; family Accipitridae; genus Aviceda; species Aviceda cuculoides. The sequence goes on along the minus strand of JAVJGG010000008.1, from coordinate 20,405,192 downwards.
ATAAGCCAGGGACGTTTGTCCTCCCGCACGTCGCGAGCCGACAGCTGTCCTCCCCTGCCCCGGTCCCACCGAAAATCAATTCTTTGCTCTCTTGTCCAAGAGGATATTTGCAAATAATTTCCTAAAAAGGCAATCTAAAAATGGCCCTGTTGTTACCCATATTTGTACACAGGCTCGTGAGCGACGGGATTCCTCGGGCTTGTCTACACGGGGACAATTGAAATGGATGTGAAATAACTTTTAAAGTGGATTAGCCAAACTGCATTACATCCTCATGTAGACACTGTCATTTAGAAATGAAACGGCCTTAATTTGGTTTAGTTGAATTTTGCTTTCGCAATTTAATAAAGACACTTTAAAGTCTGAGTGAGGAGTTTACACAGGGATTTAATGCAGTTTAATTAATCCACTTTAAATTCACAATTTTAATTAATTAGGATGAACTTTCCGTAAGCGTTCCCGTCGAGATAGTGGTACAGCATTGCCAGTCACCTGGCACGATGACCTGACGATTCGTGACTGGGAAGAGCCGTTGCAACGATGCATGACCGGTCCGGTCCCCAGAGTTGGGTGCATAAAGAAAGTCGTTTAAAAGTCCTCCTGGTCTGGCCACGGCCAGGAAGTCCTTCCCTGCAGTAAATTACCTCTGGAGAACCCAAGTTCCTGCTGTAATGAGCCACCATCCTCCCAAGTGCTTTAGGTTCTTGCGTTGCCCACGAAACCATAAGCAGAAGCATCTGTCTCATGTGAAAGGGGTTTGGAAAGATGTGGCCCGAAACGGAGAACGGCACAACAGCCTCCTTCAGCTCTGCGCGCCCTGCGCCGCGCTCCGCTGACCGCTGAAAGGCTTTCAGTTTCTCACCCGGCTTACGCGGTGGTTTTGCAATATTGGCAAACCCACAAAAAAACCTTCTGTGTAGGAGTCCTGCGAACCCGCCTGCACCTGGAGCGGGGCTGGCCGGGGCTGCAGAGCTCCCGTTTGCCCGTATTTATTTATCGTCAGTAGAAGATGCCCGCTGTGCTCATCGTGTAGATGACCTCTCCTTGAGATGCTGGCCTTGCCCTAGGTTCATATCATCAGCCTTCAGCTTCCCAAGCCCACTGGCAAGGGTGGGTTTCGCGCAGTGCTTTTTATGAGGGGGTTTGCGCAAAAGTTTCTTTCCATGAACTGGAACATCTTGCTCGGCTCTCCAAGACCCCTTCGGTCTCCTCCCAGCCCCGCGGCTCCTCTGGGGTTTGCTTTCCATGGGACCCCTTGGTGTGCTGGCCTCAGCATCCACCCCGTGTCCTCCTGCCCAAGCCCCACAGCCGTCTCCGTCCTTGGGAAATCCTCCAGTGGCATAAGGTGTACCCACAGCTGTGATTTTTTGGGCTATGATCTTCTCTGACCCTCTGTTATTGCGTAGAGGAGCGTTTCACTGAGACTTCAGCCCCCCACTTGCAGCAGGTTGTAGGGAATACATGGTGTTGAGCGCTCGAGGCATCTTGCGGCTTATTCAGGGCTTAAAAAATACCAAAATGGTGAAATGTGATCCCCACATGCTGCCGGCTGGTAGCTAATCAGTGAATTGTAGTTAAGCACGGGGCCGTGCAGGGCTGTCCTCCGTTCCTAAGGTCTTGCTTGGCGGGGAGGGTTGTAGCTAGACGTCAGGGGCGATCACTTGCAATTTGCCTTTATGAGGACGACGAGTCAATGCGGGAGGTTATTGACATCCCCATTTGTTCCTGTAATGGCAACCGTGCAGTCATTCCCAAAGACCGGCGGAGAGTAAGGTGCAGTTTTACCGGCGCTGGGTCCGCACCGGCAGTCTCTGCCCCGAAGAGCTTCTACACCGCATCGGCTGGAGGAGAGTTACGGGTCCTGAGCTGAGTGAGCACACGGCAATGTTAGCACCAGGAGTTGGGGGCTGCATAAATCTCCTAAGGGATTCTTTTTTTCCAAAGATGTTAGGGAACGGGAAAGGTGAAGGAGATGAAGGGGCAGATGCGTGGGGCCGACGTGTCCAGCGTGGGAAGCGAAGAAACTTAGCAGACACCCAGAAATGATTTGGGTGCTTCTTAAATCCCGGTCGGCGTTGCAGCAGGAGGGGTGCGGGGGGCAGCGGGGGGGGCAGGCAGTGCCCACGGCAGCGGGGATCGCTGCCTGCTGCTCGCTCCCCAGCACGTGGCCCCGAGCATCCGCATCTCCCTCCTTCTTGCCCGGCATGCCGGGGCGCTGGGCACAGCTCATTTGTAAACACCACTTTTAAAAAACCAGCGCTTTTTACGCTGGCTAGGGCAGTGCCAAAACCCAAGGCTGGCTTGCTCGCAGCCTCCGTCGCGCTCCCCTGCTGCCACGGTCCAAAATGACGTCATTTGTTGAAGAAGGGGTCCGCCACCAACTGCAAGCTCAGAAGTGCCAATTTTAATTAAAAACGTCTCTTGTGCAGTGCACGGGGTTTATCCGTGGCTAAAAGGAGGTGGGGAAGAGCGTTCCTTGGCTTTTGCGCTTGGACGTCTCTAGGCTAAACAAAGTAGAGGAAGTTTTCTGTTCCTAAATGCCTGGTAATCATGTATTTATCCTAAATTTAGGGCTGATCCATTTTCTCTGTCATGTGAGGGGACAAGGGAGTTAAAACCGAATCGATGGCAAGCGTCTGGATAGAGACAGTCTTTGTAACAGCCATAAAAAGATTGCCTTTGATAGGGATTTTGTTATTTCACTGTGGAAGTCATTATAAGGGAAGATCTCATATCGCCGTAAAGTTAGCCACTAGATTAGCTATTCATATATTTTATTGGTACAAAATATGACGGGGGATTATTGTGCGAGAGCTTTGTGGAAAATAAAAGAGATAAAAGCAGTTTAACTGTCAGTACATTAAGGCTGTGGTTAGCTCTGCGTAGCGTTACTGGATGGAAGGAGCCCGGGTCTCCGAGAACTATTGTTTTTCTGTTTAGATAGGCATGGACCATGCTAGGGCTTGGCGAGAGTAATGAGCCCAGGTAGCTGAAAGAGGTGAAGTTAAAAATGCAAAAGGGGCTTGGTTTGCCCAAAGGGATGGAGACATTGAGGGAAGTCAGCACTGATGCGGGGGCCAAGCGCAGCTTGTCCCCATGTCCATGCAGAGGCTGAGTCCTCGTCCAGCTGCAAAAGGGCTCTTGGCCACGTGAATGCAGACGGTGGGGGCAATCACAGCATTTCTGTAGCCCTCCTTCCACATGCATCCTGGGTTTTTTTCACCTCCTTTTTTTTTTTTTTTTTTTTTTTCATTTTTCCGTGTTTTTGGCTGCAGATATTCAGAAGTCCTGGACAAATGGCTGCGGTAAACATACAAATTGGTTGCACAGCGAGCGTGCAGGGAGCACGCACGGGGCTCGCCGCAGCAGCCCGCGCTCGGCGTCCATCTGCGCAGCACATGTGTGCCGGGGCTGAGGCACCGAGCTGGCTTCTGGGGTGGGAGATGGAGCCTGGCCGCCCAGCCGCTCCTCTGGAGCAGGTTGAAACGTGACCAGCGACGGTCGCGTGAAGATCCTTTCCTGGAGGGATCCCGGAGTAGTGGTGGGGAGGGCTCGAGGCTCCTCTGCTTGGCTGCCGGGAGCCTTGGGGAAGGTGGACAGGGAGGTGAGGGGGCTGCAGAAGAAGTCCCCAGGGTGGAGGCCCTTCTTTGTGTCTAGCTCGGATGGAGTGCAGGAGTAATGGGTCGTGTGATTTAGGAGAGCACTTGGTTTGGGGAGTTTGAGAGGCGTCCTTGGGTCCACGCTCTTCAGCAGGGCGCTCAAGCCAGTGCTTTATAGAAGACAGGGAGATGCCGTATTGAATAGACGCCTTCATCGCTGGCTATACCCAAATAGAAATCCACTTTGGCATTGTCACCAGTGATGCAGGATTATATTCTTAATTTATGGCTTCCTTTACATGAAATCAAACTATTCAGCACCTAAGGCTAATATTGCACTTTGTTTAGAGTCCAGCTTTACCATGTTGCCATCCATCTGTGCTCCTCCTAAGTGTAACTACAAAGTCCCGTTGTGTTTCATGGGTTGCGCTGCTTATAGTTTGCAGGTTGGGACACTTTAATGTCTTGATCGGTTCTGCTTTGCATGCCAAAGTGTTTTCATTAGCACAGCATTCATGCATGTGAGGTTGTCGCTAACTGATATAATTAACCAGTGTGTCAAAGGCTATTTGTTTATTGCACATGCAATGGGTTTTCTGGAGTAAGAAACCCTTTCTGCTGACACCGTGCGAATGAGAACATGCTAAACTGGAGGAATAGCCGTGAGCTGGAGGTGGAAGTTACGAACAATGATTGTACTTAGAAGAAACAAAAAGAATAACAGAGATTTGAATGGGCTTGAGTAAAGATGATCAGTGTGTGAAGAAAGGAAGACAGGGATGAGGAAAAAGGAGTTTGTCAGATAATTTCCCTCCCCCTAATTATTATTATTTGAGAATATTATGTTATTCAGAAACACACACGTCTTCTGTATCAGGTGCCTTGACTGTGAACTCTTTGGGCCTGCTGAATATCATGTCACTTTGCCATCATTTTGGACATCTCTGCAGCTTTTAAGAGATCTTTTCAGGAAATCTTTCTTTTTACTTATTTATAAATAAATATTGCTGAGGTGGTCCTCACAGCAGGGCTCAGCAGTTCCTACACGGTGAAATGTGAACCATGGTGTCCACGTGTTAAGTATTAAAATATGTTGTTTGTAATGAAAAGGCGGGGAGTCACATTTGTGAAGGTCTGAAGAAGTTTTGAGGGTGGACAGTGTTTTGTGTCCTAACAAATCTGTTGGCTGCTGCTGCTGCAGAGAACCCCAAATATACGCCATAGATAGCTCAGTAAATGTCAAAACCTCTTGTCCCCTTGTGTTGGAGGTGTCCCAAAATCCCCACTTAGGCTCCCTCCTCTACACCTTCTTTCAGATCAGTTGCTTCTGCTCCCATGGTTTCAGCTCCTGTAATGCCCAGTCCGTCGTTTCTGTCCCACTCTGCCTCCCTCCACTCAGTCCCGTGGCTCAGCCCCTTTTCATAACTACTTCTGTGGAAGCAGTTAAACCATCAGCATTGTTTAACACCATCAAAAGTGGCTTTCTTGCTTCCTCTCTTCCCATCGCTGCTTCTTCTCCTTCCTCCAGTTGCTGGAACCACTGCCAACTGATGGCCAAAACCTGGGCTCCATCCTCAACTTCTTGTTCTGCAAACAATTTGTACCTCCCCGTCTCTCTCTTGCCTTGCCCATCCCTCAACATATGATTGCTCTTTTTCGCTAGCCCCGGCTGCTGCAAAGCTGTACATTCTGTGGCCTGGATTTTCTCAATCTCTTCCATCTACGCCATCTCCAGTTGATGCTCGATTTTGTCCCTGGCCTTTGCCCCTGGCTGTGCCGTCTTTTAAAGCATCTCTGACTCCCAGCCGTGCTCTCCCTTAGCGCTCGCTTGTCTCTTTGCCGTTCTCCTTTGCTCTGCCTCCTCTCCCTTCTCTCTCCTCCAGCCTTCCTTGCCCCTTGATTCAGAAGCACTTCTGTGTCTTCCTCACCCATCACCTTCCCTGACCTCATCTGGTTCTTTCCGTCCTAGGTGCATCCTAAGGACCCTCATCTCCCGTGTGTCTTTGAGCCGCAGCAGTTGTCCGTGACACTACACCTCGTAAAGAAAAATCACATAAGTTGCGTATCTCTGCATTCTTCTCCTTGTTAACTTTTCACCTGCTCCCTCTTAGCACTTTGTTGTTGTCTTTGGCTTATCTTGCACGGTAATCTCTTCAGGGCACAGTGGTCTGTGTGTTCCTATAATTCATACCGTGCCTGGTGCAACGCAGCCTTTATGCTGCCGGGTACATGGGAACATTTCTAATGCAAACAACTAATAGCTAGGAAGGGAGTTAAAAAATTAGAAAGGACTCCAAACCCATGTCACATATTCTCTTGCAAGGAATGGGGAAAAAAATTGTTTATTCTGGCCCCAAATTTTAATCACCCAAGGGCTGTTAAGATAAAAATAGTCAGTTCTGCCTTCTGTTTATGGTATACTTGGTTGAGTGCAAGCCAATTTTGAAGCTGAACATACTGTCTGCTATTTTTGCTTGATTTTAGATTCCACATTTTAAATAGTTTCTTTAACAAGAAGCATATTTTCACTGATACAAACTTAGCTTGAGGAGAAGCATCCTGAAGTTCCAGCCATATTGAAGATCAGTGAAATGTAGTAAACTCTGGTTTTAAGGGTTTTGTTTTCTCCAAGAGCTGAAATGAAGAGTGTGTTCTGGCAACAAGTGCTGGCACGTTGTTCATTAAAAGCTCTCTTCCGAGCCTTGGTTCCCACACACATGTGCCCTCATTCTTCAGCGGAGCTTCCAGGCAAGGGCATTGGCAGTGCTCTAGTCTGATCTTCAGCCATACAATTTGTCTTAATTGTCTACTAGCATCTAGGCAAGACTTAGCTCACGGGTGGCCACAGCAAGGGGCCACATGCAAACCGATGAGCTTCTTAATGTGGCCTGCCCGGCAATCGGATGATTTAATTATCTGTGCCCGTCGTAGGCTGCCTGGCTGCTCCCCATCCCGCCTGCCCTCAGGCACGGCGGGCTTAACCACATGCAGCCATGGGGGCAGCTGCATTTGATCTTCCTCGCCAACGCGAGGGTCCGGCCCTGACAACAGCCTCTCTGTTCGGTGCTTTCTTTCCCCTTCTTTCTTTTTCCGCTTCGTTTGGCACCGTGCCCCCAGCATCATTTGTGTGTAGGGGAGGATGGGAGAGTTGGATGGCAAAAACTTAGAAGATGGGGTTGGGTGTTGACAATCCCAATGATTAATTGATCCTCCGAGGATCCAAGATGATTTGCTGAAGCATCAATAATAGAAATCCTGTCATTATACGCTATTTACTTGGTCTTTCTGCGGGAAGACATCCTGTCTCGCTACGCGTCTGCATCGTGTGTCTCGCACGGGGCCAGCCTGCCGTTCCTGGGGCACGAAGGACCGGGCTGTCACCCGCAAACTTTCTGCCATCGCACGGTGCTCTCACGTGCCGTAGAAAAATCGAGCATGTCCGGCGCATTGATTATTTTCAAAAGTCAGCTCAGCAAAGCCCTTCGCTCTCGATGCTTCTGGAAAATAACTCGATCCCCTTTAACTAGCACGGGGCACTGGCGCTGGGCTGGGTCTGGGTGGGAGGTGGGAGGCAGAGGGGCCAGGGTCCGCTGCCTGGGACGCTTCACTGCTGAAAAAGCTGTTCGGACACTTGTGGCACGTTTGCCCGTAGCGTCTCCTGCTCCTGCGGCATGTCAAGTAAGGGCAGGAGACGGTGCGAAAGAAGCAGCAGGATCAGGATGACCTTATGCCCGGGGCAGAGATCAGGGATGTCTCCGACGATGACCTCTTGCCATCCTGATCTCTTCTTATCTGCCCAGGTTGAAATGCAGCCACTTGGCTGTCTCGCTCCTACCTGTGGAGTTGGCTCTACTACCTGTTAGGAAGGAAAGGAAAGTAGGTGACACCCGGGCGGGACGGTGCCGATCTGCGCCGCGTCGGGGGCTTTCCCCCGTGTCGCTCTGGGTGCGCTCCTCTGCCTGGGCAAGCTGAAGGAAGGAGAAATCTTTCTGGTGGTCGTTGTTGGTATGTTGAAGTGCCTGTCTCGCTTTTGTGCGGGGAGGCGTCTGCTCGAGCGCGTGTGGAGTATTTGTACGCGCCTCCTTCGACGTGCTAACGACAGCGTCAGACAGTGCCGCGTATCGATAATGCTCTTCGTGTGAGCATCTGAAAGGCTCTGGGGAACCTCGAATAATCCTTCCAACTTCTAGCCTCTACCATGATCGGGGTCTCACCCCCCTCCTGGCTCGCCGATGCTCCAAACGTGTGATACCGATATCACGGATGCTTTAGAAATGTTTGGAGAAGGAGAGGCGGCCGGGCTGTGTCTGACAGCACCGTGCACAGCCCTCGCGGGGCTGACTGCGCTTCCACGTCTCTGTGCCGAGGCAGAATTTTACCCAAGGATTTTGTGGTGTTTTCGTCTGTACTAAGTGTAGGGGAGTCAAATATTTTCAGGTGGTGTAAGTCTCTAATGCTGGGCCAAGAAGGTCTGTCCTTTGGGTGGTTAGTACATCTCAGACCTGCTGGTAGAATATAAGGTCTTAAACGTTATTAATGCTTTAGCAGACACCTTAGGAAGGGTTCATACTCCTCTCCGCGTTTTGCTTTCATGCACGACAATGCCTGGGGTGAAAGTATTTCACGGATTTAGGAAAAGGCCATCAAAAGGGCTCGGTTCTGCCAGGCACTGAGAATATTTTATTCTTTCACTGCTACGGATCGAGTTCAGCTCCTGGATCCTGCTCGCTGGGTTGTTTTGATGGGTTTCGCTTTCTGAAAATACTGATAGTTGGTGTTGACTCATCACCAGATTGGGGGATGCTCCACCATTGCCCCTGGGCCCGTTACATGCCTCCAGAAATCCCCTTTGCGAAGATCCTCTGCCCGGGGAGAAGGTGGCTTCGTGCACCCGGGGCGTTTCGGCCGCCGTGCCGCGGCGTGCACCGCTTTCTGCTCGGGTCCCAGCTGCGGTCCCCGCAGCCACCTCCGCCACGGCTCCAAAATTATTCCGCTGCACGGCGTGCGAGGCACGAGCAAACCTGCGATGGCGAGATAGGGTGGCAGGATGGGACAGCTGATTTTAATTATTTTATATATAAATAACTTTCAGATAGTTTGCAAGTTTGGCAATAGCTGCCAGTGTAGCAATGTGACCTTGTTACTCTTACCCCATTCCTCTGAGTGTTTGTCTCACTCACTTGTTTTTCCGTACCTTAAATTAGATTGCAAGCGGTCGGGGAAGGGGCCGGGGCCGCCTCTGCCCCTGCAAGGCCCTGCGGGGTCCTACCGCAGCAATAACAAATAACGATAAAACATCGCTTTGGGATCTGTCGAGTCCGCGCGGGTATGAAAGCCCGAAGTGTTGGGTTTTTTTTCCCCGGGGCGGTGCGGTCGGTCCCCGTCCGCCGGCTCTCCGCCGTTTGCCTCGCCGCCCCACGTGAGAATCTTTGCTGGCAGGCAGGGCACAAAGCGGGGGGTGCCGGCGTCCCCCAGCCCGCCTTCGAGGGGGGACGGAGGGATGGGGAGGAGGGGGGGAACGGGTGTCCTGGATTTTAGCACTTTGGGGAGTTTATTAGTGTTGACAGTGTGTGAACTCGACATCCTTTGTAATAATGCGGTTTTCAAATCTGCATTATTCATGCGCGCTTTTTGAATACGGGCCCACTGTGTAAGTTCGGGAGGAAAATTAATTAAATAAATGTCAGTATCCTTGAAGAGCACGTGAGATTTCACATTGCAGGATAACAGCTCCGGCTGCTTTAACCACCAAGGGGAGTAAAGGGTGGGAAGAGGAAGGTCTGCACTTAGGTGTCCATCCTTTCCCTCACCCTTAACTCAATGCCTGATGAAAACCGAAAAGGTTAGTTAAAGAGAAATGAGTCCAGCCACACAGATCAGTAATATTTCATAGTTTTGTTAATAACTGTAGTTTGTTCTCCTGCTCTTTATTTATGGCACAAATGTATATGTACTGGCTGGTTCTGATTGAGTTTATCACGGGAAACACCCTTTTATTCTTAGGTTAACGTTTAAAATTAAACCGTAGAGCAGATGGCTAAGGATGCACTGGCTGGATAAGCCCGACAACTGCACCGGCGGATTGAAATGTAATTACACCCATGAATATTATTTGCAAGAGTAACTGATAGTTATAAAAGTTGTGTTCCTTCTGAAGCACACAGCGAAGCCAAGGCACGATGGGACAAATAATGCCAGGAGGGCTGAATACAAAAAGGAAATTCATTTTTTAAGTGAAACTTGTCGATATTTCTCGGGAGGAGGACTCGCCTTTAGTTCTGTAGCTGGAGGCTGCACCTTCCCAGCCTGGGAGTGACAGCAGGACTGGCCGGGGACGTTTCTCCGAGCAGAGCCCTCCTACGGTGTCACCCGGGCTGGAAGGAAAAAAGTGTAGGTCTTGCAAGAGGAAATCCTTTGTAGTTAAAAAGTATGCAAAGAAATAAAAAACTGCTTGTGGGGTCATATTAACACTTTGTTGTGATTACTGTAGTTGTTTTCAAAAGTCCTTGCTGAAGGAAGGTGTCCATCCCTGTGATGGAGATCACCGAGCTTATGGTCCAAGCACTTGACCTTCTCGGTGCTTGGTTTTCACGTTACCCTCCAAATTACTGAGGAGCCGTCTTTAATTTAATACGTCTATGCAGGGCCTTCAAAGTAAAGTGCGTTTGCGTTAAATGGTAGAAGCCTTTCTTCCAAAGCAAAGCAGGGGAGGGCAGGACCCGAAGAACTCGTGTCTGCGCCGGCGTGAGGATCGGGAGCTGCTCTTCAGGTGGGTGCAGCGGCTGGCTGGGGAGGTCCGCGGCGCGATTCGTGTGTAAAATAAAATGGGAAAAAGGGAATTGGGAGTACCGCGGTGATTTTGCACGGGTCTACACGGCGTGCGCTCGCTCACAAAATCAAGTGTACGTACAGTCCTTGCAGCACTCCAGTGATTTTGAATCGCTTGACATGGTGGGAGCACTCCAGTCTCGGGTCTCTTTAAAACTCAAGAGCCTCCACGTTATCTGGAGCTTCGTTTTGAACCCGAGGCAAACGGCACCCTCGGCTCCTGGTCTCAAACGCGAGGATGTGTCGTCGCACGGGTGTGCACGGTTAATGCGTGGGGCAGGGGGAGAGGGAGGAATCGGGGCAGGCGGGAGAGCCCGGCAGCCCTGAATGCACTTTCCCACTAATGCTGAGAAGCAACAAAATAAGATTGCAGCCCATGAATGTCCCGTCATTGAGAAAGGGGAGTTTAGAAATAGCCCCAAAGATAAAGGAGGGCATTTATCCCCACGATTGTTTGGCAGAAAAAGCAATTTACATAGTCTGCTGATGGTCAATCAGGAACATGCTGCAAGGGGCCTGCTGGTTGTCTCGGATGGAGCTGACGGTTTTACTGGTCGAGTTTTGTTTCAACTTAATGAAGTAAGTACTTTGCCTGCGTCCAGGCGCTGACGGGGAAGGTTTGTAAACTCCTTGCCTTTGTTGGGGTGACTGAAGTATTTTTTTCTTCCTTTTAACCAGCCATTTTTGTTTCTTCTCGAATTCGTTGCCGTAGACAAAGGGTACGTTTACTGTAAAAAAAAAAAAAAAAAAAGACGAAGAAAAAAAAAAAAAAAAAGAAAAACCACCAGAACCACACTGACATGTTTGGGGCAAGACTTGCCTCTCCACCCCACCCACACCCCCCCTT
>JAVJGG010000008.1:20373695-20384321 GCA_035590195.1 Aviceda cuculoides | reverse complement strand
CCGGCTGGCATTGGCTCTGTCGAACACAGGGGAAGCTTCCAGCAGCTTCTTACAGAAGCCACCCCTGTAACCCCCCCGTCCCCCCGCTACCAAAACCTTGCCACACAAACCCAATACACAGAGCTAGAAAGAGTTGGCAATATTGTACCCTTGGTTCTGGAAATCACTAGCATCTCAGTTATGTAATAGAGATCAGGTTTTCTGGAATTGAAGATATGATGTAGGCTTCTTTTTACTTAGCACTCTAAAGGACAACGAAGGGTAGTTTTAAGTTTATTGATTTTGTTTTATTTTGTTTATGCCATGGTCGTAATTTGGAAGAGGTTTTTATTGATTTTTTTTTTTAATATAATTGCATGTCTATCACCTAAATTTCCACAAACCTTGCACTATTTACTGCTAATTATCCCTGTGTTAAATGGTTATACAATGATTCAAATTTATATTGGTAGCTTATACTCACGTTATACAGGTATAAATGATTACCAAACAGTGCAAAACTGGTGAGATTCTGACCTTTAATATTCAAAATATTAATAATTGTTATGAGCATTCATATGAATGGCCAACAAGCCTGGAAAGATATCTTGAGAAAAAGTAACAAAGAAAGACTCTATTCCATGAGACTTACAGACTACAAAATAAGAAAGATATTAAGAAGCACTCTAGAGGGCAATATGTTAAAAAGTTGGATCTTGTAATATCTCTGGAAAATAAAAGACTACGCATAGAGGAATTTGGGACAGATTATTTAGTCAGGAGGTAATTAATGGGCAGAATGGACTGCAAACACTGGCATAGAACTTCCAACTGTGAGCACATACATAAAGTCTTTAGACAAGTTTTTGCAAGAGGAAGAAATTACAGGGTGCAAATGTTCAATAGATTTAGATGAGCCACCAGGTATTCTTTCATGCTGTGGTATTATTTTAGCAATGGAAAATATTTTCCCACTCACTCAAGCTAAATTAACCCATGAGTACATAAATTATTTTCAAGAAAGATTTTAAAAAATAAAATGACTTAAAGTTCATTCTACTATAGCTTCTTTGATATTGTTAATAAAAAGCCAAATTATCTTTACTTTTTTCTAGCATCAAGAGCGCATCCACTACGTAAAACCCTACTCAAAACTCTGACAATCAATCTGACAATACAGTTAAACAAATTCCATCCTACAGCCATTTCCTAGGTAACAATCCACAGAAATAAACTCCACACAGTAGGAGAAGAAATTAAAACATCCACACTCTTTATGACTTTCTGATCCAAATTTTTCCACCACTATTGATTTTAAATTTACTTATTTCTAGTCTCACTTATAGATGATATCTGCCTTTAGTCTACAAAGACCTAGGAATAAGGCATCACCTTTTTCTTAGCAAAACATGTAGGGCAACGGGATTATGCTTGGGTGTGGAATTTTTAGTATGCTAAGACAGAAATGGCAATCATAACTTTTTGTAGCTGATAAATACAAGGAGGATAAAAAATAATGCTGAACCCATAGATAATTCATGGTAATGACATACATCTTTCCAGTTTAATCTTAAAAAGGGGGACTACTTTGTACTCACCTCCAGGAGACTGACAGTATGCAAGGTCTGATAATATGTGAATATTCCACATAGCTGTTGCCTCATTAACTGCAAAACAGTGTCCATTATGCTGACAGCAGGACTGCTCAAAAGATATTCATATAGTTCTACCAGGCTGAATCCACACATTTATCCTAAACTTCTACACAGTCCATCACCAGCACTGCTCCTCCCTTCAGCAGACCCAATTCTAGGTTTAACAGTTCTGTTCTGCGTAGGGATTCTCTTTCTCTTCCTCGTTCTCTAAAATCTTATTCTCTGTAGCCAGTTTTTCTGTGTCTGAAATCTCTAGAACCTAGTGATAAAAAAAAAAAAAGACACCCCCCCGACCCTCACACCCCTAAACCTCAGACATTCCATTTTTTCAAGACTTTCCAGCACAAGAAGCCCTTGAATACACTATTTCTTCACACACAGGGCAACAAAACCAGAACCAAACCCAGGAACCTTGCTTCCACTTATGTTATTGATTAAAATTTAGGCTGAAAAAGCAGTGGTGGTATCGTAAAGCTAACAACTGAAATGCCATTCAAGGAACCTGTCACCAGAAGAAACGACCAAAGGGTAACAAGAATAGTTAATAAATATTTAAGCTGAGGCTTGTGTAGCAGCAATGGCACTTGCTTTGGGAAAAAAATGGGAGTATGGAGGAGGGAGGAGGGATGCTGAGAAAGGAATCATGATACATGAGTAATAAGTATATCGGACTCAAACCAGGACCAAAGTAGCTCATTGTTTACACAAGCAGCTACTTATTTCACCTTAGGTTGAGAAGACTGGGACTGCTTAGACTGAACCCTCTTCCTTCTCCACATTCTACCTGAACAGGCCATTGCTCTTTCTGCTGAGGGAGAAGGAAAGAATCTTGTGTTTGTGCATGTTCTCCATTTCTCCTTCCCCATCTTACCTTCAACACTATGGAAAGCAAAGCAGGAAACCCTGAAGTCTCTCAGCCCCTCTCTCCTGGTTTCCTTTTCCTTCTTGTGCAGTAGATCTAGAAGCAGCCTTAATCCCTCCTCCACAGTACTCACAAAAATATACAGGGGCTGTTTCTGGCATTAAAAAAAATCTTTAAGGAGAGTAGAGAGTAGGATGAAGAGAGAAAAAACTCTCTGCAGAAGGACCGGCAAGGATGTTTGGAAAAGAAATGCTCATAATCACTGACATTCTTCATTTCCATGTGCATCTGAACTCATCCAAAACAATGTCTTAGAGCCCTGTTATATTAGAATAATCTTAAAATGCCATTATTCTTACAAAGACTTTTTTCCTGCTCAAAGCCTAATCCTCACTTTTCCCTCATGATCATTGCCAATCATCTGTCCCTTCTGTAAAATCCAACCTAGTCAGCAACACTGAGAAGCACTGAGCAATTCTGCAAGCAGTATCATGGGTAGAAAAGATATTCTACATACGAATACAATACTTGTGACTAGGTCCACCAAACAAGAACAATTTAGAACAAGGATTTTTAAGTAACAAGTCAACTACATATTTGTGTCTATTATACATTCGCCATTTACTTAGTCACCCTTTGTACTTTTTAAGAAATGAGAATAGCAGCAGGCATCTTCTGCTCTTTTGGGGACCTACTATAAGAACTTCAGAATATATTTGTTAGTCTTATTTAACTAGATTTGGACTCACATATTTTTAAATAATAATGATAGTTTCTTATTCTTTTCTTTGTGTTTTTGTTTCTTGTCCTTGAGGTTCTACAAGTGTGCATGACTACTTCAACTGAGTTCAAAACATGTTAATTATCCACATAAATTCAGATTTGTTTATTTGATAAATAAATTATTTAATAACAATAACACTGGGAATGTCACAAGAAAAGACTGCGGTGTGTTGGCAGAAAGCACTTACAAATCAAACATCAATTTGCCAGGTGTTTGGCTTAATATTCTTCTGTTATTTTTAATGTAATTAATCTTACTGCTTTTGATTCAGCAGAATCAATTGTTCCAGGTTGTTTAGAAAGTTAATTGGAAAGTTCATGTATGATCTGATGCTGCCGTGTCTGTTTCATCTTAGTGTCTATTTTAGTTACAGGTTTTGGCATAGTCCTTTGTGTATGTTTTTCTGCACTTGATATTTCTAAAATATAAACAGGAAAGAGAGAATTACAATTATAACATATTCTCCAACTCTGATTTCTTTTGACATGTTAATGTGGGAATGTTTTCTATTGTACCAAGTTGCAAATGCTGGCTCGCAAACTCTCAGTTGCATTATGGCGGTAAGCACATTTCTGACAACCATCTGCTTAGACCTTACTTTCTCCTAATCAGACCATTTGAAATTAAAATAATGATAAAAGCAAGGAAGTTAAGATGAGAACTGTCAAGCAGTTGAAGTCATAATTCTCTTCTATGTTGTATGGGTTGCTGCTGTCTTTGCTGATGCTGCAAGGAGACATTATACAACAATGCAGAACTAATGCAAAGTATGTGCATTTATTCCTATATAAGCAAGGGCATATCTAGTTATAATTGGTATATTTTCTTGTAGCAATTATATATAAATATATACATACATATACTTAATTGTTTTTAAAACTTCAAAATACTAGCTGTATATTTTGTTCCAATATGAACACTTTCAGATTCACATTTTGTGCATTCATATAGTTTTCATCTTGTAAAGTATTCACTCAAATCTTGCTTGATCTTATGAGGATTTTCACTGTATATCTTTCAGCTGTTTATTTTCCTTAATTTTTTCAGCATTTTAACATTTTCTGTACAGTTTTCCATGACAGCACATAAAAATTGTTACTGGTAGTAGTAATATTATGAGTGCAAGTAAACGTATCTAGAAACTAGAATGTTTCAGCCTTTTAGAGGGTAAGAATTCTGCACAACTTGTAACCCATGCCTGCATAGTGTATTCTCACTAATGCAACTCCTGAACTTCATCCAGTTGCGGGTGACTGATCTGCATAATCACTGTATATTTAATTCACCACGGGAGTCCATGTCATGTGATTAAAATCTAATGTTATAAGGACAATAGGAAAAACTACTGCTGTTATAAACACATGACAAAACACACAAAAAGTTGTGTAATCAAGCATAATGCAGAAGTGACTCTCTTTAAAAGCTTCTGCCATTTAGAATGACTCTACTGATAATTGAAGATGAGTTGCATTGAACGAAAAGCAGAATATCATTAAGGTGGGCTCACCATTCCATTAGCACAGATTTCAAATTAATTCAGTGCATGAAGAAAAAACCATTTCTGATAATTCTTCACTTGTGCCATGTGTCCCATCTACCCTCTGCAAAACATCAGCTTTGATGTGTTTTATCATGTCCTTTTCTTTCATTCTCAAGCCAGTGATTATCTTATCTGATGATTTTCAGCATGAGTCTTTACACGAAAGAAAGTCTTTGTCAGGTTCTCAGTGGAATAACTTCACATTAACCCACCTTTACACATCTACATCAATGGTTTGTTCTTCCCTGTTGTCACTTAATGAAACTGTCTAGTATTCAATAACTGCATAGACAAAAGTGTTACGAGGAAAGCCAGCAGCTACGTTGTTTACTGTGAACAGCGAAGACTACTCGTGTGTGAGTCCAGGAGCTATTGTGCTAAAAACCTCTACAGGAGAAATGTTTGAGTGAGGTTAGTCTCGGTAATATACAGCTTCATGGTACAAGCTGGTTACAGGCTGCACGTAAGCTGAAAACACAGCAAGGGGTCTGGACCAACAAGCACAGCAATGGCACTGCTGGTCTCCATTTACTGTGTGTTCAGACCTCCTTCAGCGGCACCTCCCCAGAGCTGGTAGGTAACCATGACAGGCTTCCGCGCCCCAAGGCTGCTCTGCAGGGAGCTCCCACTCTCTAAACCCCCACTGTCACTTTGCTGCTCCCTTTCTCTTTCAGAAGCATGATGCTACGTGGCATCTGGATCAAGATGTTCCTGAATGTGTTCAATCGTTGTGCCACTTCGGCTTTGCTGGTTTTGTTTGTGCCCAACTCGAAAGCAAGCTCTTTCCTGGGAAAGCCTCTCCCTGTGCAGTATTTCTTTTTGTTTTGTACTGGTCTGTTTCTGAAATTCAGAAGTTCAAAGCCCAATCTACAATGTAATGATCTTACTAAATGATTTTGCTGAAATAAGGATAGAAGTGAATTAATCTAAAAGTAGATAGATTAATATTAAGCATAAAATGTGGATACTAGTGGAATATGCCATATTCCAGTTTGTATAAGATATACTTAATAAAACATACTTTATTCCTCACTGAAATACAGACTGGAACATGAGACTATGTCATTATTCATAAATTAAACAGCTGCCAGGAAATGTAACTAGTTTCCTAGATACTGAAGCCTGGCCACCCATAACGAATAAATTGTAAGAAGGGTCCTGGGGTGGTTTTGTCCTGAGACAGTCAGCACTCCCAAATAATATCCTGATACACCTTGACAGTTACTACAGTCCATCTTTCCTAATACATAGTTTGGATATGGCTACCCAGTTACAGAAAATAAGACAATTTAATATTATGGATCTGGACTGTTCTATAATTTCACTGCCAGAATAAGGTTACATGTCTGTTTAATTTACTATTTTAGGTATACACAGAGTTTATTCCAGCAGGTTTCTACGACGTTATGCAGTCCTTTTCTTCTCTTGCTAGTGTACATTTCAATATTTTATACAACCTGGAAGAAGTGGAACAAGAAAGTTGGAGAAAGACCTAATTCTTAATATCTTTCAACCCAGAGAGCATCTGGGACATGTAAGAGCTGGCAGTTAGTCTGGCAAAAAAGGAGGAGTTCAAATCAATCTTTCATATCCCAGAACATCATCTGACCCTCTCTTTCTTTTCTATATAACAGGTACTTTAGATGTAATGACTGAAATATTTCTGAGCAGATACAGTTGTCTTTATCTGAGCTGACATACTTACGCTCCCTTTGCAGTCACTGGAAGAGAATGGATGTCTTGGATGTCTCTGGAACACAGTGCAGTCCTTGACTATTTTTGCTGGTAGCTTCTCTCAGGCTAGCACTCTAAACTAACGCTGGAAGATACACAGGACCAAGGGAAGTCCTGTTTAGGGTGTCTCGAATGGCAGCAGATGACTATATTTAGGAACTGACTTGCCCTTGGCTGTCAGTAAAATCTAGATTATTGCCCAGCTAAGCAGATACTTACTTTAAGAGATGAGAAATAGCCTGCAAGACTCATAACTATACTGGTTAGATCTCCATTAAATATAGAAATTTACATATTTAACTAATCCATTAAGATATAGAATGAGCTTTCTTCATCAACTTGCTCATTTCCATGGAGTCTTTTCTTAGGTGACTAACTTTCTTCATGCACTGGAGAGCAGTGATGAAGATTATATAACCAAAAGACAGGAAAGAGAGTACGCATACTGCAGCACTAGAAGTGGTTCTAGTGCTTCATGCATTTATCCCAGCCATTCCCAGTTCTGTTTTATGATCAATTAATATGCACTATCTTCCAATTTCCATTTTAGTCTCCCCAGAAGAAAGGCAGCTGCCACCTGGAAGTGATCCATGCATGTCATTTCTCCATGTTTCCAGCACAGGTACTAACAGGAAATACTATTGTGAGCACCTGTACTATAAACCAGACAGCTTCACATGCTTTAGGAGTTCTTCTTTTAAGTCTCATTTAGGTCACCCAGATAATTCTGAGAGAAGCTAACCACAATGCCACCATCATAAGGTTATGAAGATTGGAACCTAGTGAAATCCTTAGCAGATACCTAAGCAATTAATCTTTTTTATCTGTAATTATTAGATGTAATTATTTCTGATAGTAAAAGTATATCACAAGAGAAATATTGACTGTAACACTGAATTACAGATTATTAAAAATGTAAATAAAAAAAAAGTCCACAGTTTCTTGATATGGTGCTGCTTTTTCTTTGCCAAATTTTACTGCAACAGAGCAAGCAAAGCTAAAGTACAGCAGTAAGCCTGTGAGAATCTATTTCAGCGTGAAGAGTTAAAAGCCAGGTTTTTCAAGCTGGTCAGGAAAACATTGAAATTTATTATGGGTCAGTGGAAGATAATAAAGTGGTTACACTAAATGACAAAACAACCAGGCACTTTCGAACTATCTTAGTAGCAGACCCAAAGGCAAATGTAGAATCATTTCCAATTCATAATCAATTGAAATTAAATGGTCTGTCTGCTGATTTTCAGCCTTTCGGGATATGTTAATTTATGTTATTACTCCATGGGAAAGCAGCTGTGATTGCAACTTTCTGCATTCTGATAACGCACCCTCCCAGAGCCATGTAAAAACTCACAGAAACCAACAACAGCCAGGTATACATATTTTGTACCTTGCTGTGATATTTTGTGCATCATGCCATTACTTTTCTGCAACTCTGCAAGAAAATACACCCCTCTCTTGGAGAGAAAAATAAAAATCTGTAAAGGAATGTTCAAGCACTATAGACACGTAAGAGAACTGTGCTTTAATCAACATGTTACTCTGAAGAGCAGGGCCAAAAAAGAGAAAGCTAGAAGGAGCTAACTCTCTGTTCCAATTAGTTCTTAGGTGTCAAGGCCCTGAGAGCACCAACGGGCTGACTGGACTTCCTGGCTTCACCTCAGACCTACTTGCCATCTTGCATTTGACGATCACCAGACTGTTGACGAAACCCCAGCCTGCTCACCTTGTTCAGCCACCGTGGGCCAGCACTCTTGCAGCTGAGGGCACTACCCCTACCTGTGCTCTGGCTACCCTTAGCTGCCAGCTCACCTTTCCTTGCACAGCATGCCTGCTCTTGATGCTCCTGGACAACTAGCTCTGGCCTTCTTGAGCCCTGAGTGAACATCGTGATCTTGGCCCTCATGCTGTGCTGGTCCCAGCACCTCCAAGCTGAGCACCATGGGCTGGTGCCCACAATTTCAAACCTTGTAGGAGGCTATGGGCAGCCCACAGAGACATCTTGCAACCCTGTGGGCTCTGTAGCACACCCTGCGCTTACAGTGATCCCTTCTGTCGCAGCCACGTGAGGATGTAGGGGTTTCTAAGTCAGATGTGATTAATCTTTCCCACCCACCCGTGGGCTGACCCAGCAGATACTGGCTACTCAGCAGTAGTAGTCTCATGGCTGTAGGTTGGGTAGCTCCTGGCATTAAGCTCAGTGACTCTGTGCTGTAGATCCCCAACAACTTCTAGAGTAATCTTATTATAAGGCAGCATATATATGTGCTTCCTTGCAAGTAAGGCAAGAAATGTCTGAATATTTGACTGTAGAAGTCAAACATAGTTTAAGCTTTCACTCGCAATATTTTTTTTCTGATTCTTCTCATCTTAAAACTTCCACGGTAAAAACTGGTATTTAAGAGGAAGACTTGGGGGTATTAGGGCCATATTTGTTTTATAACTCTGGCCTCAGGTGTGGAAAAAAATAAATTATTAGCTACAGCAGTTATTTGTATCACCACTGACCATTTCTTCTGGATTGGATAATAACAGGCTTTTGTCACTTCTTTAAAGACACAGATTTTGCAGAAACAACAGCTAGAGACTACTAGAGCTCTTAGTCAGACTAATTATATATTAAAACTATTTGATTAGTCTCCAGAATGCTAAACAAATAGAAAACAAAAGAAGTTTGAGTGTAACCAAACCAAACCTGCACTGACAGAATTCATTGGATGACATACGTTACATAATGTATGTAAGCCAAACATACATTTATTATTCTAGATGTGAAACACAGCCACATACCACAAAGAAATGCTGTCTTGGAGAAATTTCACTGACCCTGGTGAGGAACTAACTCCTTCCTGAGCCTGTATGTTGTAATTCTTGAACACTGTGAGAAAGCCATCAGGCAGCAAGGCACCACTGACTCATCCTGAACCATCTGCAGCTGTGGCCCTTTGTCTTTCAGAGAAGGGCAAAAACAAATCACACTCCCACAACCACCTAAAGTCTTTAGTTAAATAACCAGAGCATTTCCTGGTTATTTCAGGTGAATAGCTCAAATCATTAACATGGAATTTTATTAGAAGAGCCAATTTGCTATATTTCGAAAGGTAATTTTGTAAAAAATCCACCTTGGAGTACATAAGAGTCCACAGATTGTACCGTAAGGAAGGACCACTGTTTCTGTAAATATGGATAAATGAGTTAAAAACCTGGTCCAAATGAGAGCATGGAGCATGTTGTTGAGTATGTTATCCAATTTGACTTGAAAACTTAATCAGAGCAAGTTAATCATATCCCCTAGATGACCACTCCAGAATGTAATCATCTTCAGTCACAAAACTATTGTCTTGGTTCCCTAATTGCAGCTTCTAGGCCCTCAAGGTACAAAACCTTCCGGTATGAACTACTTTTTCACATTTTAGGTATTCATGTCTCCTCAGAATTTCTTCAGTAAACCTAATATGTTTTTTGCTTAAACTTTTGCAACAGCTGTATTTTTAGTATGGTATTTCTTCTCTCCTTGAAATATCAACATGAAAATAGGATACAATTTCTGTTTTGCTTTGACTTAAGGAGGCACTCTTTCTTTTATTTATTTCCCTCAAATATCACATTTGGCATCCAGACTGTTCTCAAGCGAACTGGTGGGGGACTTTCTGCAGCTGTGGGTTGTCTGTCCAACAGCTTTGGTTTCCTGAAAGTCACTAGATACTGTTTATTCATGAAAACATTTACCTTCTATCAGACCCCCATATGGTTCCTGTACTGTAGGGAGAAGACTATCTATGGGGTTCCCAAACTTCTGTTTTGTTGCTGGCAACCCACAAAAGTTAATAAATTATAGCAGTTTATTTCTATTTGCTGATTTCAAGAAAGCCATTAGTCTTGTGAGAGTCACTAGGGTCAGCTTTAAACAGATAATTAAAGGCATGCAAGTTTTGGAGCACATACAGCTGTTATGAAGCACATTCCCTTGTCTCCAAAAATTCAGGCTTTCTTCCCTTTTTTCCTGGTTTCAGCTGGGATAGAGTTAATTGTCTTCCTAGTAGCTGGTACAGTGCTGTGTTTTGAGTTCAGTATG
>JAVJGG010000008.1:20362470-20373595 GCA_035590195.1 Aviceda cuculoides | reverse complement strand
ATCATTATCGTTATTAGTTTCTTCTTTTCTGTTCTATTAAACTGTTCTTATCTCAACCCACGAGTTTTACTTCTTTTGCCTGATTTCCTCCCCCATCCCACTGGGCGGGGGGGGAGCGAGTGAGCGGCTGCGTGGTGCTTAGTTGCTGGCTGGGGTTAAACCACGACACCTTTCCCTTGTGTAATTTAGATGTTCACATTGTTATTTTATTTCTTCATTATCACATTATTTATGATTTGACATGCTGCTTTTTTTTTTCTTTTTTTTTTTGGTATTTACTGTTAGATTATTTGACTAAAGGCTAAGAAAATTAAATGCACACACAAAAAAATCCACCAGGAGAATCAGAGGAAAAATGTCAACTG
Source organism: Aviceda cuculoides (assembly GCA_035590195.1). Lineage (NCBI taxonomy): Eukaryota > Metazoa > Chordata > Aves > Accipitriformes > Accipitridae > Aviceda > Aviceda cuculoides. The sequence goes on along the minus strand of JAVJGG010000008.1, from coordinate 20,373,230 downwards.
GACGAATCCTAGTAACCTAGTCTATGAAAACAGAATTTGCTAATCCTAAGTTTATCACAGGAGAACCCATTAAGATGATTCAAAGAAAGAAATTCTCCCCAGAATGTCGTGGAAACTGAAGAGGTACAGGACTAACCATGGGATGGAGGAGGAAGGAAATTTGGGAACAGAGCAGAGAGCAGTCTGGGACTGTGTAAAACTTATTAAGGGATTTTTAGGGGAAAGACCAAAGTGGCGGAAAGGGAGGTGTCACGGTGAATTAAGATTAATAAGTACAGGAAAGTAGAGGGTAAAAGGCTTACAAAAGTATTGGTCATCGTTAAGTGCTAGATATGCTTGCCTGACTGAACCCTGTGCTTGACCATTGCAGTTTATCCTATATTCTTATTAATTTCTAACTATCTGCTCTGTGTATGAACTCTAGATCATAAGGCTGTGCGTGTGAGTGCTAGGGAAGTTTGCAAGCACAGTAAGAGGTCTGAGTGCCAGGTGCTGGAGGGAGAGACTATAGGTCTGAAGGACTCATGAGTCCAGGTGCCATCAGCTGGAGGAAATCAGGGTTGGGGGACAAATATTAGGTAAACTGAGGGGTTGAAATCAACTACTGGAGACACCATACTTTTTTTCCAGGGAGGTGTATATACTCCACTATTGGACTCCCATCCTGAGCAGGCAGTGAGGGGAGAAAGAACTGGGCTGCATTGTTCATGTTCTTGTGGGTGCCAAGATAGACACTGCTCTCTGTTTTGGTGTGTGTGTGTCCAGCCTTGCTTATCCGTGTGTGTGCCTGTGGGAAAACATGTTCAACTGGAATGCTGGCTGGACCTGGGGACAGGGAACCACAGCAGCCTCCCTTTGACCCAGCTGGGCTGGGAGGACCGACCTGGTGCTGAGAGCCTACACAGGCTCTACTGTGGTGGGCCACGAAGGACATCCCTCTAGGTCCTAGCATCGCCACGAGTCTCCCACCTCTAACATTTACAAAATTCCTAAGGCATGTCGTTTTATAATACTGAACATTATTAAATCAAATGGTACAAACAGAGTCCTAAGTGTTCAAGAAGTCAAAATACACAATGGCAACACAGTTGTCTTGAACAGTTGGAAATATCTTAACCAGAAAAAAAAGATGACAGGACTGTTAGGCTTTTGAAAAACAGTATTATTCTTGACCCCATGTGAAGTAACATTCATTATAGCTTTATCTTCTAAATCTTTGTTGGTATAATCCTCACCTAGTTATTTCCCGAGTGCTGATATCAATCTGTAGTTCTTGGCATATTTAAAATATTAGAGAAATATTTTTTTTTTCCACTTTTTTCTATCTTTTCCAAAGTTTGGTAAGTATTAAAATGGGACTGTAGAACACCTTTATGAGTTTAATTTTAGCAGACACTTCCTTACTTACACTGTTACAGGTGTTAAACTCTCTGTTCCAACATATGATTATGAGATAAATACAACCTCTTGTTTGTTTCAAAAAAACCCCCAAACCCTAAAAAGAAATATAGATAATTTCAACCTAATTAACATAATTTTGTGTAAGTTTATTAACAGCATCTAGCAAGGACTCATAACATTTCGGTATCCTAATATGCTTTTTAAGAACTCCCTGTTATTTGGGGGGGGGTTATACTTTTACTGATAATTTTGTCTTTCCTTAGCAATAGCCTTACTAATTTTCTATGTATTTTATATAGTATTTTACTTTTTTTTTCAATTTCATCCTTATTTTTTTCATTCTGTGTAGTTCAAAAATCATAGAACCAACAGGAATACAACAGAAGGCATAGAATCACTGGGGTCATCTTAGTGCTGCAAAGCAGGATCACATACAAGGACTTAAAAAATGAGGTTGTACACAGACAAATCAGTATCCTGTCTTTGACAGTGGGCATTAGGTGGTACTTACAGAAAGCAAATAAGAAACAAAACGCTGTTGAATAATATATTGAGGAAATATTCCTATGTTGAAGAATAGACCTCATGTTCTATTAGTTTGTACCCTAGAAATTTCTTGGACTGCAGATTACATTCAGACCACCTTGCCTAATAGCTTCTGAAAAGGGCTTTTTTGCACTAATTTCTCCAATCTATTTATAACATAGCTATACTTTTGGCATCTAAAATATCCCAAACCAATGTGTGCCACAATTTAATTACACTCTAAGTGAAAAAGTACTTAATTTCTTTTTTAAAAAACGCGTGTGCTAATTTGATTTTTCCTAGTGTTCTCTTAATGAGAAAGAGAATCATTATTTTTTATTAACCTTCTCCATGTCATTCATCATTTTATAGACATCATCAATATCACACTTACATCTAGTCATCTTCTTCCTAAGTTCTGTCCCATATAATTTTTCCTTTTTACACAAGTTCTTTCATTCTGTGACCATTTCCCATGATCTCTGATCAGTTACTCACCTTTGTACCATTTATAAATACTGAACACTTTTCAGAGATGAGCTGATCTGAGTTGAGAATATAAAAATATTTAAGATATTGATACACAATGGATTAGTACAGGGGCATAGTTTAAAGACCAAATAGACTTTTTTTTACTTGCACGTATCAGTATTATAATTTGTCTGTGATTTTATCTTCTGGTCATTCACTGTCACGAGATTTTTAGGAAGGTCTTGACAGATTGCTTAACTTTTTACTGACTTTGGTGTTGGTCAGCATTTTCTCTTCTCTATTCAGCCTATATTCTAGATCAATTGCAAAAATATTGACAAGCACAGGTCCCTGCACACAGTCTTATGAGAATCTAAGAATAATTTTTTCAGGGTGGGTTCAGTACTGTTGTGTTCAATTTTTAACTGTTATTATGTTCCAGGATAAGGGTTGGGGTTTTTTTCTATAGCAGTTCATACTCTCCCAGACAGTCCCTCAACCCAGTCTAAGAAAAAGCAAAGTCCAAGATCTGTTGACAGTAGACAGTGTGGAAGAGGACGCCTTATTTTGTGGAGGGAGACCACCCTTTAATATGTATGCAAACATTCTTCCTCAAGCTCAGAGAATGAGCTTTAGTTGATTCTATTTACTAGTACAGATATAACCACAAAAAACACATCAGTATGTATTTTTTTCCGCTTCAGTATGCCAGCCATAAAACGCATTCTGCTTAGTTTCAATAAAAACAGCAAAACCTCATTCCTGACTAGCTTGTACTTCTTTTGCTTGCGATCTCAGCTCCTGTCATCAATATGTAGTCAACAACATTGTTTTCTTTCTATTGTCAATATTAACAAGCATCTATTTACAGAGTTCTTATGGGCATACAATACAGAAGACAGCATCATGCTTCTAGTTCTATAAGGACCCACTTTGGCTTCCACTGAACTCATTGGTAAAATACAATTTTTCTGTGGTATGAGAATAATGAAGTCTTAAGTTCAGAGCAGGTTAAAGAATATAAGATGAGGTGTGACAGTCTCACTGATTAGTGGCAGCCAAAATGACCCACTGTTTTAAAACTGTTTTTTGATTGAATGAACATCAAGAGCTAAAATACTAAAACTGAAAATGTATTAGTAGGGAAAACCACATTTTTACTGTCTTTCCAGGAGTCAGAAGGTGTTTATGCCATTTTTACTAACACTTTTAGTATAAAATGTTTTATTTTGTGTGGGTATGTGTGTATATATATATATATAAAATCAATTTTTTTGATGTTCTTTTAAACAAGGTAATTTACTTGTGGTATGACTCAGGCTTTGTCTCTAAAATAGAGCCATATTCCTTCCTTAGTCTCCAAGCACTAATTGCCTTGCTGTTGAAGCATATCAATAAAAAGCATACTGTCTGAGTCAGTTAATAGACAGAGAGAAATATTTCCCTACCAGAAATAAATCACATTAATATTTAGAATAGCATTGAGTGATTTGTTCAGCCCATCTACTCTTTCATTCCCACACTGTATATACAACCTCTCTGCATACAGCCACAGGAAAAGGATCCTTAGTCCCACATTAAGTAATTGTCAGTATAAACAATAACGAGACTAATAATGAAAACTAATGAGATGTAAAAGATATTCCCACGGCTATTGATGTCAGTGGTGGAACTCTCTTCTTGCCCCAAAGCAGCTGACCCAGCCAAAGTATATACTTATTATATAATTAAAAGTCTCAAATATTTTGTATTTTATGTATTTTATCAAATCAGTACAAAATTCATGGCTGGCAAATTCATTGCACTTCACTTTGTTAACTGAAGACCTGGAATTCAAAACTGGAAGTCCTAGGTGTGTAAATATGTGATGGAGGGGAAGAAGGAATAGGAGTGCTGCTCTGGAACTACCACAAGTTTACTGCTGCTTCTAACAAGAATTTAGTTTCACTATGTTGCTGCAGGATTTGGGAACTCTTGGTATTTGAGAAATATTGCAAAGATTCTGTTTGAAGATACTGGATTTCAGAAGCGTTTGGTATATGAGTTCTTCGGATAACCTCAATCTTGCTTCAGACCAGTTAGAATACAAAAAAAGAACAATGTAAGACATTAAAATGAAGTAAAACTCATATCCCAAAAAGTCCATAGATGAAAAGATAGATGAAAAGTTAATCTTATACAATATTCAAATAATTTAAATAACAAATTTGTAAACCTTATAGTGTAGTCATGGACAATATCTTCCTGTTAAAGTGGGGTAATTTTTCCAAATATATTTTATGCTATTATTTGTATACCTCCTCAACTGAACTGCAGCTGTAAGCGGTAATAAATGAAAAAGCATTACTCTAGTCCATGAAAAAGGTTAGATTTGGTGGCTAAATTTATCTCTTGTGCATTTAAGCAGCCAAATTCTTTAGGCAATCAAGATAATTTTCCAAACATTTTGAGAATCAGTCCTGTATGTCTCTTAGCTTTTCACCAATGCAAGAATAACACATAGAAATAGACTTGCTCTAGCCAATCAGAGCACAGAGTAACTGAACAGCTATTGATGCATACCTGTATAGATTTTTCCCTAGCTATGCGTTTCTCTGCACACTGGTTGGTTGAGTTTATCTGATTTGCATAATCACCGTACAGTTATTTCTCAATAGTTCAAGCTGTTCAAGCTGTTTACCAGCAACAAAGATGCAGTCTCAGCTTCTCTTTCTCTCTAAATGATGTAGAAAAACTCTAAAATTTATATGAAAGAATAGAATAAAATATTCCAAAAATCAAAGAAAATGGAGCTGTCAAGTAGTTGAAAGGAAAACTATATTAAAGAAGTTGATTCACTGGATTATCCCTATTTCCATAAACATACCCCTCCTCTTGCTAATCTTTATCTTGTGCAAGCAGGTCAACAAGGTTCTTGTCCTCACATGAATTGTAACATTTCTATCTACTTCTCCCTAGCCTCATTGGGAGAATCCCACTCTGTCTCTTCTGTTTAGTAACAAGTTATTTCTGAGGAAAGAAGAGCCTGGCAGATGAATGGAAAATGGAAAAGAAAAGGAGGGAATAAAAAATAGAAATAGGAACATGGGAGAATTTAGTAAAATGAAGGCTTGGGCAAACATAGCAGAAGATGTACAGCAAGGGTCAGAAAGATGCCTCTATATTTTTAAATACAGTTTAGAGTTAGTCCGTTTCCATCATTTATCATTGAATACATCTTTGTCCATATTTGACTGAGTAACTTTTGACTGTCACCAGCTTCACTGCCGTATTCAAGTATTCTTGTGTCATTTTTCTTGTTGAAATTTACATAGAGATTAATCTGTGATCATTTCTTGAAGTTTAAGTCTAGAATGGATCACTGAGTTCTCAGTATAGTTTATCTTCTATGAAATGGCTATTCATTTCATCAAGAAAATCTGCGTTTTCAAAAGTTTTTAGCTATTAGTAAAGATTTTTAATCTTTAAGAGACTAAACTATGACTTCCATTTTGATTTTTTTTTTTTGTCTCCCCAAATTGCCTTTAAATGCAAATATTTATGGGTCTTGCAGAGTGCACAGAATATGGAGAGAAACAAAGGGTGGGAAAAATTGATAATTTCCTCGCTGCAAACAGATAGGGGAACTGCTTAAAATTACGTCAGTGTTCCTTGATCCAAAGCGACTAGCAGATGAGAATGCATTTCAGGGTAAAAAATGAAATCGGAGTGTGAGGCTGGGCTGAGATTTATTTGTATCACTTATCACAAATGCTTGCAGTTCACCATGGAAGAGAATGCAAATAAGTTCTTCCTGATTTAACTTCTCACTGTCATTACAGAAAACTCAAATTAAATTACTTCATCACTGCTGCTCTAAACCTTCTACTCTAGAGGGCTTATATTTACCTCCTAAATTCAATGGGGTTTAGACATTGATTATGTGGGCTTCTGGTCTATAGTTCTTCATTTCTTCTTAAAGCATTTATGGCATTGAAGCCTAAATAAACATTTAATGGTAACTGAATATACTACTTCCACTACACCTTCTGTAACAAGTTGTTATCTCTTGCAATTCACTCATATATTTTGGTGATGGTTCCTGTTATGAGAATTTAGAAAAGATTGCTAGCTTACAAATGTGCCTCAGATTTCCCCAGTTAGACTGTGTAATTTTTTCTTTATTCTTTATTATTCTTCACAAATATAGAAATACATTTCTTCAGAGAATACTTCCCCAAAATGCTCTGACATACGATTTAATCCATAAAGATGATTGTCCATCTTGTCCATTAAGTAGCATTTAATTTTTGAAAATGCTGATCTTGCTTTTTTCCTCATAAGAAAAGTTGCCGATCCTTTTACTTAGGAAAAAAAAATACTATCAAGTTTGTAAGTCTGTAAGACTAGGGTCCTGCTTACTTACAAAGTACTTACACTGATCAAAAGCTACCACTTCAGAGTGCAATGTGGCATCTTTTCTTCCTTTCCCAGTGCGACAAGCACTTACCATCTTGCTGATCTCCTGGTAGCAATGGATTTCCACTTATTTACTCTTCGTTCTTCCCACAGTATATTCTGTCTTTATTCTGCCATGCTTTAGTTATCTAACTGAATTTTCATTTAACATGGCTAGTTGCCCTCTAACTCACACTTCCTTAACTAGCTTAAATTGGTGTAACTTCACTGCACACCTCCATTTATATTTTATAAATGCAAAGCGTAATTAAATAATTCAATCTATATTTTGTTGTCATATCATTCTCTGTGCATTCACTTTCATCTCCAGTGTTTTATGGTATTAACTGAACATAAACATTCCCCACTTAATACATGATAAAGCAAGCTGTTGAATGAATACTGTATTTGAAAACCTTCTAGCCAATCAACAATCAAAAAAGTCAAAGGGCAAGCAAACATCTGCATCTGAATTTACCTCTAAAGGGCTTTAAAACTAAAATTAAATTCTCAAAGATTTGAATATTATTAGAAGTATGATATTGGTCAATATTATTTAGGAATTTTACTTAGTAAGCTTTACTTCTGTCTCTCATTCGACACAGAATATGTGAATGTGACCTTGCTGTCCTTAACCAAATATTACGAATCCAAATATTAGTGGTAAAACAAAAAATAAGAGATTACAGTATATCTTGCATAGCACTATTAAAATAGTGTATACTGTTGTCTAATTAGATAATGTGAGATTGAATCATGTTGCAACGATGATGACAGTGTCATTTGCCAGGCAGAGTTGCTTGTTTAAGAACAGCCCCCAAGATGGTCACAAATACTGTTGTCAAATAAAAAAAAAAATACTGCTTGATAGTTTATTGAAGATAAGATATTTCAGTCTTATTCTTATTTCTGACAAATAAAAAAATAAGTACTTCAACATGCAAAGAAGGCAGTGAGATTTTATGGTAAAAAAAGTTCTTTTACTTTCTGGATAATAAATATTAACTTTTAGAGATATTGAAAGTCAAGATTCTATACTTGCCTGAAATACAGATAAGTTCTGAAGAGAACTTATGACAACTAGTAGATAATGTCTGTCTTGTATAGTTTATAAACATTTTAGTCAAAAGTATAAATTAAGTATAATTGTCCTACTTCCTTTCATCTTCATGTATTTTCTGGGTATAATTTTTGACATTTTTCTTAGTTGCAATATTGTTATACTTTTTAAGGAAAATGACCCAGTTTTGTAACAATATGCTTTCAAGTCCTGAATAGTGTGAAGAATAATGCTTAATGTGGTAATGTGGGTATTTTGATTTCAGTGCTTTTTTAAGAGACATATGTTTTCATTTTTTGTTTCCTACAGCTTAGGTTAATTTTGCCATGGCTTTTCTTGAGAGTCTAGAAAATGTTAGTGAAATACTAGAACAGGCAAAGAAGTATTCAAGTGTCTTCCCCCCCCCCCCCCCTTTATATGATTATGCTAATACAATAATATTTTTATTTTTACTTTTGGAAAGTTTTCTTTTCTTTCCTTTTTTAAGGTCAAATATTACTTGGTTTTGTCTACATAATCAAACTTTTGGGCTTGGGAGGGCAGGGATTTTCTTTTTAGCTATTAAAATGCTTTAGAAGATGTAGAGATCAAAGACTGCAAGGAAACTGAAATCTAGTTTGTTTAGCCACATTATGGCTTCCACATCAGAAAGTCTAGCTTATTAGGAAACAGCTCTTTTTTCTTTCCTCTTTTGTCTGAGTGGAAGATATACATGAGAATGAAAATTACTTCTCCCTTCCACAGAGACTCCTGCTGGTTTAGGTAGAAGTTTCATTAGAATGAGGCATAAAGTGATACACGGGTCACTAGGTTCAACATGTAAGTATAGATGTCTAAGCCACAAGTCTCAGATAATGAGATGATGTAGTCTAGTGACAATGCTAATACATATGTCAACCCTATGAAATTACTCAGTGGGAGTTAGAAGTTTCCAGGAGTTTGAACTATAGCTTTCCAGGATGACTGTTCGTGCAGCTGTTAGATTCCAAGTAACATCCATCCTGCCATTTAATAAATACCATATAACCCATATCAAAATCTTTTTTTAAATAACGTGACTGGTTACTAACTCTACTGACCTCTAGATGGATGTTACTGTTTTAGATGTTCTTATCTCTTACAGAATGAAGCAAAATCAAATAGAAGTTAGGAAGTAGGTGACTGGGTGTTTCTTCTAAAGACAATGGAAGAAAAGTTAATTAGCAGTGTCTGAAAGGTGAGGCTCTAGGAACACTTTTCATCTTCTTGACTTGGGCACCTCTTTCGGCTGTGCCCTGACTGCACAGCAGCATGAGAGAAGGTGCACACGCTTCCTCCATCTGCTTCATGGATGCCATTGCATAAAGGGAGGCAGAGAGTGCCCATCTGCTCGTAGGATGGGAGCGTGCAGCAGCCTCTGCCAAAAGATCAGCTGCTCTGAATGGTGTCAGTGAACATACTCTACTTGTCAGAGAATGTGTCTCTCTTACAATTTAGATGAAACCATTTCCTATTAGAACAAAGCCTGACAAGAAAACTTGTGTGAAGAAGTGAAGTAGATAAGAAAAATCACTTGGTTTAACCCAATGTTTTAATAAAAAATAATAAAAATCCTTAGTATTATTCTTCACCTGAAAACAACACCTGGTGAAGAAAGAAGCACTTTTCATAGATATCCACAATGGATTAAAATAAAATAAAAAGGATATAAGTCAATGTCTTTATAATCAAGAAATGTAAGAGTACAAACATTATATGAGAGAGTTAGCTAATTACAGAATAGAGTAATAAATAGAGAAGCTTCTGAAACTGTGTAAAAATGAATTCTTCCTAAACAATAATATCTAAAAAAATGCAAGTTTATAATTCATAAAAGCTTCCTAGAAGATGTGAAAACATATTTATGAATATGTCTGTGTTTCATTGACTATTTTAAATGACTGTGGAAAATTAAAATAGACTAATGTTATTGGGAACACAAAAATAACAAAGCAGAAAAAGACAATGTGAGATAAAATAATTTAAAATTATGTTGAAGGAGGAAATGTGTTATAGAGGATTAGACAAATTAGTTCATGAGCAGCACAAATAGTTTGTCATTAATTATTTCATTAGACTCCAGTACCAAAAAATGGTTTCTTCTGTGACACTCAGTTTCAACGGATTTTCCAATTCAAATATATTTTGAAACAATGTAATCTTCTTGATAATTTCAAAATGAAAAATTACTACTTCTCTGTTCCAAAAAAATAGTAAGGATGGAATTCAGCTCCAGGTCTTAGGCACTTAGTGTGGGATGGAATTCAGCTCCAGGTCTTAGGCACTTAGTGTGGGATTTCTTTGCCTGAATATAAATGTCTACCCTTGGGCTTCTAATGCTTCTTCATAGGGTTGGCAAATATGACAGGGTCTAGGGAACATCTCCGCCCTTCTGAAACAGCAGCTGGAAGCCAGGTGAAATCTATTAAAAAATCTCAAATGCCACTAGGCGCCATCTGTACTCAATTTAATTGAGGCCTTGAATTGAATGTATATACATAAAAATAACTAAATTCATCTAAATTAATATGCTGGTTAGTGGAGATCTAGGAATTAATTTGTCCAAATGTAATTGCTAATGGAATTTGACATGTCAGATGCTATTGAAGACATCTGTGCAGAGTTGGTATATATGACAGAAGCAGTAGTAATGTCCTTCTGTAACAGTGGCTGAAACTACACAAGATAGTCTAGGACATAGTCTAGGATAGTCTAGGACCCTCAGCAAGTTTGCAGATGACACCAAGTTGGGAGGCAGGGTGGATCTGCTTGAGGGTAGGGAGGCTCTACAGAGGGATCTGGACAGGCTGGATCGATGGGCCGAGGCCAATTGTATGAAGTTCAACAA
>JAVJGG010000008.1:20345399-20360045 GCA_035590195.1 Aviceda cuculoides | reverse complement strand
AGCTACCAATGCAGAGCACAGCACTACGAGGGCTGCTATGGGGAGAATTAACTCCATCTCAGCCAGACCCAATACAGTAGAACAGATCAATTATAAAATATATATATATATAAATGAAAATTGCAGTTTTCCCTGCTGTACAAGTGACAAAACCAAATATGCTTTTATTCACAATAAGTAAAAGAATTGCTTGCTCATGAGATTTAGATAAGGCCATTTAATGTGGCTTAACTTCTGTTAGGAGAAAGACTGTTTTATTCCTTCCTCTTTATGGCCTCAAGTTGCAGCAAGGGAGATTTAGGTTAGATATTAGGAAAAATTTATTTACTGAGAGGGTTGTCAGACATTAGAATAGGCTGCCCAGGGAGGTGGTTGAGTCACCATCCCTGGAGGTATTCAAAAAGCGCATAGATGAGATACTCTGTAACATGGTTTAGTGGGCATGGATGATGGTTGGACTCGATGATCTTGAAGTTCTTTTCCATTCTAAATGATTCTGTGATTCTATGATTCATCTTTTTCAATCCACATATGAGAGGGAATCAGAAGGAATCTATACTTGGTATATGTGAAGAACCCTAATCACTGTAACGCACTGTACAACAACTAGTGAAGTGTGAAAGGAAAAGAAACAGTAGTTCTTTAGCATATAACTTTTCTCATTCAGAACTGAATACTTTCAGGCAACTCAGAAAACAGTGAAAAAAGTTAACTTCCATAATAACATAAATTGTACCACCTTTGTGAAAACATGTTTGGGAATATGAAAATAAATATTTTAAAACCTGGATCCTGAAATTAAGTTCTAATTTAATACATAATACATAAACATAAGTGAAGTGATAATTGTTTAGCACACAAGTCAGTCCAAAGTTAGTGAAAACAAAGGAAAACTGAAAGAAGTTCCTGGACAATTTGTATGTCAGTTGATTATATGTCATGCATTCATTAGAAGTGGAGCTCATCCTGTCAAACTTCAGTGAACTAACATGTGTAAAGTCTCAGCAACTCAGCTCTCTTTACAGGAGCTTTCAGTGGTTGAGTCATCCTTCGTATTCCATGATATAAAATAGTTCTTTTACTTTGTTATGCTTATAACTAACAGTACCTGTACCAAAAAAAAAAAACCCAACAAAAACCTCTGAAGGAAGGAAGAGTAAGTTCTGAGCTGCAAAATGAAAATTTAGAAGAGTGACTGTTTCCTATTTCATGTATTTATATACATATTTCATATATTTATACATCTATACCTTTCATACCTGTATCATGAAATGGGAAATTAGAAGTTGAAGATACAGGAAACATGACCTCAAGGATCTGAATGAAATGTCCTTTAGAAGCCATTAAGCCAAAACCACTTGCCTTAGTGGGTAAATAAAAGTGTAGTCTTTAATTTACAATGTCACCATGACTTAGGAAAGCATCCTGCTCAGGAAAGAGAATTTTTGTGAACTTAAACAAATGGATTTCTGTAGCTTCTTATATTTAAAAAGGTACCTATGTATTTGGGCAGATCCAAAAAAATTCAAACTAAATATCTAAATCTCCAAGTTGCCTCCAGCTATCTTAGCTGTGACTTCAACCTGCACTCCCCCCTCATCATTACCTGATTTTCCCTTTTGAAGGAAGCAAGGGATAAGGAGGTACTGTAGAATGTTGAACTAAATGCATGATTTGGAATATTTTAATTTTCTCAGATATTTTTATTTTTCTAATTTATTCTAGTGCAAGTTTATCTATACATTCCCAATAAAACATTAGAATATCACTTCCATTGACAAATAAAATTCTGAATAAATATTATTCATGTTGGACAGAACGACAACTCAACCATTCTGCTCAAAAGCCACCAATCAAGTATTACACTGGAAACTTGAGGAAGAATCAGGAATTGATAAATTGCTAGCTTCATTTTAGTGCTTTAACCACAAGATTATTATTGAAGATTTTTGTTGATTTTTTGTTTTGGGTTTGGTTTTTGGTTGTTTTGGGTTTTGATTTTTTTTTTTTTTTTTCTTCATTAACAGAGGTGTATTATTTATTGATTGGTTTAGAGTCATTTAGAGTATAATGGACTCATTGTGGTGTCTGGCTCATTCGTGGCTCATTCCTGCAAACATGATTCACTTAAAGAAATCTTGATTCAATGGTGACTTTGGCTTTAGCATGTGTATTTTTGACTCTTTTATGCCTGAAACAGGCATAAACTTGAACTGTTTGAAAAGACATTATCTCCCTGCATGAAAACCTTCTTCTTGCCTTTGTACTTTGATTATAAAGTTACAGGGACTGTAAAATATTTGATTCATTTCTTCTTTCCCCATGAATAGAAAATTACTCTTAACTGCATCTATTTTCCATTCCTTAATTATTTATGAATAAATAAAAGTCAACAGCTGAAAATAAACCTCTAAAATGGCAATAAACAGGTTCTTTAAAGTAGACATATAGTCAAATTCTGGTTTTCCAATGCAGAATCAGAAGTTCATAGACATATTGTGGACTATAAATCAAGAGGGATCTGTGAAAGAACTTTTTCCTCAGTTGCACAGAAATCAATTCTTGTTCTCTATTAGTCTGAGCTTTACAACATCCAAATCTGAATCATGGATAAACCTATGGAGGCACAAAGACACAGATTCAGTCATCATATTCATGCATTTAGTCTGAGATTCATTTGTCTTATCTTTAAATATTTACAATAGAGACATGTATATTTGTCTTCCTAGATTCTCTTTATAATGAAAAGAGAAAAATGGGCACTTGCAAGAAACAATTAATCTGAAAATGTTAAGTGTCTGCTCTATGATGGAGTGAATCATTGCCTTAGATGTGCCTGTGTTTCTCCACTGATTATAAAGACAGTCTAAACATCTAAATCAGGTGGGGATATCTGCACCACAGATGCCTCTATTTGATCAGATGAGCTCATTTCTCAGGTGCTTCTGTCAGGAAGTCTGTTTTCTTCAGTCCCGACAAATTGTAAACTCTCCGAATAGTTCTTAGTTTGAAGCTTGGCTAGCCAGTATTTTCTCAAGTACAGTTGGGTGGTAAGTACAAGTCAAGGATCATTTTTACAAGCAATTTAATATGGGCTAACTGTTTTGGAGTGTAAAAGAATTTAACAGTGCATGTGCACCGTTCTATACTGACTAACTTCAGTGCCAGAGAGTAGTCATTGGCATGTTAATTTACAGGATGTATGGCTGTGGTCTTCACACTTGCTTGCCTCAAGCAACAATTCTGAACAAGTTATTCAGACAGAAATCATATCTTACTCTCCGTATGGGTCTCAGCCTAAATAGTTTAATTTCCCATAGCCGCAATCAGTGCTAGCAGGCTAATATTTTGGGACTCGTATTCTATGGTCACCATTAAGAATATGAAAATGGCATTCCAGAGCTCCATTTAAATCTCCATTCAGATCAGTATCGATCTGTATCCAGTAATGGACACTTAAGGAAAAAAGTATAAAACATAGAAACATTTTTCATTTGGTATACCTTTCCTTTCTCCATCTCCTAGTGTTTTAGGGATTAATGCATTCTCAAAGCATTCAAACTTCTTGCATATTTACAAGGATAGTTAGGAAGCCTCCACAACACTAACCTTAATCCAGTCAAGCTTTTCTTTACTTGGGGGTATTGTAGAGCTGAGTTGCAGATTCCGTGTGCAGAATCATATAACTGTAGGATGGTCTGAGTTGGAAGGGACCTTAAAGATCACTTAGTTCCAACACCTGCTGCCATGGGCAGGGACGTCTTTCATCAGTTCAGGTTGCACAGAATCATCAGTTCTTTCTTTTAACAGAAATACAGTGAGTGTGCTAACACTGTTCAACAGTGATGTAGGGAACAAGACGAATTGGTCCAACAAAGCACACTTGAAAAACTGTGACTAGAAATGTTGGAGAATGAAACAGTCTCCATGCTTTAGTGAATAAAAAGTAACATGTATGGTATGATATTTCAAATAAATGCAGGGCACTGAAAACATCACAGGATAAAGCATCTTCCTCATGACCCAGACTGCATGCTAGGCAGTATTTTCTATTTATAGGTTCCCTGAATTTCAATCATATTATCAGCTACCTGCTGAGTCTGGCAACATATCTAATTTCATGTTGAACCACATGACTGCCTTTTCTCTAAAAAACACTTTCCTAGTCTTATTGTCACTGACCTAGCAAAGGTTAGTCATAAATCTTTTTCTCAGCAAGGGTGCTGATAGTTTAAGAGCTTCTCTAATAAGCAATGCTATATTTCTGAGCTTATAACCAAAACAGCGTGAACTGTCATATCTTTCTGAGAAGTATTTAGATAGGGTCGTGTAAATCCAACAGGTTAGCGAATAAATTTGCAGATTTTTTTGTGGTTTTGCCTGATAGACTATTTGTTTATTTGTGCTTGTTCAGTCATGTTTTGCTGTTACTGATGAATAGTCATTCATATTACCTAGTCATAGCCTCTGCTTCACTGACTTTTCTCTAAGTAAACTAGAACTGAATGCTTCTTATATGCAGGTTACTCTTATTTGAAAGAATGAAAATCAAACCTTTTTCAGTGCTAAGTATGCTATGATTTGTTCCATTTATTAAAAATCTACAAGTTATTATCTGGGATATAATGCAGTGTCTTTAAACTGAAAATGTAGGATTCATTTTCCTAGACTTAGCTTAACTTTAATCTGAGTTCTTTCACCATGTTACTGAAAATGACTGCATCAGACATAAGGACAATATGTCCACTTTATTTCCATTGAAATCAATTATGCCTGCTAGGAATTACTGCTTTTTAAGTCCGCCAAATTAGTTACAGACTAAGAGTGTTCTTTTGTTTGTCAGGAGACTATTCTTACCGTACCTAAATGGTAATCCTGATGAACAGTCTGATGATAAAATAATGGTGAGATTTCAAACCACCAAAGAAAAATCTGTGCTAATGTATTTTTAAAAATGCTGTGGGTTTTTGATTTCTTGTAGATTCATGTGGGAGGAAAAATGTTGGTAGTGTATTATATTTTGACAAATGTCCTTTCTGGTTTTCAAATACCTCAGCCTTTAATTGCATAAAAAAGACCATTTATGGTCTCTCATTTGCCAATAGACAGAATAGCATCTCTCCAAGCTCATAATCAAAATAAACCTAAATATTAGGCCTATAGCTTTTTTAGAGCATGACTTGTCCACACAATGTTTTAAAGACATAAGATGATAAAACATGACATAAAAAGAAAAATAAATATGACGAAAATATAGACATCTACTGCTTTCAGCTATGTAAAAGTAAATTTGGACTCCACTGAGCCTCCCATATTTTTCTTAGGAAAGATAGTCTAGGACTGATTTAATTGTAAATGAGACAAGGACATGATCTGATTTTTATTTTATTTGTGTCACAAAACTCAGAGTAATATATTAATTTACAGCACAAACCATTGCAAAGACTATTTTCAAAAGCACTGCTCCTGAAGCAAGATAAGTACAAAGATACAAAGCTTGACACTACCAAGCCTGTTATGGATAAACAAAAGCACGTGATTTCAACATTATATCGACTAAAGTTCATTAAATTAACAACTAAACATGTAGACTAAGTTAACGTACTCAATTTACTGGCTAGATGAGGATATTAATAAACATTAGATGGTATGCCATTAATGTGTAAAATACATGTAAGGCAAACATTCTATGGTGCTCAAAAAGTGTAACCAATAGAATGACAGGCAGATAGCACAAAAGAACATACACTCCATTAGATGTAGATCTACAATTTAGGCTGCTTTTGTAATATGAAAATATGGTTTCTACTTTGACTGTTACAATAGTGTAATGCCTTCTTGGCCATCAGCTGTCATTATTCACATTACCTGTTCAGAGAGACTGATCAATTTTTAATTATATGGATCAAAATAGTTTTGTTTATGCAAAAAACCTACCCCAAAACAGTGCTGGGGTCAAATTATGTGTCTTTTTTTTTTTTTTTTCTTTTTCCCTTAACTTTTTAAAATTAACTATTCGAATGCAGTATAGAAGACTGATTCACATGCACTAACTTTCTGTGCTGGTCACATACAGACTGCATCAAAAAGAGGAGACAGTGTTCCAGTAAATTTCTGGACATTCAAAAGACCATCAAATCTTCTCACTGCAGCAACTATGTTGTAGCACAAAATAGCAAGAGGTCTGAAACTTTAGGAAACTTTTGGATTTTATCTTTAGGAAAACCTGGGGACTTAAGCCTCCACCCATGAACTCCAATCAGTAAACTGAAGAACTTTGGCTGTCTTGCTGCTGGTTACTACTCATATTCCCATTTTCATGGAAACGGCTGTTGTACTGACTGAAAATGGGATAAGGTGCTTTAACATAATTGCTACTTTACAGAAGCCTGTTTTCCTTTTATGTTCAAAATGGAGATTATTTTAAAGCACCATTTTCCATATTCATCATGCTGACGTGTTTCTATGGAAACAGGAAAAAAGTAATAGCTAAGTCCTAGGAACTCTTGTTCAGCTTGGTGACTAAATCTAACAGAATTCCCCTTCGAGCAGAAAGAGAAGACCAACCAGAATTCTAACTGTAATGACCTAAAAGTTTTTGCTCATGAATTATTTGAAGAGCATGAAGAAGTGTTTTCACTGTGATGCTCTGGAGAGTTCACTGTCCATTACTTTTCACCTAGTACCATCCAAAATACTTTAACCTGTGGCATGCTTCTGTTTGGAATTAAAGAAAAAAAAAAAAAAAAGTGTAAAAAGCATCTAGCTTGACCTTGCAAAGAAACTTCTACTTTTCTTTCTTCAGGTAATCAATTAATTTCACAAGAGCTAGTGACAGAAACCTACCTTTGCTAGTACAGCACACTAAAAATTTTTACATGTAAACCCAACATCCCACATATTAGGCAGAAGTGTTTATAATTTCCAGCGTTCACAAGAGAAAATAAAAATCTCCTTTCATATAAATACATAAATATATAAATATATAAGTAAGAGAAACAGGTTAGCTTTTGTCTTTTTAGGTCAAGAGTTTGTTTAATTTTCTAAGTTGATTTGTAATACAATACAATCAGTGTGTTAAAGATACTTGAATCAAAATATACAGCAGCAGTTTTGCTTTAGTTAAAGATTACTTTCAAGTGTCACTCCCTTTCTGAACTCAAATTCACTTGGATCAGTAGAAAATCTTGCATGGATTTCAGAGCTGTGGATGAACTTCTAGAACGCTCAACTCCCTCAAGTGCTGAATCAAAACCACCCACAAGGACTTTACATGTTTCATTGCTGTCCACTTTTATGTATGAGTGGATAGACTAAGATCAACATGTTCACTTATTTTAAAGAAAAAATCATGCAGAAAGAGTGGCTTTAAAATACACTTCATTAAGATATTAAAAAAACTTTTTTTTTTTTTCAATTACATTGTCATTCAGTCTTAGGAGAAACTATAATTTTCAAACTTCTATTTTGCACAAAAGTCTGTTCTATTTGTCAACTGTCTCTGTAGTGGTATGTAATATACATAAATGTATGTAGCTATGTTAGATATAAAACAGTTCAATCCATACTGATTGGCAGATGAAATGCAAAGTAGATGTGTGTGATTGCAAGCCCATCTGTGTATCCTGTGAATGCATTATACAAGTGTGTAATTTTTTTTCTTGTTTTTTGGTAATTGGCTAACATTTTAATTGTGGGAAGAATTAATATTTGTCTGAGTTAAATAAATTAAATTTATAGTTTTTAATATTTGTATATTGCCCAGAAACACAGTAAAGGAAACATTATATGCAATGGTATAAACAGTAATAAAAATAATATGTGAAATTGTGGCTAATAAAGTCAGTGCAAGAACTTTCCTTTGTTTCTCTAGAGATAGCATTTTACTCAAGGAATTTAAAGAAATGTTCTTTTTCAGAAATGGCTGTTACTATTTATAACAAAACAGCAGCTCCACACCTTCTTTCCGAGAAGCTAAGCCTACTCCATAGATTGGTATTCTAGTATATATTATATAAAAATGATTACTGAATAATTCAAAAAGTTACTAATGTTTCTTGTGATATTGTGTGTTCTTAAAGTATTTGTAAGTATTTCTTCTTCTACATAATCCAGTAGATGTGTAAAATGTGCACCAGGAGGACAGTGTTTACAAAAAAGGGAATGGCATGAACTCATTTGGGCTAGAATTTTCCTTTTGGGCTTAATGCTACTACAGTGGCTGGAAGACATTTTGCCATAATGACACAGATTAAGTGAAAGGTAGCTGGCAGTCCTCATCATTTTTCACAAGCAGTCTTTAATTAGCTCATCTGTTGTTATTTAATTGGTCTTATTACACCTATTTTATGAATAGAGACCATTAAATCAATGATAGGAGAAGCTAATATGACTTTGTTAGGATCAAATTAAAAATATGCCCTTTCAAAAATAAGTAAGTAAGTAAATAAATAAAGCCCAGAATACATTAAAACTGTTTCCTCTTGAGGCAGAAGTTTACTCTGTCAGTTTGTAAGGAAATGCTGGCACTCTCAACACTGCTGAAGAAATATTTCTTTCTGACAGACCACACTAAGGGTGAAATAATGCACAGGCTGGGTTTCAATGTCTCAGTAAGTCAATGACTTCCCTGATTGCAATCTATTTTTGCATTTGCAATTCAGGGCTGAGATCCAGGAAGATCAAATAATTTGTAAAATAGCTGTGACTACTTTTCAAATGGACTTTCTGACTTAGAACAAGAAATAATGGAGGTGTAAAACTTTGCTGAAAAATTTTATTCACTAGTTTAAGGGTAGCATGTCATCTGAACACACTAAATGGAGCAATGACACATCGGAAATTCAGTGCGAATTCCTAAGTTTCTGGCTCCCTATATTTAAACTTCCATTTCTGCCAGGCATTGGAAGTGTCATATTCCAGCTTGTTCATACTACCTGGGCATACTGGGTATGCTGGTTGCTTCAGTCACCAAATAACACTGTAATTTTCCATCCTTTAACATGAATTGTAACTAGAAACATTTTCTATCATTCTCCCATGTGGAGGCAGGGAGAATTTGTCTGACTTACAGATGTTTAATATATACATCTCTACCTTTGCATAGACATGGCTTATAGTCAGTGGAAAAAAAGGTTGTGTGAGACCTAGTAGTACAGGTAGACAGACTCAAAAAATGGGTGGACAGGGGTTGCAGCTGACAGAGGTTGTGTTTTATCTTAATAAGGTGGAGCTTTGTTCTTGGACTCTTGCCATTGTGTAAAAGAGACCAGAAAAAAAGGAAAAAAAAAAAAAAAGAAGAAGAAAAAAAGGAGTCCACGAACAGCTATAGATTCAATCAGTGCTGAATACATACATAAAATAGTCGTAGTCAAGACCAGTCTTGGAAAAAAACAATTTTCTAATTCTACTTTGAGCCTTCAAGAAAGCTCTTTCAGTTTTATAAACTTATGCTTAATTCCAGTTTCCTTCATTCTCTGCTGTAGTTATACCCTGTTTTTTTTCTTCAGAATAGCAGCTTTTTTTTAATAAAAGTATGGTCTTGCTTGTGATCTTTCTGCAGTTGAACAAGAAACTCATTCTTATCTTGTGTTTTCTCTGCTTCTCTGTTTTCTCTCTGTATAAAGATCAAATTTTATCAGTAAATGTCACCTTATGACTGAGTGAAAATTTATAGATAGTGTGATTGATCAGTGACTTTGACCTCAAGAAAGAATTCACAAATAGGCTTAAAAGACAGAATGGACATAACTTGCATTTCTGACTGTGTAGAAGTAAAAATTTTCAGGTTTGTAGTACTCAGACTGCAGTAAACTCTGTCACTGCCATGCCTCCTCTGTGAAAGGCTCTCCAGACTTACAGTGTGGATCTTACAAAGAAAACAGATTCTTATTCTGCATAAATACAAATTTGTCTTTCTGTTGTATATAAACTGAAAAGAATTCTGCTGCTATCAACTACTTCTTTGATGTTAAATTGCCTACTTCTTACCCCCCAAGGTTTTCCTGTTCTTTCTTCCTCTGTATGTCTCTGCTTTGTATTAGGAAGGCTGTATCAATAAAATAACGCCAGCGAAAAACAAAACCAAACCTATTTATCCCAGAAGTGATATTCTAAAAAATATGCATGCTTTTCTGACTAAATGAATCAGGTGTTGTACCTTTAATTTTTTTTTTTAATTTTAAAAACTACAAAAAAACCCAAACCCTGTATTTTCCTTGAGAATGGTGTTTATTTTAGTGTGATTTCAGACTGGTTTGGGGACAACCCCTACTAAAAGCACTATATCATAGCTTACCCTTTTATTTTAGTTCTACTTTTTAAAAATTAATGGCCAACAAAAATAATAATTAAAAAATATATGTAGCATTCAAATTTCTAGTACTTTTAGAAACTTAAAAATCTTAGGAGCATAAGCTGCTTTAGCTTTTAAAAGCAGGAGGCTTAAACTCCAAATCAGTTTGAATTCTCTGAGCCAATCTTTGTCTGTTAGAAGAAAAATGAACAGAGGCACAAACTAGATAACAGCCTTTTATGGGGTACAGAAATTAAAGTAACAGAATTACCTTTCAAAGAGATCTCCAGGGCTTTAATGTAAAAATAGCTATTATTTTATTAGACAAGGCTCTAATCCACAGTCTGTTCAGTTGTACTCCAGACTTCTATAAGATAATCAATGCCTTCACTGGAGAGTAGCTTGATTAAAAAAAAAAAAAAAAAAGGAAAAAATATTTGGAGAAGCTGGGGAGCCATCTTGTGGTGATTTATTTAATCCTGCAAAAAGGGAGTCCAGTTTTCATGAAATTCTTTCATTTTCAGCTTCCGTGCAGGTTCTTACTGCAGATGTTTTTGGCTGGAAACGTATTTAATAATTTTCTGTTCATCTGCTCTCTTTAGACATCTACATCAAAGTAGGTCTAGGAAAAAGATGAAAAAAAAAGGAAGAAACAGGCTGTGTTGCCCACAAAACTTGTTTGAAACCACTAATACAATCACTTGTGTTCCCTATTGTTAAATAATTTTTACCAGATGTCTTTTCTTCAGAAATATAATATCATTAAGTAAAAGAAGGTCATAAGGGAGGAAAAATATGTTATTTGGATTGGGAAAATTACAGGTCCTGCTTTTATATCACACACCTTAGTGAATTTTTTTTTGTCATGAAAATTCCTGTAGAGAATCTAATCTCTTCTGCATGGGAAGATCTTAATGAGAAGTCGAATTTGTGTTTTATACATTTATGTTAAATTGCTGACAACTACACAAAGATTGGAGTTAGGACAATTATATTCTGCTATGGAATGGCCGTCGCAACTGTACAGAGAATCTGCTTTAGAAATTCTAAACATGACTGGGCAAAAGTGAAAAAAGTACATACCTATAGCATTTGAGGAACCAGCTCTGCCTCAGCTGAAATCAAATAATTCAATATTAGTTCCTTATAATATGCTCAGCTTCTTCCGTGCTTGAGAAGACTTATTTAGTGGTATCTAGTTTTGTGCTTACTAGCCTAGATAAGCAGAAATAAACTTCATGAATTACCGCTAATGTCAGCACTTTCAATGAAAGCAATACATTGTCATTTTTTTTTATATTTGTAAGTTCCACAAGGGCAATAGTTTTTCCTAGGTATTATTTCTTTGTATCTCAAAAGCAAGGAAAAGATCTTGAACAATATTCCAGAAGACATAAAAGCTGTTTTTCAGCAATTGCATTGCTAAGAAACAATAAGCCCCTGACAATGTGGCCACCAAAAGCTGGTTTGCATCCAAGGATAAACGCAGTTCTTGTATGTGATGATTTTCTCCTCCTCCCATACCTTGTTAGTGCTTCCTTTGTCCTTCTTCTTTGTCCCTCCTTTTCTTCTGCTCCTTACGTTTACCTGTGGGCTACCCTAAGTAAGGACAGTATCGCTGGGAGTTGTAAAGAGCCAATCAGACTGAAATGGTCTCAGAAGAGGTGGTCCAGGAACCAGGATGATTAATATTGGCATCTTTATTCCCTTTTCTCCACTCCGCACAATTTGTAGCACATCCCAATTTCACATATTTAAACTTTTGTCCTAGTTGAACAAACCATTCCAAAATTCCTGCTTACATAACAGAGTGGGATTGTTATTTTAACCAGTCTTCAAATCTGCTAAGCCATTCCTGCATTCTTGCAGCTATACATTCTGCTCAACTTTTCTGCATGAATTTCGTCCACACAGGTTAAAACTGAATAATTTTAAACCCCATCTCACTTGCAGAATTGTTTTTTCATGGAGTCATCTACATGGATGTTCTGGTTCCTCTTCCTAACATATTAAGAGTCTGAAATACTTTTCCTATGGTTAATACGTAGTGAGATGCACAACGTTAACAGCACATAGGGGCAAATTAAGATTTCTTTCCCCATTGTGAAAAATGTGCTTGCTCATTTATGTCAATCATCTTGCAGAAGCATTCCACCCATTCTTACATAGCCCTTTACAAATCTCATGCCAGATCTAAACTCTTATTCAGTTTTCTCCACCACCCTGTCCCTGTATAACACATTGGAGGTAATGAAGATGTAAGAGGTTGAATAAACAAAGTGTATATGACGGGAGCCAGAAGTGCTTTCCAGTTTCTAGATCCAGACACCCTTCTTCTCAGATGAGCTACAGTGACTGAAGATGCTTCAAGAAGACACCTAATGCAAAGGATCAGAACCTTCAGCTATGCTGTGGTGTACTTCAAGGAGGTGGCGTACATAGATTTTATCCTTCACAGTCAGAAGGCTCTGCTGAAAGTCTTTGGGAAGGATGTCTGGTTTGCCTGAATGACCATTAACCCTATTGTTAGGCTCTTCTGTATACACAGATATCTTGAACAGGCAATCCTCAGGGTTAACTCAGACATCAGGCTTGATTTTATTATTACATTAATGCTCAAATATCACTGCCCCTAAAATAAAAATGATTGAATGTGATTATGGCAATTCACCCCCTTTCTCAACACAACAGACGAAT
Source organism: Aviceda cuculoides (assembly GCA_035590195.1). Classification (NCBI taxonomy): domain Eukaryota; kingdom Metazoa; phylum Chordata; class Aves; order Accipitriformes; family Accipitridae; genus Aviceda; species Aviceda cuculoides. The sequence goes on along the minus strand of JAVJGG010000008.1, from coordinate 20,347,054 downwards.
AGTTGTTACAAAAAGAATTTTGCTTCCTGTCCTGGCAAAGCTGAAATAGATCAGAAATATTTTAATGAGCCACAATTTTTTTTTTCTTTTTAACATCAAGATATTTCTAATGTAGTTAACTGTTTCCCATGAAGAAAATATAAACAAATGCAATCCACATTTAGAAAAGAACATTGTATTCTGAAGGATTATGTAGTAATAGCAAAATTCAGAGATGTGAAGAGGAAAAGGATAGATGTTGGAAATACTTGATTAGAAGTTAGCAGAAGAAAAAGAGAGAAAAATATCTATGTATGAAGAGACAGAAATGGATTAATAGCACAGCAGGAGAGAAAGAGAAGGAAGTTAAAGATGAAGAGGCTGATGGGTGAACTCTGAGATTAGGGAAGAGAGAAAGAAGTTTAAAGCTATGGAAAGGAAAAGAAGTAGAGAAGAGAGAAAAAGAAACAAATAGAAAAGCAACAACCAAATATCACATGAAAAGATGGAGATAAACTTTATTAACAGACACTAAAAACAGCCTTTGGGAGATAAGTTTGAAAAAGCAAATACTAGAGAAGAAGCACATATAAATTCAGGCATCAAGATGAACAGCTAAAACACTGAGCAAACATTGTTAACATAGCTTTTGTAAGAGAGCGAAACTGTATTTTATTCCAAATAAACATTATGTAAAGTTATCTAAGACACTAATGTCTGCAGATATACTGAGATAAGGATATAAGTCTTAAAAACATTTTATATTTTTGAAATGTTGCTTTCTCTCAGGTCCCAGTTAAAATCTCTGTCTTTCTTAAGCTTTAGTTTTTGTTTCATTTATCTTCTTCCTATTTTATGCCTGTAATTATATAGTCCCTTGGGGAAAAATGTCTATATTATGTATCGACAACACAATCTGTCACAATTTTGCACAGTTGTTGGTCTTTGCTTAAGGGAAGGCCAGGAATGGAATATCAGGGGGTTAGCAGGTCAAGACAGAGATGAATTGACAGAGGACTGTGAGAACACTTGTTCATTGTTCCTTGCAGTATACCTAATTCTGACTAATACTAGTACAGTGTATCACCTGAGATTGTGATCCTGCAACAATTACTCATTTGATGAACATTGAACTCACCCCAAATGTAGTTTAGAATTAAAAATTAGTAAAGCTGCAAAAAAGCAATTGTGTGTTTTGATTCTGGTCATGACAGGGTGGCAGGAGCACACACCTTCATATTAAAAGTATGTCACATAAATTGGTTAGCTATTTATAAAATTCTACAGATGCCACTGAATGTGTTAAGGTAACCACTACTTAGAAAAATACAATGATGTTATATAAGAGTATATTTTATAACTACAGCATATACGTAAATAAATCAAACCACTTTCTTTTTCTATTGAAAAGTCTGGAACTAATATCCTTTCTGAGACTAAGAACACAAAATTTCAAATTATCTACATTATAATTGGCCAAAAAGGCCAATAGCATCCCAGCTTGTATCAGAAATAGTGTGGCCAGCAGGACTAGGGAAGTGATTGTCCCCCTGTACTTGGCACCTCGAGTGCTGTGTTCAGTTTTGGGCCCCTCGCAACAAGACATGGAGGTGCTGGAGCGTGTCCAGAGAAGGGCAACCAAGCTGGTGAGGGGCCTGGAGCACAAGTCTGATGAG
>JAVJGG010000008.1:20313263-20330062 GCA_035590195.1 Aviceda cuculoides | reverse complement strand
ATGGGGCTTGGAGCAACCTGCTCTAGTGGAAAGTGTCCCTGCCCATGGCAGGGGGTTGGAACTAGATGATCATTAAGGTCCCTTCCAACCCGAACCATTCTATGATTCTATGAAGATAAAAGTAGGCCTAATGCTATGTGGATATAGAGTGAATGAGATATCTGTTCCATCTCACAATAAGTCAAATCCTGCTAGATAATAGAAATGGGACACTATCATCCCTACCTCCCTCTATTTTCAAAATCATGATGATTAGAACTTGTTATCCAACTTAAAATACTGTTTTCCACATCCAAAGGACTATTCGTTCTGTGGAAATGGAAATGAAATTACAATTATTTGCCTTATTCTGAAATATGCTTAAAATAAACTAATTTATAAAATCTTCTTGGAAAGCTCTTGCCCAGCAAAGAATATTCTAACAACGTGTCCTGGTTTCAGCTGGGATAGAGTTCATTTTCTTTCTGGTAGCTGGTACAGTGCTGTGTTTTGGATTTAGTATGAGAAGAATGTTGATGACACACTGATGTTTTCAGTCGTTGCTGAGCAGTGTTTAGGCTAAGTCAAGGATTTTTTAGCTTCTCATGCCCACCCAGCAAGAGGGCTGGAGGGGCATAAGAAGTTGGGAGGGGACACAGCCAGGGCAGCTGACCCAAACTGGCCAAAGGGGTATTCCATACCGCGGGATGTCATGTCTAGTATACAAACTGGGGGAGTGGGGGCAGGGTGGGATCGCCGCTCAGGGACTTACTGGCTGTCTATCAGCGGGTGGTGAGCAATTGCATTGTGCATCACCTGTATATTCTAATCTTTTTATTATTACTATTGTCATTTTATTATTTTTATCATTATCATTATTAGTTTTTTCTTTTCTGTTCTATTAAACCATTCTCATCTCAACTCATGAGTTTTACTTCTTTTCCTGATTTTCTCCCCCATGCCACTGGGGTGGGGGGAGAGGTGAGTGAGCAGCTGCATGGTGCTTAGTTACTGGCTGGGGTTAAACCACGACACCACCACAAAGAAAAAAATTATACAAGGACTGAAGGAACAAACAGTTAAAGACCCCAATGTCTTGCTGTCCTTCCTTTTTCTGACAAAGTAATAGGCATCCGCAAAGTTAAGTGAGAGCTATGAATGATCAGATTCATGTTACAGAGATTCAAGATCATGTCTTTAGACAACTAAAAGAAGAGAAGGTTTCAGTTCTGTAGCCATCCAAATCTCTTTACTGATGCAAATATTTCACATAACAAATCATGTTTTCCTATCTGCATTCTTACTTGATGGCATTAGCTCCCTCAGGTTATATCCATCCTGCACCAGATAGACCGCACTGATTGCCAGACTGAAGGAATTAAGTATATTAGACAGAGTTCCTATTAGTCTTTTTGCTTGCAGAGCCTTAAGCTTAGTTCTTTAGGTGAAGGTTAATTGCTTAAAATATATCCAACATACTAGTCACTGTGGCTTTACTTACTTAGTCTTCCGCTAGCAGAAATAGGTGAAAAACTAGCTACAATCCAATAACAAGCAAGACTTCAAAGAGGGAGAGTAATATAGGTGAAGAGCATAAACAGTAAATGCACAAAAAGAGTCCATGTGCCTTATCTGGGGAAAAAAAAATCCACAACAAAACCACGAGACATCTGGGTGGTGCAGCAGGAGAACAAAAACCTCAAAGTAAGCACTGAGATAAACGTATTAGCAATCACAGCAGAATACAGGAATACCAGGGACTCCCTGGCTACACTTATAAATTCAGCAGCACTCAGGAGCTCAATTGTTCATACTGTGGAAGTGCTGGAAGGCGCCTTGTCAGGCTTGTGGGTTGTGCCTGCTAGCTCACTCCCAAACTGTCCGTGGTTTTGCTCAGAAAATGGAACATCCATGACATACTCAGCAGGCAGCTTGCATGAAATCGTATGTTTCTGAGGCCTTGCTAACTAACATGTATAGGGGCCACCCCATAGTAGAATCATAGAATCACTTAGGTTGGAAAAGACCTTTAAGATCAAGTCCAGTTGTAAACCTAACATTGACAAGTCCCACTAAACCGTGTCCCTAAGCACCACATATACACATCTGTTAAATACCTCCAGGGATGGTGACTCACTGGGAAGCTGGTTCCATTGCTTGATAACTCTTTCAGTGAAGAAATTTTTCCTAATATCCAGTCTAAACCTCCCCTGGCACAACTTGAGGCTGTTTCCTCTTGTCCTATTGTTTGTTACTTGGGAGAAGAAACTGACACCCACCTCCTTACAACCTCCTTTCAGGCAGTTGTAGAGAGTGATAAGGTTTCCCCTCAGCCTTCTTTGCTCCAGGCTAAACAACCCCAGTTCCCTCAGCCACTCCTCATAAGGAAGGCTCTCTAAACCCTTCACCAGTTTCGTTGCTCTTCTTTGGACACGCTCCAGAACCTCAATGTCTTTCTTGTCATGAGGGACCCAAAAATGGACACAGTATTTGAGGTACGGCCTCACCAGTGCCATGTACAGGCAGATGATCACTGCCTTAGCCTTGGTGGCCACACTATTTCTGATACAGGCTAGGATGCTATTTGCCTTCTTGGCCACCTGGGTACACTGCCAGCTTATAGTCAGCCAGCTGTCAACCATTATCCCCAGGTCCTTTTCCACTGGGCAGCTTTCCAGCCACTCTTCCCCAAGCCTGTAGCGCTGCATGGGATTGCTGTGACCCAAGTGCAGGATCCGGCACTTGGCCTTGTTGAACCTCATACAGTTGGCCTCAGCCCATCAGTCCAGCCTGTCCGGATCCCTCTGTAGAGCCTGCCTTCCCCTGAGCAGATCAACCTTCCCTCCCAACTTGGTGTCATCCACAAACTTCCTGAGGGTGCACTTGATCCCCTTGTCCAGATCATCGATAAAGACGCGAAACAGAACTGGCCCTAATACTGAGCCCTGGGGAACACCACTTGTGACCGGCTGCCAACTGGATTTAACTCTGTTCACCACAACCCTCTGGGCCCAGCTGGCCAGTTTTTTACCCAGCAAAGAGTATGCCCTTCCAAGCCACGAGCAGCCAGTTTCTCTAGGAGAAGGCAGTGGGAAACTGTGTCAAAGGCTTTACTAATGTCCAGGTAAACAACACGCACAGCCTTTCCCTCACCCTCTGAGCAGCTCACCTTGTCATAGAAGGCGATCAGGTCAGTCAAGCAGGACCTGCCTTTCACAAACCCATGCTGACTGGGCCTGATCGCCTGGTTGTCCTGTACATGCTGAGTGATGGCACACAAGACGATCTGCTCCATAACATTCTGCAGAACTGAGGTCAGACTGACAGGCCTGGAGTTTCCCAGATCCTCCTCCTGGTCCTTCTTGTAGACAGGCATCACATTTGCTAACCGCCAGTCAACTGGGACCCCCCCAGTTAGCCAGAACTGCTGATAAACGATGGAAAGTGGCTTGGTGAGCACTTCTGCCAGCTCCCTCAGCACCCTTGGGTGGATCGCATACAGCACCATACACTTGTGTGTGTCTAAGCGATGTAGCGGGTTGCTAACCATTTCCCCCTGGATTATGTGGGTTTCATTCTGCTCCCCTTCCCTGTCTTCCAGCTCAGGGGCCTGGGTACTCAGAGGACAACTGGTCTTACCATTAAAGACTGAGGCAAAGAAGGCATTATGTACCTTGGCCTTTTCCTCATTGTTTGTCACTATGTTTCCCCCTGCATCCAATAAAGGATGGAGATTATCCTTAGCGCTATTTTTGTTGTTAATGTATTTATAAAAACATTATCAGAAACATTTAATTATATAGAAACATATTAGCTGGTCTCCACGCCCCAAAATATTGTCATTAATATTTGATTTGCTAGTACCGACAAGTACTATTCAGAGCTTTCCCAATTATTATATTGCTGTGGTATAATAGAAGTAACTGGAATTCTTGCTTATAGAGGTGAACCAGTGTGCTGCCAGCAAAGGTGTTCAGGTAATAAATCCTAATCCTCTTGCACTGACCTTATTCACGATGCTAACATTTAAGTGAAGGTGTTTGCATCAGGAGAAAAAAAAAAAAAAAAAGAAAAGAAAAGAAGGGTAAAAAGGGGTGGAGAGGATAACTGGTGAAATATGCAATCTCTTGAAGAAAAAGTGTAAGGTATGGAAACTTAATATACTACAATTCCTCAACAATGACACAGAAAAAGACAGTTCTGAACACCTTTATTTCTATGACAAAGATTGTAAAAAAAGTCTAATAATGTTAGGGCATATTAAACCAAACTAGTCATAGGTATGTATACAAAGGATAGTAGCTTTGTACCCAAATTTTAAAAAGTTCTTTGGACTTCTTATTGCAGGACGCACATTGCCTTCTGTGGCAACTGTCTTAAGAATTTTTTATGAAATATCAGGCTAAGCAAGGCATACATACCCAAATCTACCACCTTCCAAAGCTGAAGAGACAAGCACTGATTTATAGTACTAATGTTAGCCTTAAGACTTTGTTTATCATTAAGATGCAGATAGCCAGAGTTATAAGCTATGTGACACACATTTACCTCTAGAAGAAATTCAGCAGAATTATTCCAACAGGATACATGCTAACACTATACATCAGTATACATTTTAAATAATAAGAAGAAGGATCAAAGTTTGCCTGGAAAAAGTATGATAATATAGTATTTTCAGTACACATGTGAGCTTGCTCTGCCTAAGCTTGAAAACCAGCTAAAACCTACCAGACCACAGTGATATGGTGCCAGATCTGAGTTAATAAACCCTACTGAGAATTAACATTCATTTGTTTTGGGTCTGTGTTATGCTAGGAAGCTTACAGACTGCAGACATCTTTTTAAAATACACTATGCAAGCCTACCCTCTAGAATAAAATACTGAAAGACAGTTGGGAAACCCATAATTACACCAAGATTTCACTTCTGTTTCCCCATGTACAAGGGTCAAAGTGACATCATGTACAAAACCTGATCTTTTCTAACTGGTCCTCCTATCTTAGTAAAAATTATTCATACATACCATTTAGCTGTCACAATTAAAATGTGTCCCTTTTTTCTGTGCATGTAAAGCCCTACTCCTCTCCCCAGTTAGCTATGCAGAGAAAGAAATTCAAAACCAACATCTACTAATATACCAGTGTAATATTAAAACCAGCTCTTTTTTCAATAGAATGTGAGACAGGGCATCATTCTACCAGAATCTTGTCAGCAAGATGGCTGCCACAAGAAGACGACTCAGATATCCCAATTATAAAGTAAAATTTTATTTTCAAATACATTTTATTCACACTGAGGAGCACTGTCTGAGTTTCAGACTGCTGGCTGAGCAAAATAGATACAATTTTCTTTTAACTATTTATTTGTAAATCTCCTCTGAGTATTAAACACACTCATAAAGATACATCCATAAAGAGAACAAGTACAAACTTTATCCTGACATTTGATTTAAACTGTGATAGGAAACTTATTTGACAGACACAGTTTTTCCCCCAAGCATTGAAATAGAGCAGATTGACATGAAGATTTGTGCTTAAAGAGAAGCCCTGATTTTATAGTGAAATATGAATATGAATAATACTCTTAATCTCTGCAGATTTTCCTACCTTTCGGTAATATGCTACTATGTAATGTCATTAGCAAAACAAAAGAAAGACTACCATAATTCCTTAAAAGGATACTATTAAGTTATTTTAGCTCAAAGTTTGACCTGTATTAGTATAAGCTCTTGGCAAATTTCCACTGGGGGAAAAAAGAAAACCATTAATCTGTTACTTGCTAAAATTACCACTGTGGCTCAGCAGAAAGAGTAAAATTAAAGTTAAAACATTCCAGGTAATATGATGGTTCTAAAAAAAGCAGAATGAAAAAAAAAAAATCTTATCTTAATTAGTGAACTTCGAGCTGTATACTGCTTTTGGATCATCATCTACAGTCTACTGTAATTCAGAGGAGAAAGCAGAACAGCCTTGTATATTTATGATCCCAATTAAACTTGACAATATTTTGAAAAATTGTTTTTACGGCCTTTTTTAGGCTGTAGTATACTCATCAATAATATTAAGTCTATACAAAATGGAACATTTTACATGTATTTTTATGCAAAGTTTCAATAAATGCATATTTATCCATTACTATGATTAAGTATATAATTATCAATTTCACCATTTTTTTCCTGACAAGTTTAATTAATTTTCTAAAAATAGCTTATTGGTAAGGAAGATATAGAAAATTCTCCCAACAGGAGAAAAAAAGACAGCTATCTTTCCAAATAGAAATTAACATGACATGCTCGCTCTGACAAATGAATAAGCTTTGTTCATCATAGGCACTACAGGTGTTTCATAACATGGTACTAAAGTGAGCTATATTTGATCTGAGAGATTATTTTTTTTTTTTTTTCAGTGAGCCAAAAGAACTCTGAATATTGTATAGAAATAAAGTGATGAGCCTGATTAATTAGATTTTTTTTCTGACGTAGAAATGATTCTATGACATCTTCAGCAGAATACAGTTTGTATGAATGTGACAAGTATACGTGTACTGTTGCCTGACCAAACCTATATTACAATTTATAGTATACAGTTGTATACTGTATAGTATATAGTGTTATTATTACTGGTAAATAGTGTTCTTATTACTGAATAAACCACACAAACCTCACATCTGTGAAGAAAGCACTATTTTTTAACAAATTAATGAAAAAAAAAATCATCAATTTCTCAAAGGATTAGCACTGGAGGTAATCCTAAAACTGTTTTGAAACAGGTGAAGAGAGGAAAAGAAAGGAAAGATATAAGCTTTTCAAAAATAGTAAGAGAGAAAAAAAGCACAACCTCCGTTCAGAAGCTTGCATAATTTCATACTTGCCATGAATAGCAAAGAACTCAACAGCTCAAAAGCATTATGGACAGGACCTAGCTTCACAGCAACTGATTTTAACTACCAAGTTCATAGCTGCTTTTAAGAACATTACAGCTTGTGGGCTGAATCACATATTGGTGGTATATATTCCTCTAATTGTACCGACAGCCTAAGGAGACAAAGCTTCTAAAAGAGAAGGATGAATCCTGACCAGCATAGAACACTGGACCTCTCTTGTAGATCTTGAGAAATGGTTTACTGTTGACATAGTAATTTCAGGGGGACTGTTTAACAGAGTAAGACAAACTTACCACACTTCCACTGCAGTTTACTCAGAAATTGCTGGGCTACTGTTTCCTGCTCAACTGAAATTCTTCATTCCAAACTGTTCAACAACAGCTAATCAGAGACAGGTTATGATATACTTTTATGAAGCAGACAAAAGTTATCAACATAATTTCCAGACTTATTTTCTCTTACTAGTCATGGGCTGTTCAGAGATCAAGTATACTCTTTTTGAATTAAATAGAAGAGGTCTGGGCACTCATTTTCAGACAAATCACATGCCTGAAAGACCAAGTTTCTGCATTTGTGTTTTGGCAGGTTCAAAGCTATGATCAATATTCTTTGACATTTTTTCAGGGTACATAATCATGAAATGTTGGTTGTTCTAATGACTAAAATTTCAAGCCATTGTGTTTGAAAGGGTCAGTGGTTTAAAAGTTGGTATTTGTAGCAGTCCTCTGTGCTCATTTGTGATTACTACTTCTGAAATGTTGAGCGTACCTTCTATCATAACAGCCTTTTATAAATGCATTTTATTGCCAAATAACTTTTAACTATTTTCTCTGTGGGTATATTTTCCTAACTGCACAGAATTTGGTTTTCTCTTTGGCTGACAAATTATTCTATTGCTAAGAGAAGTACACTTTTCTTGTAAAATTTCCAAGATATTGGCTGGACTATGTTTCACAGCAGATGTCCATTCCCTGTTTCAGGGAATTATGTCGCTATACCTTTGAATATTTCAGTGAGATCATGTTACACGTAGTTGTTAATAAGCTACTTCCATATATTAAAAATTCATTCCTGATATCCAACCTTCACCTCTAAGAAGTATTTAAGAATATAAATATTTCAAACAATATATTACCTCTTTGCTGCCATAATGCTGTGTTTTGAAATCTTTAGATTGCTGAACCATCTCCTGTTCATAGTTAGTCTTTGGAATCCAATAAGATTATTTAAATTACTAATTACAAGATAAATACAGAGTAAATCAAATATGACCAATTTCAAGGATAAATTATTAAATCTTGTTGTATGAGACATATTTAAAATGTCCTTATCACAATGACATCCTATCATTTCATGATATTGAGGCAGCAATAGTTTGAGGTTTTGGCTTGTAGAATGTCCCCACAAAAGACTGAGCAAAAGCACACATCTTCTAGTGAAGTTAGTAAAAACAAACAAACAAAAAATTTTTCTAGCAAATAACTCTGCCAATTTGAAAGGCATAGAAGGAACTGTTTCTGCATCTTCTGTGATGACTGATAAGTGATTCCCCCTCCTCCCCCCAAAGCCAGACTTCCTTTTCTACTGTGGGAAGAGGCGGGGTTGGGGAGAGATTACCAGAGTGGATGACTTTATAGAAAAGGAAAAACATGTGTTGGGAAAAGCAAGCTAACAGACCAGGCAAACAAATGTACCTTCATCTAGAAAGATAGGTCTGCTATTGCAACTGCTGAGTCTACTCATTTACAGAATGGTTGGGACTGGAAGAGACCTCTGGAGGTCATCTGGTCCAACTCCTCTGCTCAACCTGCCCCAACCAGGGACACCTAGAGCCAGTTGCCCAGGACCAGCTTTTGAATATCTCCAAGGAAAGTCTCTCCAAGACTCCATAACCCCTCCGGGCAACTTGTTCCAGTGCCTGGTCATGCTCACAATAGGGAAGTGTTTTCTGATGTTTAGATGGAACCTCCTGAAGAACTTGTCTCCATTCTCTTTGTGCCATCCCTTCAGGTATTTATAGGTATTAATAAGATCCACCCTCTGTGCCTTCTCTTCTCCAGGCTGAACTGTCCCAGATCTCTCAGACTTTCCGCATAGGAGAGATGCTCTAGTCCCTTCATCAGCTTGTGGCCCTTTGCTGGACTCTCTCCAGTATGTCAACGTCTCTCTTGTACTGAGGAAGCTAGAACTGGACACAGCGCTCCAGATTTGGCCTCACCAGAGCTGAGCAGAGGGGAAGGATCACCTCCCTCAACCTGCAATACTTTGCCTAATGCACCCCAGGACACCAGTAGCCTTCTTTGCTGCAAGGACACACTGCAGGCTCCTGTTCAACTTCATGTCCACCAGAACCCCAGGTCCTTTTCTGTCAAGCTGCTTTCCAGCATATACTGGTGCCAGGGTTTGTTCCTTCCCATGTGCTGGCCTTTGCACTTCCCCTTGTTGAACTTCATGAGGTTCCTGTCAGCCCACTTCTCCAGCCTGTTGAAGTCCCTCTGGATGGCAGCATGACCCTCCGGCACATTAGTCACTCCTCCCAGTTTTGTGTCACCAGCAAACTTGCAGAGGGTACACTCTGCCCCAGTTTGTTAGGACATATATACAAAAGGAACAGCAGAGTGGGGGAGGAGAGGAGAGGTTTAAATCTAACCTACAATTTTTAATTCTAATGATAAAGAGATTCAGTGAGTGCAAAATAACACCAAAGAGAGAAAATCCAGCTATCAGCAGAAAGCTAGCTGAACTGTTGGTGGTAAAGCATCATTTAATCAAATAAGTTATTTCAAAAACTTAAGCAGACCAGAACAGAAGCTTAAAAGCTAACACTGACAAAGTACCAATCAACGTTATCAGCAAACATTAAATTGCTTTCCAAAACAAAATCCACTTAGAAGTTCACTACACAGTTAAGGACTACTTCACCATAACAAAGAAAGACAGGTGTATCCATCAACAAAAACGCTGAACCCCAGGACAGTGATTTCAAGAGTAAGACATTTTATTTTGATAAAACTCCTGCCATCACTTTTTGTACTAAAGATTATATTCAAAGTAAAAGCATTCAGCACTCACATACTAATCTGTGAAACATTTTGAAGAATATAAATGCAGTCTTTAGGAAAAGAACTTTCCTTGATGTTTGCAATTTACAGAAGCATAAAATAACTACTGTTTTACTATTTAACTTTCAATTTGCTGTTTATTTTGTAATTATTTTGATTGTTTTCTTAGGAAGATTTTCCATTATTAGTCACCCAGAATAACAGGAAAATGTACAGAAGGGAGTAGTCTAACCACCATCCTGAAGCATGCTTAACTTTGCTTATGCTTTAATGGATGCTTTCTTGCCTTTCTAACCTCCTTTTAGGTTTGCCTGGACAAATTATAAAGATTGCTTAATACAGCATTTGATTTAATTAACTTTATATCAAATTATAAAACTTTAATTATTTTAATATTAATTCTACTTATTATTTTATTCTCTCTTTTGATTTTCTTTTAGCTAGTACATCACTGAAACTCAAAAAAGACTCTAGGAAAATGTCTGGACATTTTCCTCAAATATTTTAAATGGGAAAACTCAGGATAATTATCAAGGTAAAAGAAAAAAAAAAATCCTTTTGATTTCTATCTCAGTAAGTTTGAAGCTACCAAGGAATCAGTGATATGATGACATAGCAGAGCTAAGATGGTGCCTCATCAAGCAATGGGTAGTTCAACAGTGACAGAATAAATTGCAATGAGAAAAAACATTGTCTGCAAGGATCATATAAACCCTCCTGTCTTGTTTCATCACAGTGGTTTCATTTGCAGTTAGATAGCTTGATTCCTTTTTTAGGATTATTTTTTGCTTTCAAGTAATTTTAACTCTTTAAGTATCTTCCTTACAGCATTAAAACACCTATGAAGGAAACAGCTGCAATGACGGGTTTAGATCTTTGGTAAGGGTGTCTTTGCTTGTTGTTTGGTTGGTTTTTTAAAAACTTTTCTGAGAGTCTGAGTAACAAAGACTGTCATGGAATTTCCCAATTAAGAAATAAATTTTCTTCTTATATTCTGTATTTTAATTTTATACTTAATAGGAGCTTATATTGAAGAAGGTGAGCCATTTTGATCTGGTCCAAAACAGAACTAGGAGTGAAATTACGGCTTCATTTAGATAACCTGACTTTTGTGTGAGTAAAGCATTCAAGAGTTCATAAACAATGGATATGGCATGAATTTGTCAATATAACTTGTGAAAAAAGAGTCAGTGTTCATGTAGCATATCTTGATTTAACTTTAAAATATTTCTTTCATGATTCTTCCATGAAATCTAGGAAAATACATTCAGAGTAAATGGCTAAGGCAAAAACACAGCTGACTAAAAAAAAATAGCAATTCCCCATCAAAATGAAATGGTATTTTAAGCACAATCTTAAAAAAGTCATTTCAATTCTGACCGGTGCTCTCACCAAACCTGTGGATGATCAAAAAATTTTGTTATGTCCCAAGGTGGAAGTCAAAAGGTTAAAGGCATTAACAAGAAGAAGGAAAATTTTAAATAAGCTAAGTTGGAAAATGAATCTGAAAACAAGGAGGAGAAATTCAGTACGAAATAGATTGTTGCTTATCATATGTTATAAATGAATTTTACATAAACTATGGTAGGCATTGTTATTCAGAGAGGATTGTAGACCCCAAAACTACCCAGTCAGATAAACTAGGAAGAAAATGAGAAAAGCTGACCTTGTAATAGAAAAATATGCTACTGGCATTTAACCTAACTCATAAACTAGATTGAGGCAGTTTGAAGACATGTAGAAGGGAATGCAAAGCAACGGTCAGCCGTCTGTGCCAAATGTAATAAAGACCGTGGCTAGATGGAAGAAATTCATTCCACATAATACTTAAACACCTATAAAGAGTGACTGATGGGTGTAGCAGAGGAAAGAATAACATGACAAAAAGAAGGTTCTGATCTAATAACACTGAGGAACAACACAAAGATCTGTGAAACAACATGAGAACCTGGATCCGATCAAATCTTATTTAACTGTGGTTTTGCTTATTTGTAGTATCTGTAGAGTAAGTTTGGCATATTCTAAGAGCAAACACCCCTTACATGACTGGCTAATCCATTTGTTTGGGCTTATAAGTGTTAAAGTGCATTGGAATAAATACTTTTTCTCACTGCACACATTCCCTTGTCTTATTCATTTTGGAGTCAGCTGGTGGATGGAAACTGGAAGTATTCCTTCAATCAGCCAGCCTGACTGGTGAGTGGCTGAAGCCTTCAGCTGGCACACAACATCAAAAGTGTAAATCAAGCATGTGTGCATGCACACATGCAACAGAGACTTTGGATAACTAGAAAAGGGTCTGGAAATTGGATCTAACTGATTTCAAGCTAAATAGCAGTCTCAAGTATGATTTGGATGCTAAAAAGGCAACTCTAACTGAACCTTAATTAAAAGATAGTGGAGTTTAGTCTGCTTAAATTGTGTACTGTCTCACCAGAATGTTAGGTATGGATCTTTGAGGAAAATCCAGCACACCCAGAATAAGCATATTACTTACTTTTTTTTTTCTTTTTTAGTAATGGAAAACTATTGCAGGCAATTCAATCTCCTTAAGTGACATGTCTGTAAGACTGTAGAAAATCAGTGGAAATGGTGAGTGCTTTCATTTACTTTCCTCAGATCTTTGCTGACAATATCATTACAATAAAGTCAAATTATTTGAATAGTATCCAGGAAAAGAAGTATCTGGCAATCTAAACTTCACTTAGAAGAAAACTTAATCCATATTATCTATATATCTGGAAGCTTTCCTGGCTATTAATGATACCAAATGATCAAAGTAGAGGGCCAACTCTAGTGATCACAAATTGTACATGCAAGCATAGATTTTTAGCGCTGCTTCTGAGATGAAAAAGCATTTTATGTTAGAACATCACTAGACTAGCTTCCCGTCATGTCCTTTTCACGTGTAGAAAAATAAAACAAAAAGAAAACCTAAACCCCAAGTCTTGCTGGCCCAGGACTAGTAAGAAGAATCTACCCCCAAAGTTGAGACCTTCTTACAACAAGATGCAGCCAAGGGCTTCATCAAACAGAAAACTCGAATTGTCATATAAACTGCAGCTCAGCTCCCATAGATGAGCATAGTTCAACTTCTCTACAGGCTAATCATTTTGGCACTAAGGGTGTAGCATTTATGAAGTCACTTCATCTCAGACTGAGTGGAATATAAAAAGGGTTCCTAGCGTTCTCCTTTCCTGAATGACCACTTTAACTGTTAAAGTATTATGTAGAAATGGAGACATATTTATCACTAATTTTAGCTTGCCACAGGTAGCTTTTTCAGGCACCTAGAACTGCATTAGTGTTTGTGCTCATCTATTCCAAAACTGCACTTTTGTCCATGTAAGGAGGATCACTAACGACTGTTCTAACAGTCTAATTCTCAAGCTCACTAAGAAAATACCTTCTGAATTTACAAATTCATAAATAGGCAGTCCTGGTAACCACATCGAGGAATCTAGAAAACAGAACACTAAGGGAAGATGTGGTAACATTCTACAGTTCACAAGTTATATAAGGCAATGAGCAATTTATTCACTTTTTTCTATCAGAAGAATAAGAAGAAAAAAGTTAGCTTAATTTGCAACAAAGAACATGCAAAGCAGTTGTTTAGAGCAGCTGGGAAACTAAGTTAGCAACTGAGATGAGTGCTGGGGAATAGCTCAGGTATACAGAGCAGCATTTTGTGCCGTGGCAAGCAAGCCAACCTTCTAACAACAGAAGTAATAACTAACCTCAAAATCCCAGTCGGAGCAACACAATATATTTCTCCAGACACAATTCACATTCTTCTACCCTGACTCAGGTATACTCTGTCTTCTTCTGCTTTATTTGCAGTAGCAGACTGAACCTAACACCTCATACTCAGGATGGAAAAATGCAGTTTTACCTGTTTAGTTGCAAAGCACTGAGTCAGCTCTGTTGAATGGATTAATCAAGTTAAATAACATACCAGAGGCCTGCTTACAGGTGAGAGAAAATCCATGACCAAAAGAAAGGAAATTTTATTTTATTTATTTCTTGCTAAGATCACAACTGTAGACACTCATACATCCAGGACAGAAAAAAATATATCAGTTCCGAATAAGATTGTTAGCTACTTCCTGACACTTGCTTTCTATTACATGAGATAGAGCCCAGCTGTGATGAACTTAAGGAGTCACAGGTGCAGCAATCAGCAGCTGGCAGAAGGAGAGGTTCTATGAGTATTCTGCTCTACTAATGCCCTGCAGCAGAAGCGTCAGATTCACTTCATCTAGGAGTATTAAAGTGGTGGGAGTAAAAAATGAGAGTTAATAGAAACATTTGTGAAATTTGTAAGCATAGTGCAAACATGCAGATGTTTAAGGATATAGTTAGTGTTTAGGTTTTCCCGTCTTGCAGGTAACAACTTTTTATGTAATTTTTTTGGAAAGCTTAGTTTCTAGGTGGATGGGAAGGTAACACAGCAGGCTTTTAATAAATTAAGGGGGGGGTGTTTATGTATTTTCTTTCATCTCTAGGGATTTTTGTTTGTTTGTTTGTTTTTTTCAACAGGTATTTCATAGGAATGTTTTCAGTAGGCAAAGGTGATAATGTACTCATTTAAACTGCATTTTACTGTTTTAGTATAAAGTATGTAGAATCTAGGTTTATTCATTTATTATCATAAATGTTAGGCTGTACAGTTATTTTAATTTGGAGTCTTTAGTACAACCTGTGGGAGAAGCAGCTGTAAACAAAAGGTATTTTCTTCTTCCATCAGTGCTAATTGTAAATCGATATCTGAAGTATCATTTAGCATAGCTATTTTGTTAAACTTTTGCAGAGCATGATTAGTGTCTTACTGTTTGTGGCAGCTGTATGGTGAGAAGTAGTCCATCTGACAAGTTACTTACATTATAAAGCTTCTCTTGGACTGTGTGTCTTATGGTTCTTACCTCCAGAAAGGCTGCCTCTGTGTAAACACTTCAGTTAAGAGTTACAGGCTGTACTCTCCTTGTTTTCTGTAGAATAAGAGGTAACATAAAGAAGGTTCAGAAGGTGTGTATTTATATATATGTAAAATTTTATATACATATATATGTGTGTATAGATTTTTTGTAACTCCTTATAAATGGGAAGAACAGTAGGTGCAAGAGACAAGGATGTTCTGACTGTATTATGAATCTGAAGTCTTTATTGTATTTTTTAAGAACAAAGGATCTGCTTCCTAGTCTACTGTTCTCTGTTATAGGAATTTCCCAAATGTAATGCATGAATGATTGATTTAAAATGAAATGAAGTTCAGGAATGGGGTTAGCTTTCTGATCCATAAGCAGTGCTCTACAGTCTCCAATGTGATACAAATTAATGTTCTTACCTAAAGGGAGGAACATTTTGGGTTTGGCTTTTTTGTTGCTGGTTTGTCCAAACTGATGAGGACTCTAAACACTTGTCATACTGTTCTTATATATTTTGATGATATAAAAAAGTGGGCTTTTGTGGTTTCAAATACAAAGTAATAGCATCTCAACTATGTCTCAGAATAGAATTGCATTTAAAAGGGGGGGGGGGGGAAAGGTTTTTTTACATTGAAAGTTAAATGCTGTTAACAAAAAAGTTGTGTTCATGAGGTAATTATGACTGAACACTAAGAACAGATACTTGAATACATTCAATTTCTACTGACAAAAATCTTATTTTTGCAATATTGCACATGATCCATATGAACGGACAAAATGTACAGTAATAGACGGTCTAGCTCTGCCTCAAGCAAAACAACAAAAATCTCTGAATGCAACAAAACTAACTGCAAGTCATTAACCATTACAAAGATTAGCAATATGCAGGATGTCTTCCCCATTTTTTTGTTTGGTTTGTTTATTTTTTCCCTGAGAGTTGGGTTCTGGTATGTTTGGTCAGAACATGTCTAATGTGCCTTAACAACATTAATTCCAGCTAAGAGAAAAGCAGATTTACAGATTTTACTTATGATTTTACACTCTTCTCCTCTGTAATAGCATGGTGATAGGTGACTCATCACAGAGTTATGAGACAACCTGTATGAGTCTTCACTTGCAAAAAATTCAAGGAAATTATTCTTCTTGTTTTGCACACCTATTTACTTCTTGTAAACTTTTTTCTTTTGAGGGGGAGGGGCTTCCTGTGCAATGCTGCAAACGGCATGAAATGTCTTGCAAGTCAAGCCTAGATTCTGAACTCAGATAAGATCAAGTGCCAGCTCCATGACTGATGAAATTTATTGTAAAGTAGTCTGTGGAGAAGATGGGCTACCTGATGCTGAAATAGAAGTTTGTTTCTCTTGCAGGAGATAAAGACGGATTACTCATTGCAGGGTGCGTGTGTATGCGTGGCAGGGGATTTGCATGGGAAGGTGTGAACTGTTGGCTATAGGTGAAGAGCTGCAAGCTTCTAGTTTAGTGTCAGAGGTCTGAAGGCCTTCTACTGTAAAACTAAAATGGAAAGATTTGGACGCTGATAAAAGAATTAGTAAGGGAGCATCACGTTATAGCTAGCTATTGGGTCAGTCCTTTGGAAAGGAGATGAAGAGAGCTATTAGTCAAGAACTGTTTCTGCATTCTCATTAGAGTTGTCAAATAAAACACAGCTGTACCGTCAATGTAACCAAAGACTGATGATTGGCACTTGCAGGGAAATCCGTGCCTCAATAGGCTCTGGAATGAAATCCTGTTATTCTTGTGTTTCCTTTCATTTCAACAAGCCTGTTTCCCTACTTATAAAGGGGGAAAAAAACCCCACAGAATTGAAATATCAGAATTTATTTGGAGACAGAATATCTGCCTTTGACCAGATTTAATTTTTATTTATAGATGAAAGAAAAAGTCACAAAATAAAGGGGGGGGGGGGGAAGTTCAATAAAGTTATATAGGA
>JAVJGG010000008.1:20296091-20312245 GCA_035590195.1 Aviceda cuculoides | reverse complement strand
TAGATTAGATGTAAGGAAGAAGTTCTTCACTGTGAGGGTGGTGAGGCACTGGCACAGGTTGCCCAGAGAGGCTGTGGGTGCCCCATCCCTGGCAGTGTTCAAGGCCAGGCTGGATGGGGCTGTGAGCAACCTGGTCTGGTGGAAGGTGTCCCTGACCATGGCAGGGGGGTTGGAGCTAAGTGATCTCTAAGGTCCCTTCCAACCCAAACCATTCTATGATTATGAAAAATGCATGTGACCATTTGGGATAAACTTTAGGGTTTATATGTAAATTATATATTGAGAGACAGCTTTATATATATCTTATTTATACAGGAATTATTTGTATATAAAGTATATGTAGTTTTATATATATACACCATATATATTGTTTCTGCACAGTCTTGTTTTATGCATAAAAAATATGTAATTTTTTCCTCTGTGCAAATTTGTTTTCCTCCCCTTTTTTTACTGGATGTGTAAAATAAAGAGCGAAGTCATACGCTTCACTGTTTTAGAGAGAAAGCACTTTCCCTCTCTCCCTTCTAGTAAATAGTAATAATTTGTTTTGCAGTTCATTGTTGCCATGACATCACGTGACACACTGTCTTCTACATTCATTCACTCTAACCATTCATGCCTGTAGATTAATCTCTATAAAGAATTGGGTTTTGTTTAGTATATTTCATCTGCTGCAAAGTGCTCTGAAATCTTTCACTATTAGTTAAAATATGTGAACAGTAGTTGCTAAATAAATACTGTTAACTTTTTAATGTATGTGGTTTTTTTCGTGATGTATTTTTTTAATATATTTTCAATATTTGCTTCCTGTATTATGATAGGACATAGTGGTGATGTCCAGTACCTTAGTGACAATTCTACCAAGAAAGTGTGGAAGGTTAGGGGTTTTTTTTTAAAAGCGTGCTTAAGCCTGACTTGTTTATTTAAGCTCCTCCAACAGAGGTGGTCAAAAAATGTCTTTAAAAATTATTTTCAATGGGATTTTCAAAGAAAAGCCAGTGTTGGGGGAAATCGCACATACCTTTGGAAAAAGAACAATAGCAAAAAGGTGAAAATAGAACCTGCCTGCTCAAGTTTAAACATCTACTTCAGGATAAAATTGATAAATTAACAGAGAAGGTTGGTTATAATGATGATGTCACCATTAAGTCAGTATGTGCCTCAATGCGGTAAGGAAAAAATATAATAGCTCTTGAAGTTTCTAGAACCTGCTAGTTACTGTGACTATAAAGGACTTATTAGCACTAGTAAGCATTACTGATACAAATATAGGTATTTTACAAGGTCTTTTCCTACTAAATGTTAACCTAACTTCTCATTAATAATCACCAGAAAACATAACATAGCATCAGGAGAAAGATACAGAAACTGAAAGCTTAATTTAAAAACTGAAATGGAAAAAAAGCATCTAGTAAGAAAATATAGCAAGTCCTCTGGCAAACATGCAGTGTTTTGGAAGAGGCAGAAACGCACACAAATTGTTCAAACAGGAATTTTGTTCCCTCAAGAAAAAAGGAGAACTTCTAAGATGAAAAAAATGGAAATTAGTTATTCTTCTGAATACTGAAGTCAGAGATGAAGTTTAATGTGCAGTAGTTACATGAGGAAAATGAAATAAAACATCAGACTGCAATCAGAAAAAAATAGAATAATAAACTCATTTCAACTACCTCAGTTTTAAATAGAGACTCTGTAACAGCAGAAACTTCAACAGAAGATGAACTTGCGGGGTGGGGGAACTACTAGTTCTTGCTGATCTGCACATCCCCATCACCCCCCTGCCCATATAAAAAATATTTCTTATTGCATCTTAAAGCAGAAAGAAGCACTCCAGACCTCCTTAACATGGAGTGGGAGGTTAGAGGGGGCAGGGAGAGGATGAATGACAAAGAAAAAGGAAAAAAAAAAAGAGAAAAAAATATGTTCACCAAAAAAGCTTATTTACATAATCTGAGAAACATTAGATTCATTTTTTGTTATTAATATAGATTTGTTTACCTCCTTGGAAAAGTGCACGAATTTTTTTCAGATTCTCACTTTTCAGAAATGGAATTATGAGAATTATTCAGAAAACTGTGAAGTATTACCCTCATGCATCTATTCTGAAAACCAGTGGTAATGACATATAATGGTTACTGTAATGGTTACGTGTTTCAAAACTACAGACTTTTTTGAAATGTGTCTGATGTCTTGTAGAAAAATGGTATTAAACTGTTAAAAAGACACTCAAAAAAGCTACAAAGTCTAGTTTAAGTCCTCATAATTACAGGACAGACGCTTTTTCTTTGGGAGTTTAACTTACTACAATGTTACTCATTAAGAAGCTTAAAACTAAAATATTTATCCCTGGACTTTAAAAATAGGAGCATTTTAAATTCTTACAAACTGACAAAAATCAAGGGTATTAAGATGAAGAGACAAAAATGATACTTGCTGTATACCTGTGATAATGAGTGTATGTGTATGTATATGCTTGTGTGCTGTACATAGATGTCATGTATTTATGGCAAAACATGGATATAAAAAGTAAGTGTAGAATTTGTTCTTCTTGGCTTCAGAGCGCTAAATTAGTCTCCAGAGTAGAACTACAGAAAAACAGGAGACATTTGACCTTTTTTACTTCTTTTTTATGGAAGAAGGTAAAGACCAAGTTTCTTAATGTCTAAGATCCGGAAGAGGCTGAAGATACTTAACGGCTTAGACAGCATCAGCTGACAGAAAAGTTTCAATAACAATCTCTAGAGAAGGCATTGATGTGCCCTCCAACAATATGAAACTCTCACCATACAGTGAAAGTTTGCTCATTGGCCTAGGTAGATAGATATACTATACATTTTTTAATGAAGTATATCTAAGAATCTGAAATGTTTGGTTGTTCTTCCTTATACTGGTTGTTCAAACCCTTCCCTACTAATATATGACAGTGAGATTGCTAGTAATTTGCAAGCACTTTTTAGAGTGGAAATTCTATTCATCTTACTAAATATTTTGCATATTATAATAACACATAGAGTAGTACTGTTCTGTATTAGTCAAGGAAAAATTATGAGAAATATCCTGTGCAGTAAATTACAAGCAAGGACAAATTTAAAACAGTTGTCCTTGACTGCCTTATATCTACTGGGCAAAAATAAGCCTTAGTGATTTATGATAAGAGAAATAATGACTTTATTAAAGACTTGTTCAAGCTCATTTTTCAAAATATATAGTACATGTAATCATTTATTACTGATTTTTTGTAATGCTTCAGTTGTACCATGCAACACACATCATTTGCTTATCTCATTAAGATTTTCTCTACAGGAAGAAAATATTAGGTCACCGACATAATATTACAAATTCTTTAAACTAGATTAGGAGAGTGAGATTGAAAACACAGAGTCTTATTTGATAAGAACTACTGCTAATCTATAAAATACTTTTCAGTGTTTAACTGTTTAAAAGCTCTTGTCAGTGCCACCTTATTTATCATAGTTCTGGAATTTGTGTAATGATGCACACTGATAAGTCAAGAACTGTAGCTCACTGAAAAATAATTTAATTCTTTTTCTTCAAATCGTCCCACTAACATTTCTGTTGTAAGGACTTGTTAATATTAGATAGACTTTCTGTGAAGTCCTGATTTTACAAATACTCTTTCATTGGCTTAATTTACTGTTGTGGTAAATCTCTATCATTTCAAATAACTTGCCAATGTCATTTGTTATTTACCATTAGTATTCTAACATCTCCCTTTGAAAGTAATTTCTGTTCTCATGTGACCGTATTTTGCCACCCTTAGCACTTATTACTTTCTGATGTGCCCTTAGATTCATCTTCCCATCCATGTTTTGTCCAATTCTTTGTAGTGTTAAAGGCATTCATCTATATGGAGGTAGGAATACCTCAGGACATATATTCAGGCCTTGGGTGTACCTGCAGAAATAAATACTCTATACTCCTATGCAGCATCTCTGATGTTAGTCAAATTTATCAAGTCCAGCTGTCACTGCAAGATATGGCTCAGACTCATCCAGTATGATTCTGAACATCTATTATGACACCTCATTTAAGAGACCAGGCATCCTAGGCTTCCTCAGGTGGCCACATGTCTTTGGTAATCTGCACCTACCTCAATTCATACTTGTTTTTACAAATACTACAATCAGTAAAGGATGCTCTTAAATATGTGCTTAATGTTAGTAGGATGAATCCATGCATAAGTCTGTTTTGCAGCATGGAATCTCCAGATAGGTAAAATGAGTAATAAAGGCAGGTGAAGTTCACCAATAACTGGTTTTATAGAGTTCATACCAGTAATAAAAGCTAAAGCAAGCATCTTACTGTGAGTATTTTTCAGTGGTCCAAATCTAGTCAATCTGGACACAGTGGAGAAATATATTTTTTGGTTTTTTAGGTAACCGTGTTTTCTGATTTGTATAAACACTGTGTAAATGTATACAAGTGTAGAAATAGTTTGACTTCATAATGTATTTCAACAACAACCCTGTTATTTCTGACAAATATTTTGAATGCAGTTCAAAGTAAATCATGTTCCATTCCCCTTCCCTGTCAGAGTATCAAAGATGATGATGAATCTTGATTACAAACAAAATATGAAAGAAAGAAAATACCAAGAATGGTTTAGATTTCTTGCTTTGAAGATAAATTTATCACAGTAAATCTTGCTTGGGACACTGCTGTCTTTATATACAAAAAAAAAAAGTTGTTTCTATTCTGAATATCTCAACACACAGAGAAATGGGCTTTACTACTCATGTCCAACTGAACAAAATAGTGCATGGAAACATTTATTTTTCAGAGATCTCTTGCATGTATTTTCAGAATTTCCAGTCCGTGAAGTTCAGCTTTCAGCCAATCTTATCCTTAAGCCATGCATTACTCTTGATCTGTCAAATCTGTCAATGCCATTTGAAAAATCTCCAAAAGAAAAAAGGAAGGTGACATTTGCCAGACAGATAACTCTAGATGCTCAGATTTGACTGAACTGGAAGGAGTTAGAGCAGGAAAGTTGCTTTCCCTCAACATTAAAGCATTAACCATCTATACAGAAAATAATCCTGTGAAGCCTGAATTATGTGCTATGTTCCAAAGTAATGAAGCAGAAAGCCTTATGGAAATAATGTCTTCACAGTACTTGGCAAGCTCCTTGCCAAAGCTATTTCTGTTTAATTTTCAAGCCTAGAAACTCAGATAGAATGCTCTTGCTATCACAGTAGTTGTGTAGCTACCAATGAAAAGGATAATGTACATTAGTTGTTTCTACTTATCCTGACAAAATAGAATACTAGAGCTGCTGTAAATAGTACGCCATTAGTTTTGCATTAAAAATAGCACATTTTAGAGTGCTACATGAATAGATTGGTCAGAAATCCTTTGAAAAAAGCCTGTTACACAAAACCATGATTAAATATTTTCCAATAAATTATATAACTTGTAAATAAAGGCTCAAAATTGGTTTTTAAATGTGTGTTTAACTTAAGGAATGAAAAATATACTGCAACATTGAAAAGGACTGTGTGCAATTTCTTTTTGTAGAAATGGAAGAACACGAAAGGGAAGGGAAGTTCTCAGGTATGATTAGCTTATTCAAGGAAATACAGATTTCTTTCTTACACTACTATTAAAAATAATAAATAAATAAATACAAAGATTCTGGTATGTGAGACAATCCAGAAAGGGTAGGAAGTGGACCAACCAGTGCAGATATGCAGATACTCTCTTCTGAGAGTGTGAAGATAGATGTTATTATATTGTGACATATTCTAAAGTTTCAACTTTTCTTCAGCCCTGGAAATGGTTTTTCCTTGTATTAACAGAGGAAAGTGAAAAGGAAATGGAATAAAAGGTATTTGTGGTGTTGCCTCACTGTCAAGTAGTATCCTACAGATTGTTAAATAACTCCTAATATATTTTTCTTGTATAGCACAAATAAAATATTTCACTGTTTTTCCTTTTCTTCAGGTCTTTGTAATCTGCTTACTATTCACTGTGATCATTGGTGCTTGTCTACAAATATAGATCGAAAGGGTATATTAAGATTGTCATCATAACTGTTCAAGACATATGAAGTTTTAAATTAAACAGCTCTCTTTCTCTGTTTTGGTAAGAAAGCCCTCTCTTGACTTTGATATCTGGCACATGATGTGTCCCTAAAGAATAGAATTCTCCAATTATTAAATCTACAGTGTTAGATACATTAGTGACATGTTAGATATGTTATTGTTAGAGATATGTTGTATATGTTTTTGTCTCTCTATGGAAACATTTGTTTGTGACCACAAGGAATGTCACTTCATAGGGCAAACTTCATTTTGCTTGAATTCTGAAATAAAGGAAATGTTGCTAAACAGAATGTTTAAGGAGCAAATACATAATGGACTAAATGGAAAGGACAAGCTGAAGTTACAGTGTAAGCATGTATTTCCCCATTCAAATGAAAAATGGATACATGAAGCCAGCATGTACATCACAGATCAGTAAATAAAATTTTTGAAACCGGTCTTCATAACCAATAGGTTTCAAGCAATTATAAATGCAATATATAACCGCTATAAACCATTATAAAAGCAATGCCGTGTATGTTGTTTTGCTTGCCTACAACCTCCATATGTTTTATTACTAATGAGGATGGATCCCCATCCCCATCAGAACTGTATCTAGCTCTGTCCTAAACTGGAATTTGGTATTTTTCAATACTGGATTTTAACTCTCCATTCTAAGTATGTTCTTAATAACCTTAGATGTGCTTTTTTATAGGTGTTATCCTTCATTGATTGAAACTGGTACATCTCTGTAAAGGCTGAGAAATACTGAATAAAACTAATACGTTGTTTTCAGTGGAGAGTCATATATACCGAGCCTTTCTGAGTATGTTCTTAATAACCCTAGAGGTGTTTTTTTATTGATGTTATCCCTCATTGATTGAAACTGGTGCATCTCTGGAAAGGCTGACGAATACTGACTAAAACTAATACTTTGTTTTCAGTGGAGAGTCATATATACTGAGCCTTTTTTCTCTTGATTGCTTTGAAAGTGGATTATTTTCATAGCTACATCTTGTGCTTATTTGTGTGTACATCACTTTCCACAGGAATCACACTTTCAATCTTCAGACCTAGTGTTTATCCATTAACAGAGACATTTCAAATGCTTTCAGTCTTAGTGAATATTGTACGTCAAGAAAGACTTCACAGTGTCTGGTCTTTCATAGCAGTGTTCTATAATTGCAAATATGCATTTGAAAAAAATCTGCAGTTCTCCACTTGGATCAGAATGCAGATGTGAACCTTGGAAGCACATAAAAGTGTATCAGATTTTGATGACATTGCAAGATTCACTACTATTCATTTAACGCTGTGAAAACCACCATTTTTGATCGAACAAATACAAAGATAGCACCATGACAACCTGCTTTTGATTCCTATTGATGGACTATGTTTTTTTACATTAGAATTGGGATTCAGAATAATGTAATTCTATTCTTTTAAATACTAGATAAAAGACCTTTAGTCAGGCACTAGAAATATAGAAATGAGTTAAAATCCTGCTTATTAAAAGCCAGTGGTTTGAAGTGAAGTAATAAATTCAGCTGAGAGAGAAGATATATGATTTTCTTTTATATTATTTTTCCAATATACTTCATTTTTTTGTTCTGAAAGCCTTGTCTCAAATAACTGGAATCCTACATTCTTTCAGTTGTTCGCTTTTCTGCTCGAACTGCCAGTAACTGACAATTAAAGCTGGTGGTGATGGTGATTTTGTTGTAAAAAACATCTGTCTTCCAGAAACTGATTCAAGATAAAAACTTCATTATACATTCTCTTTTTTTCAAACATAATGCAATTCCACAAAATCTGTGATACTAAATGTTGGTGTGTCATAGCAATGCCAATATTTTTCTTCTAATGGGCAGATTACTGGTAGATTTGGTTGAATAGGGGATAGAAAAAAATGAAAAGCAAGCTTCAACTGCAGTGTCATGATTTAGACACTTGTTTGAGATCATATGAGATCACGTCCAGATGGCTGCAGGTACCACCTCCATTCAGATCAGGATGAGTCTCTCTGATTTGGTGAAGTTCTGTTTAGGCTATTGTTATTAATATAACTATAAAGAATAGAGCAATGCCTAGGGCAAGAAGAAAGTGGAACAGAGCTAACCACAGTAAAGAATAAAAAAAAAAATAATCAAATCATGTAAAGGAACAATTTAGAAAATTGTTAATTAACTTCCATAACTGTCTTCTGGAGAAGTCTGTTAACACGTATGTAACCAAAATGATCACTGTCAAGTGTTGATCAACAGCATGGTATAAATGACAAATAAAGTTTTATTCCTGCTGCTCAGATAACAGTTAAAAAGAACTAAAGAATGAGTTGTCAGGAAAGACTGGGCTAAGGCTTTCAAAAGTTTAGGTTTTCACCGAGGAGGAGGTTTTGGGGGTTTGTTTTCTTTTTTAATGGAAGTACAATGTGGCTTAGAGTTTAACATACACATGTGCAAAGACCGTCTCATGAAGACAGATTTGAGGATTGTTTGGAGTGAATGATTTTAAGTTCTATCATTGTTAAATACCTTCAGTAAAATAATTCAACTAAGCTTTGTCTTATTTGACATAAACAGTGTTTGTTTCAGGCTTAGCAGCTCCATAAAAATTATCTTCAATGTTTTCATTTTTTTGCTCTCAGATCTTTCCTAAGGGGGTAAATAAATGCAAAAGTTAGAAAGTCTTAACTATTAGGTCACACTGATTTACAACGGAATATTTACCTGGTAAATGCTCCCATACTAATAGTAGGTGTTTGCAAATAATTCCTCTTAATCTCATAATTAGGTTAAGTCACTTTTATGCAAGTCACTATCAGATACACCATTAAAACCCAGCACTTTATGTCAAATCTTTACAAAAAGTAAAAATTAAAGTTTTTTTGTTTTGTATACCAAACTACCAATGACATTAGAATAAGAATGTATAAGTGAACAGGCACAAGATTGTAGCTTATGTCCCCAGGAGTGCAAGATAGTAGGAACCTTGAAAGTACAGGAACAAGGTAATACCAGAGAACACAGAGCTAGATTGACCAACAATATTTGGTATTATAACTGTGTAAAAAGCCTAATGAAGTTAACTTAACTGATAGAGTAGTGGAGCTGTCTTTAAAGTGTATATAACACTACACAAAAATATTATCTTATCATTAAAGGGAATTGTTTCTTTGCATTTGATCTAAGGTTTCATTGGTTGTGTTTCATTAGTCTGGTTATCTGCCATTGAGAAATGGCTGTTAATTCTGAATGCAGCTGTGATGGCACCGCTATACTTTCCACCACTAAAATGTCCCCTTACTACATTTACTGTGAGATGGATATTCTGAGCTCTCTGGACAAGAGAGAGGAGATGTGATAGCCCCAAATATGTCAGTTATTACAGTCTGTCTTCAGATGATCAACTCACTCTCAGGAGAACTGCGACTCAAGGCCCTGTGCTTTGAACAGCTTATCTATTTCCTTAAGTTCTAATGGGTTCTTGAAATCTTTGAAACACCTGGAAATAACAAACTTAGGAATGAGACTTATATTTTCAGGCAGCCAAACCTATGGCCTTTTTCTATGGGACAACAATCCTAACTCAGAAACTCCTCAGCTGCTCTCTTTGTAAGCCTTTTCTGCTGCTAACTGGAAGAGATCATATATCAGTGGAATATCACTCATTGATACCAGGCAACCCCCAGTATCAATACAGGCTAGGGGATGAAGGGATTGAGAGCAGCCCTGCTGAGAAGGAGTTGGGGGTAGTGGTGGCAAAAAAGTCAGACATGAGCCAGCAAACGTGCACTTGCAGCCCAGAAAGCCGACTGTATCCTGGGCTACAACAAAAGAAGCGTGACTAGGAGGTCAAGCAACGTGGTTCTACTCCCCTACTCTGCTCTCATAAGACCTCACCTGCAGTACTGCGTTCAGCTCTGAAGCCTCAGCACAGGAAAGACATGGACCTGTTGGAGCAGGTCCAGAGGAGCACCACAAAAATGGTCAGAGGGCTGGGACATCTCTCCGATGAAGAACAGCTGAAAGAGTTGGGGTTGTTCAGCCTGGAGAAGAGAAGGCTCCAGGGACACCTTATTGCAGCCTTTCAGTACTTAAAGGAGGCTTATAAGAAAGATGGGGACAAACTTTTTAGCAGAGCCAGCTGCGATAGGACAAAGGGTAATGGTTTGAGACTAAAAGAGGGTAGATTCAGACTAGTTACGAGGAAGAGATTTTGTATGATGAGGGTTGTGAAACACTGTCACAGGTTGGCCAGAGAGGTGGGAGATGCCCCATCCCTGGAAACATTCAAGGTCAGGCTGGACAGGGCTCTGAGCAACCCGATCTAGCTGAAGATGTCCCTGATCATGGCAGGGTGGTTGGGCTAGATGACCCTTAAAAGTCCCTTCCAACCCAAACTATTCTATGATTCCATAATTCTATGAAGAAAAGATTGTAAATCCCTATTGTGTCTGCTCCACATAGGGTGTTTTTGTAATAGAGAAATAGATACAGAAATTGGCATAAAAATATTATCAGATAATGTATTCCCAAATCAATGTTCTGCATTTAGATTATGTCAGTTTGTACCAAGCCAAAAAGATGAATCTGAGGGTTTGCCTCTTAATGTTGTTTTCATGCAATTATTTCCTGGAGGACAATACAGAAGGAGCTTTTGAAGTCTCTGAGCATGCATCAGAAACACGCTAATGTAAAAAGATAGGAAACATAAAATCTTGCTTAAGCAGGAAGCATCTATACAGGAAAGTTATGTTTTACAAAGGTAGTCAGATTTGAGTTTGCATTTTTTGTACAATTTTAGTCATATAAATAATGCCAGTGGCAGCTAATGCTGTAATTCTGGAACAGAGGATGTCATGGGTTGACCTTGGCTGGATGCCAGGTGCTCACCAAGCTGTTCTATCACTGTCCTTCTTCAACTGCACAGGGGAGAGAAAATATAATGAAAGGCTTGTGGGTCAAGATAAGGACAGGAGAGATCACTCACGAATTACAAGCAAGACAGACGTGACTTGGAAAAAATTATTTAATTTATTAGCAATCAAATCAGAGTAGGCTAATGAGAAATAGAACCAAATCTTAAAACACCTTACCCCCACCCCTCCCTTCTTCCTGGCTTTAACTTCCTAATTCTCTGCCTCTGTCCTGCTCCAAGTGGCACAGAGAGACGGGGAATAGGGCTTGGTGTCAGTTCATCACATGTCTCTGCCGCTCCTTCTTCCTCAGGAGGAGGACTCCTCACACTCTTTCCCTGCTCCAGTGTGAGATCCTTCCCACAGGATACAGTCCTCCATGAACTTCTCCAACTTGCGTCCTTGCACGGGCTGCAGTCCTGCAGGCACAGACTGCTCCAGCGTGGGTCCCTCACGGGGTCACAACTCCTGCCAGAAAACCTGCTCCAGTGTGGGCTCCTCTCTCCACAGATCTGCAGGTCCTGCCAGCAGCCTGCTCCAGTGCGGGCTTCCCATGGGGTCACAGCCTCCTTTGGGCACCCACCTGCTCTGGCGTGGGGTCCTCCCCGGGCTGGAGGTGGAGATCTGCTCCCCGGTGGACCTCCATGGACTGCAGGGGGACAGCCTGCCTCACCATGGTCTTCATCACGGGCTGCAGGGGAATCTCTGCTCTGGTGCCTGCAGCATCTCCTCCTCCTTCTGCACTGACCTGGGTGTCTGCAGGGCTGTTTCTCTCACATGTTCTCACTCCTCTCTCCAGCTGCAGTTTCTCTGTCCCAGCAACTTTTTTTTCCCTGTTCTTAAATCTGGTCTTCCAGAGGTGCTACCACTGTTGCTGATGAGCTCAGCCTTGGCAGGTGGCAGGTCCGTCTTGGAGCCGGCTGGCATTGGCTTTATTGGACACAGGGAAAGTTTCTAGCAGCTTCTCACAGAAGCCACCCCCTGTAGCCCCCCTGCTACCAAAACTTTGCCATGAAACCCAATACAGAGGGAAATTAGGAAAGAAAAGGAACTGAATTTTTGTGTTGGATATTAGTTTCTTTAAGCTTTCTGACAAGTCTAGAAAGATGATACTTGGAAGAAAAAATATACTTGACCTGTAAATTGGTTAGTAAAAAGAAAAAAAACAAACAAACAAAAAAACCCACCATACCCAGCAATGTATTTTCTTAGTACAATGTCTTTCTCCTCTTTTTTTACCCCACTGAGATGTGAAATCAGACACCAAGGGAAAAATTTTGAAGAAATACTGTAGTTGTTTCACATTACACTTCAATGTTATATGAGGTTTTCTGCCAGGTGTAAATGATTAAAATATATTAGTTTTGTGCCTAGCATATTTTTACTTTGGCAAATTTCACTAAACAGAGAAATAATAATGCTGCCAACAGTCTGTGGAGCCTTAATGTTTACTTTAGAAAAAATGACATTCAAAGTTTTAGCCTGATGACTATGTAATCATGTACCTGAGCCACATTAATACTGATTGTAATGGTTCAGAAAATAAATGGAAATCAAAAGTATAAACTAAGAAGGTTTTTGCTTGATAAGTTAAAAATTCACCACCGTGAAATACTTAAATAGGAATTTACTCAATGAACTGTTATGACTCCTGAAGACTTGCTATAGTCTAGTGGTTAAGTAATATGCATTTTCAAAAACTAGAGATCTTTTCTCCCTTCAGATCAGAAAAGATTTATGTGCATAACTACTATTAGCAGTAATGGGAATTATACAAGTCATTGCTGGCAGAATTATATGCTTTAATAGACAACATATTAGCATCTTTTTTAAATCATAAAGAAATAATAAACTTTTAAAAATGATTTTTCTCTAAAAACTTGGTACCCGTTCAGTCAAAAATGAATTTCCCTAAGTGGTGTGATTTCTTTTTTTTTATCTGACAGTTTTTGGCGCTTTCCTTATTTTTGTTTATACATTTGGAAGAGAAACATGTTGAAAGCACATTTTTGAACTTGTACTTTACTTTCATCACTGTTTTTCACCGTCATAAATTAAAAAGAGGAATGTTAGATATATATTTCTCCTATTTTAAAACTCAGATTGTATCACAGTTTTATATTTTTAAATAAATTATTTATTTCACTCTAACTCAGAAGCTATTGTCCCAAGACTTATGCTTATACTACAGATAATAGAGACAGAAATATGTAGAGTTTATAAACTTTAACACATTGTGGGCTTATTTATATGCTGCCTGGAAGAAATCTGGATGTCATTCATACCTTGCCAAATGGGAGAAAAAAAGAGAAAATAAATTAATAGAAAACAATATGGATAGAAGTAAAAAAGTAATGAGTACAGGAAAGATTTTTGCTGTCAGACAAGATCTGTCATCTGTCATGGATTATCATTGAACTGTAAGCTTTATTCTGACGTAGAGTTAAGTTTGTCATCAGTTCAAAAAGCCTGATCATGACACTTAAGAAACAGGAGACTTCTTTTTTTACTATCTGCAGTCACCAGTTCTATCACTTAAAGTGTCAATTGACCCAGAGCACATGCCTGTTCAGTTACAGTTCAGCTAAATCTTATTATAATCATTTTTGTTGAATTCTAATTTTCCACAACTTTATGTAATTCCTTTACATTCTTTCTTTACATTTTCTTTTTCCCTTTATTGATACAACAAGCTACAAAACAGCAATTATGTCAGTGGGGACAGATTCCTATTATCAAATGATCAATACAGATATGACTTTATATGAAAAGAGATCATCCTGTCAGTCCTGATTACTTTCTATTACTTTTTCCTATTGTATCTTGAGATGTCATGGGAGGATAAGCATGGAAACAAATTTATATTTTTGAGTATGGCAATAAAAGATTGAGGAAGACACAAATGCTGTTTGAAGAGGAGGAATTTTTAATCATTTCTTCCAGATGGCAGGGAGAGGGTGGAGTGTGTCTGATGGATATGTCTTTTGGTCCTCTACTAAGCTGATCTATAGGGTTCTATTTTATAGGGGAAAAAAATAATAATAAACAAAGAAAACCTACCATCATAGTTAAAAGTAAGTCTTCACTCAGAAAAGATTGTGTTGGAGAGTATGAAATGTGAAATTAATCTGAAAAGTGTTTTCAGTATTTACACAAACCAAAGGTGCTGGTATGCTGGCTGCCCTTCAGTCTTTATTAGGCCACCTAATATATTGAGAATTTCAGCACCTAACTCAAGATGGTGCTTTATTTCCCTTGACCTGACTGCATATGTAGGAATATGTAGAATGTAAAGAATATGTGGATATCTGGAATGCAAAACATACCTGGTTTGGGAGGAAAACTAATTAAAGGTTGTTAAACATAACAAATAATTAGAAGGTAGTAAAAGTGATAAACACCTTAGTACACAAAGTTAAATGAACAGGAGGTGATAGAGACAATAACAAGGACCACAAGTCTCAGGCCACTGACTGATGAGCCACTGAAGGAATTCCTTTGTAACTAGTAAGAAGAGGGCAGACCAGATTATCATGGATCTCATGAGCGGGAGCAGACTTGTGAGATACTTGAGAGAACTTGTGGGATCATGTAAAATATATCATGGGATGTTTTAAGGGGAGATTGGCATGTGAAAAACCTACTATGGAATGTTTGGGGGAAGAACAAAAGGTAGGAAAATGAGGGATCAAAGTGGATTGGGGAATAACAAGTCGGAAAGTGAAGAAGAAAGGAGATAAGAGGCTGGTCATGTACAAACAAGCTGATGGTCAGGACACTAGCCTGGCTTATCCCCATGCCTGATTACCACAGCATGTCGTATCTTACTAAATTCTGTTCTGTGTGACCTTACTTTCTATTATGGAGGTGGAGGGCAGGCAGAGGAAGGAACCTGATTCATTAGCAAACACAAGATGGATTAGCCAGTAGGAGGAGACCAGAATCTGGAAAGATCCAAGACTGAAGCTGAAGACTAAATAATGGAGCCCAGGATCTGGTGGTGCACTGGACCAATTTGGTCTGGGACTCATGGATGCGCATGAATTTGTGGATCACAAGCATGAGGATAAGTGGATGTGCACTAGTGAATTCCAGTAAGGTCAGCTGGAGAGGAGGAACATGATTGGTTGAGTTTGTGTTTCCATCTTCAGAATAACAATAATCCTAAGCCTTGCTCCTATCTGGACCTATCAATAAGAAGAACTCCAGCAGATTTGGCTTGCCTTTACAGTCTAACATGGGATAGAACAATCTGACCTACATAATGGAAGACAATGCACCCTTAGCAAGTTTGTAGATGATGAAAGATAGGGAGAAACTGATAATAAACCAGATTGTGGTGTTACCTTGACAGACTGGAGAGATGGCCTGACAGGAATGTCAGCAAGTTCAACAAAGGGAAATGTGAAGTCCTGCTCCTGGGGAGGAATAACCCCAGGCACCAGTATAGCCTGCAAGCCAACAGACTGGAAAGTGGTTTGCAGAAAGAGGTAAACCACTTTAAGGCAGCAATGTGCCCTGCAGCAACTGGTGAGGCCACATCTGGAGTGCTGGGTCCAGTACCAGGCATCCTCCAAAAGAGATATGGACACATTGGGGAAGGGTCATGATTAAGGGACTGGAGCATCTCACATATGAGTGAGATGAGACTATTCAACCTGAGGAAGAGAGGGCTCAGATGTACAGTCATACCTGATCAGAGGCAGAGTCTTGCCAGTGGTGCTCAGTGAAAGAGTAAAAGGCAATGGGCACAAACTGAAAACCAAGAAAATTCATTTAAACACATGTGACGGTTTGACCTGGCCAACTAACCAGGAGACCAACCAACCACTCTGTCATTCCTCATCCTCAAAAGGATGGGAGAAGTAAATAAGATGAAAAAAACCTTGTGGGTGGTGATGGAGACAGGAAGATCACTTATCAAGTACCATCACAGGTAAAACAGACTTGACTTGGGGAAAATTAATTTCTTTTTTTGACAGTTAAAATAGATTCAGATAGTAAGAAAGAAAGACAAAATTAAAATAAAACCTTGTCGTGGTTTTACCCCAGCCAGCAACTAAGCACCACGCAGCTGCTCACTCACTCCCCCCCACAGTGGGATGGGGAAGGAAGTCAGGAAAAGAAGTAAAACTCGTGGGCTGAGATAAGAACAGTTTAATAGAACAGAAAAGAAGAAACTAATAACGATA
>JAVJGG010000008.1:20274269-20288012 GCA_035590195.1 Aviceda cuculoides | reverse complement strand
GCAACAACTGAAAACATCAGGGTGTTATCAACATTCTTCGCATACTGAACTCAAAACACAGCACCGTACCAGATACTAGGAAGACAATTAACTCTATCCCAGATGAAACCAGGACACAGGCATTTAAAAAGTAACTAATTTGGGGGGGCAGGGTTGCCTATCATCCCAAGAGGAATTCAGAAAGCACTTTTATTTCCTAGGCTTCCAACACTACCAAGAATAAGACACTCAGATGAAGATTTAATTTCACATTCAAAGTTAGGAACTCAGATCTATCCTTCTCAACATTAAAAGCAAATGATCTCAAATTGTAGGTTAGAATTAATCTGACCCTTGGCTTAACTTTATATAGTCAAAATCAGACTGATCATGAAAATATATCAGGCAGTTAAATGTGTTCCTCCTTTTGCCATTACATCTAGGTAGTCAGTATACATTTCTGTTTAGCATAAAGAAACTATGCCATTTTGAGGATTTTGTAAATCTACCTTCAGTATTGCTGATTGACAATATTTCTTTGTGGCAAGTTTTAATGGGAATTCAGTAGAAACCAGAATAAGTAAGGAATTGAAATTCATATCAGGTCTACTTTTCAAGAAAGGTGGAGAATATCACCAGTGTAAAAAAAAAAAAAAAAAAAAAAAAAGGCAAAATAAAATAAATAAAATAAAATAAATAAAGCTAAAGGTTGTCACATGTTTCAATACATTATTTTGTTGTTAATTATTGAGAAAAATGAAGGTGGACAAGGCTGGAGATATTTAAAATCTTTACAAGCATAAAAAACACACAATGTCATGAGTAGGACATGCCTTAGCCCATGGCCAATGTTCAAATGTCTATCAGAGTAGTTTGACTGAAGCCTTTATAAAAGTTTGATAAATTTGTGCATTGCAAATATGCAAACAATTTTTTTTAAAAAATGAAGTTTGAAAAAGAAGAATAGATAGAAGGAAAGAACAAAGGTGAGAAACTGGGAGAATAATCTATCTACAGTGGTAGCTGAGATGGTTTTCTCTCATTGAACAGAAAGTATATAAGATATCCGAATTGCTGCATGTATTCCCTCATACCCAGCAAATGATTTCTCTCATACCTAATCAGTAATTTTTCAGTTATAAGATGGTTGTATACTATGCTGAGAATGAACTGAATGATGAAATGACACTAATGCCAGGATTAAGGGTCACATATTGACTTCTGAGTGACACTAAATTGGAGGAGAAAAGGGAAATAAAAAAGGTATTTGTCTTTTAGTACAAGCTGATGATCACCCTGTTTTTCCACTTTTCCCCTCATTTTGCCAGTGTCCTTCCTTAAAACTATCTAGCCTATTCCTTCACTTTTCTCCAAGCAAGTATACTTCATTATAATTATTTCCAAATGACACAGTGGGATTTTTTTGTGTGTATTACATGGATCTTTCACAAAGGAAAGGGTTTTCCTAGAGCTGCAAAGACTTTTTTTTTTTTTAAATAAAGTTCTGTTAGGAAATGCTGGCAACTTTACATGCTTCAGTGATCAATTTTCAGTTTTTTTTTCAAACACATTACAAAATCTTTTTTTATTTAGAAAAAATTCTCTGCTTCTCAAAATTGTAAAAAGCTTTTGAAGTGTCATTCATGATTCCAGCAGATGCTATTCAAAGTATATGTAAACGTATAAAAGTATAGTTTCTGTTTTGATTTTTGCATAGTTTTAGTTCACGTTTGTTGCAGACAGTAGAGTAATAGAAATTTGATTATATGAAAGAAAAATAAAATACCATATATACAATTAAAATACCTTTTTTTCTTGTTATTTAAAGAACCAAAGTAAAATAAGCTCATTTCACTTTTAATTTTAACATGCAGGATACTAAGAGAGATTTTACAGTGGCTGGTATGAGTTTGCAAGAGAATTTAATATAATTTTAATATCATTTTCAAGGTATTGTCAGGTCAAACGAGAGTTTTTTGGTTTTCTTGACTCAGTGCACATCACTTCAATACATGAGAAAAAGCATAGAAAAAAAGGAGGAGAAAGTCCTCCTCCTGAGTCTGAGTATCTTCGACCATGTCTTCAGATGCAGAGTGTGCCTGGTGTTTCTCCCTGGGGTGGTGCAAGGGACGCACTGGGGGTCTCCCATCTAGGATGTGTGCTCTGATGCAGATGCTGCAGTGCCAGATGGAAGAGGCACAAGAAGACGTGAGCAAGCTTTGTTGTGCCCAGGATGAGAACAGAAGATAAACAGCATCCCCCAAAAGAGTTAGTGGAGGCAACGACCTGAGCCCTGTAATAGTGGGAAGGAAGGTATGGCTAAGACAACCCCCAACCAGGAAGATAACAAAAGCTCTCAGGTGGGTGCCAGCTGGAAGACTGTTACTTTGAGAGCAAGAGAAAAGCTTGCTCTCCACTTGTAACTGATGAGAAAACAGATTCAGGGCTCTTGAAACTGAGAAGGAGGAACACTCAAGGGAAAGACTGGGTTTTTTTCTACAGCATTTTCAGTCAAGGGAAAAGACTATGATTAGAGCGTTCATATGCAGTAAACCAACACCTGGCTGCATATCTGGTGTCAGTGATCATAGTTTGGCCTATTCAATAATGGTGCATAATTTGATGAAGGAGGAAGACTACTGGCAAGAAATGAAAATACACCTGATAATGACAGGGAATAGCAAACTTATTAACCTAGTAAGAAGAGCTTTAACATGAGTTGGCGGGATGATGGGCACCTAGGTCCAGAAGTAATTAAGGAAAAGACGCAGAAGAGGAGGTTCTCATGGAATAAGGGAGACTCACATTCCCTCTCAGAAGAGAGGATATTCAGAAGCTTTTCTCAAGTGTCTGTACATTAACACGTAGTATTTAGTGAAATAAACAGGAAGAATTGGAAATTCTTGTACTGAGACAAGGTTATGTGATGATCAGAGTCACAGAGATGGTGTGATAGCAAAACAGGAACACATGAATGAATGTAGACTCTTAAGAAGGATAAGAAGAGAAGAGTGGAGAGTTGCATTCCGTGTAAAACAGCTCCTTGGCTGTGAAGAGCTCCAGCAGGAAGCCAGAGACATATTTTCTGTATCCCTAGGTGATGACCAGAAGATTCCGATCAGAAGATTCTGTGGTCAGAAGGCAGGTTTTGATCACCTGACAAAGAGTTTGGACTCAAGAAGTCTGTAAATTTTGGCAGAAATTCTATTTGACTAAGCAAAAAACTTTTTGGGGAACTCAAATAAGAAAAAGGAGCATTGTGCTTTAAGCCCAGCCAGCACCAAAGTATCAGGATGCTGTTCACTCACTCCTCCCCTGCTCCCTGCCCCTTCTGGTGGGATGGGGAGGAGAATCAGAAAGGAGAAAAAAAGAAAGTAGAACCTCATGGGCTGAGATAAGGACAGTTTACTGGGACTGGAAGGATAGAAGTTACAATAATAACAATAGTACTAATAAAAGAATATAAAAAACGAGTGCAATTGCTCACCACCCGGAACCTGATGCTCCACCACCTCCCCTGCTGTCATACCACCTCCACCCCCCAGGCGGCTCCCCAGTTATATACTGAGCATGATGTCACATGGTATGGAACATCCCCTTGGCTAGTTCAGGTCAGCTGTGCCTGTTATCCTGGCCATGCTCCCTCTGAGCTTCCTGTGAAAATTAACTCTATCCCAACCAAACCCAGGAGAAGCATACAGGAAATGAACAGAGAGCAGAGGTGGAATTTAAAAGGTCTGTACATCACCTCTAAAGATTTTGATTTTTGTGAGTGTTTGATTGTTTAATTCACTTGAGGGTGTTGAAAAAACTGGCTGATGAAACTGGACTAGTGCTGTCATTCATTTAATAAAATTTCACTATTCAGGAGTTGTTGCCAACAACTCAAAAAATTAATTGTGCTCTATTTATTTTAAAGAAGGAGGACCTAAGAACCTAAGACCTATTCAACCTCACCGCAGTCCTTAGAAAGATCATGAAGCATGTCCTCTCAGAATCCGTTCCCAAATACATGATGGACAGGTAGGAAATAAAATTTACCAAGGCCAATTTTGCTTGACTAGACTGAGTACCTTCTACTGTTAAATGATGGATTACAAGGAGAAAGAGACAGCAGAAGGCCCATCTCAACTTCAGGAAGGCTTTTGAGACTGTTTCCTACATCAGTCTCATGTAGAAGCTGAGGAAGTATGAGCTGGATAAAAAGAGCTAGAGGAGCTGAACTTTGGCTCAACTGTGATATCTTCATGGGACTGTAAGTTACAAAATAGAAGACAGGTATTTCTGGATAGGCAACGAGGGAATGAGTGAGATTCTCCAGGGTATCTCAGTGACACTAGATTCCTATGTGTGTACAACTGAATGAAGCTGTAGTTAATTAGATTACACTTATACATGGAAAAAGCTAAGTGAGATGAATCCCACTCTTCCTCACAGTCTCAGACACTCTTTAATAAGAAACAACATAAACAAAATGAGACGTAACTTATAAAGTTATTGCTAAAGCAATGACTGAAATAATACATATCAGTTTTGCATTGTGGAAGTAATTGCATTTTTTTAATTCTATTTGTTGCAATTTCCCTGGCAAAGCTCTCAAAAATGTCATTTTCCACTGCATTGGATAGGCAGAATATCCTTTTATTTTTTATTAGTCGAGAACAAGAAATAAAGCATAATACTGAAAGGATGTTAATGAGGCAGTTTCAATGAGTCAGACTCAACTGAATTTGGTAGGAATTGTTTCTCAAAAGTTCACATTTCTTTATTGGTATTCATTTCCATGTTACCGAGGCTCTCTTTGTCTTCCTATTCATAAACAGTGCAGATTTATATTTCCACCTGGAAGTTCTTAGATAACACCCGTATTTGTAAAATTGCACCTTTATGTTGTGAAAATCCTTGAAAATTATATAAAGGTCAGGGAACTACTATTCTTCCACTAATACAATAATGGAATGAGTACAAGCCAAATGATTGTCATAATCTCTCTTGGCTTTGAAATCCATCTGTTTAACCATGATCTGACCACTTTGCAGCCAGAAAAAGGAGTTCTCCAGAATATCTATGCAAGCTACATTCAGTTTTAATAGGACTGAATTTTAAAGGTTTCCCAGAAGCACTTACATATCCTGTTATATGCTCTAATATCCGGTTTAATATAATTTTATACTTCTCTAATTTGTTAACTGACAAAGTTAAATGATAGTTCAATGCCTTCCTTACATGTGTTTCATGTAATGTTAGCTGAACACTGTCAGTTTTATTCTTTAGAGCTCAGCAGGACATTATGTTGCTGGTTCATCAAAGGATTAAGTCAACTATATGCACTTACCTTACATTTGCCTATTGATTCTGCTTAATAGTTATAACTCCCTATGTGTTAACTGAAAAATATATAAATACATGTAACCAAGATTTAATGTGCCTCAGGCATCAGAATGGATATAAACATAGAAAAAATTATCTTCTATCATCTTATCTTCTTAATTATAACTGGAAAAATCTCAGATTATAATAAAAAGGGGGCTGAAAGAAACAGCAAGATATAATCTATTCTCTCTCTTTGTCTCAAGGTAACATCAATTATTCTGAATCACTGTGATGATGGGAAGGAAACAACTTGCTAACTACCATAATGTCACTCTACCTGCATAGCTTTGCCTATTGTAGTAACTGTCAGAAAATAAAATCCTCAACTTAGGTGCTCTCAGCTCTCTTGTACTAAGAGCCAACATTACTCATGCCTCCACATTAACAGCCAAGAGGATGCCATTTTTGTTGCCTCCAACAGCTAGTCTGATAGCCTCCTGCCACTCTATATGCTAGGTTCTAAGCAGGTTTTAATTATTCATCACCTCAGCAGAGAGAACTCTCCTGCTGTCTGTATCTACAGGCAAGCACAAACACCAGTCTTAGCATCCTTTGCTACTGCACCTCTTCCCTTCTAAAAGAGACACTGAATTTTCTGCTTTTTGAATCAATTGATGCTGTGCTTCAGCTTTGTCTTCCATTGCAAAGCCAGTTCCCTGATTTTCTTGGTCTGCAACAGACAGGATACATTTTTGCTTGTTGTAGATGCTTACAGTAGAGAAATTACTATTCATTTAAAATCTCAAAAGTTTTATTTGATTAGACTTCTGTAACTAAAATAAAACATGTTAACTGAAAATGGAAAACATCTTTTTTATTTAAAAAACTTTTTTCACAATTTTTTTTTATTTATAACATCCTTTGAAATTTCCCCCTGGAAAATAACCATCACTTTTCAACACCCATTTCTATTTATTTGAATATGTTAACTTGGCCTCTAAAGCCCCACCATTTTCTTAATTCATGAATATTGAGCATTGTTGATATGAGAAATCTTTGCATCTCTCTATGAGGGTCAGGTTTAAATAGGAGGTACAACACTGACAGTATCTGAAACCATTCACTCCTATATCTTTAGTATGGCATAAGCCATAACGAGAAGTGAGAAGCCCCCAAATCTGCTATAGGTTTCAGTATAGCTTCTACATTTCCATGATAATCATCTAAGCCTTGTTCCAGATTTAATTCCTCTACCTTTTATGTGGTTGATGCAAAATTTTATGCAAAATTTTATTGAATGCCTTTTGTAATGTCATTCGTATTTTCTCACTTCTGTGGAAAATGCTGACTGATGCACCATGAACTACGTATAGCTTTTT
Organism: Aviceda cuculoides; assembly: GCA_035590195.1. NCBI lineage: Eukaryota > Metazoa > Chordata > Aves > Accipitriformes > Accipitridae > Aviceda > Aviceda cuculoides. The sequence goes on along the minus strand of JAVJGG010000008.1, from coordinate 20,281,341 downwards.
ATGACCACATTAAATTGATGATTTATAGTTATTCCATAAAGGACCTAAACCCCACAATCTTTTGAAGACAGATGTAAAAAACCCCACTGTGTATCATTGTTCCCTACCAGATACAAGCTAGCTTTAAACAGCAACAACAAGAAAAGTATGTCTATGCCTAGTGGGGTGTAATTCCTGAGCTAATAATCCTTGCTGTGCGAAGAAACACATTGTTCCATACTTCAGTCTGGGCTGAGAAAGAAAAGTGGCTGCTGATTACGGGTGGCTCATATTAGGAATTACTAGAAGTCTGTACTTGGATGGGACTGAAGTATGTGCAAAGTTTCCTCATGCCACATGCAAAAGATCAGACATTATGATAATGCATAATCTTGTCTTTCCATATTTTCAGATATCTCCTTGTCCTCCTCAATAAACAGGAAAAAAAATGTATTGATTAACCCATTGCCACAAGATCTTGATCTTTTTAGTACTGTCTTAGATCGCATTTCTATAACTTAATTTACTACAAAGTAAAGCAATTCTTTCTCCATAATATTCTTATTCCTCTTTGTATTTTAAATTGCTTCAATCCTGTGTCATCAGAAAAAATTGTTAGTATATCCCTGCTTTTCTTTGCAAGGTCAATTAACAGAAATACTAATAAAGATTGTAAAAATTATTTGAAAAATATCCTTGATGAATTTCACTGTTAATATTTCTCTATCCCTATATTTGCTTGTCTTACAGTAAAAATTATCACTTCTCTTCTAACCAACTCTTCTCCTACCTACAATTATAATACTCATCCCTATTATTTCTACTGTATGTAATTAGTAGTACAGGTATATACCACATGCGTAAGTTCGAATAGATTAAACCCACTGAATTTTGTTTAACCACAGCAAAAAAACCACCCCCCCCAAAAAAAACCCAAACCCTCCAAACCCACCAGTTTTTTATCAGAGAAAGACACTAGGCTAGCCATGATAAGTCAGTCTTCATTATGCACATGGTATTTAATAAAACATATAATTTATGAAAATTTGCCCTTTTAAAATAAAGAACTGTAGCTGCATCCTTACATCTGCTATGTCTGCCCTTTTATATGAATCAAGTCACAGACCTCTAGGATATTTTGTTTTCTATGAGCAATTTTACAATATCCCCTTTTTTTACTAAAACCAAATGAAATACAGTATTTTGAGAATTCCCTTACCAATAGGATAAACTGCTTTTTAAAATTATTAATACTATTTCTTACTTAATCTGTATTTCTAAAAATTACATTGTTAGTACTATGTTTGTTTCCAGTAATAAAAAGAAAAATCCATCAATATCTAATTCTGCTCTAACATTGTGATTCTAGAATTATCCCAGTAAATCTTCTGCTATGTTTTAAAATCTTTTGTACTATATATATATTTTCACTCATTTCTGTACATTTCATGTTTCCATTTGCATGCAGCTCCACACTTTTCCATTTATCTCCATTTATTTCCATTTTCCTGAAAATCTGTCTGTTCTTCAATACCTGTATTCTAATTGCAAGTGCTAGATTACTGATTTTTATCTTATTGTTAACACTCAAATACTGCTTAAGTAATTTTAGTTTTTGTGAATGTCCTTCCATCACAATATATATTTGGGGAGTTTCTTTGCTGTATATATATATATACATGCTGCATTTTGAAAATAAACCAACCTCCCCCCCACCCCCCCAACTAAAACAAACAAAATACCGCAAAAAATTCCTAAAAAATCTTTAGGAGCAGTACAATGACTTATGTTCTTTATTTTTAAAAAAGGAGTATGTTTAGATTTTGCAATACCAGGTTTGTTTCTGAGGGCCTACAAAAGCTGATTCTCTGTTACAGAGACTGTTCTATTATATACTTTTATGAATAGGAATTGCCAGACTTTGAAAGTCATAGGACAGTTTAGAAACCATGGCAGAGGAGTTCTGTGTTCATAGACACAGGGCACTAACTATAAATTCTTCTGAAGTTGTACTACACTTATATTTAGCAAATGTATCAGTAGGACAGATTTATCTTTGGGCTGTTGACTAATCCACAGGCCCTACTGAAAGAAAGTCTTTGGAATTTGAATTGAAAAGTGAATAGAAAGAGAAGGAACAGATGTTGAAGTTGTCTTGATGAGCAAACAGTGAGGTAGTTCAAAAACTATCTGAAAGCTTGGGCCGAGAGAGTGAACATCACTGGAACAAAGTCTAGTTGGAGGCCAGTGACTAACGGTGTACCCAGTGGGTCGATACTAGGTCCAATCCTGTTTAACATCTTCATTAAAGATCTGGATGATGGGGCAGTGTGTACAATCAACAGCTTTGCAGATGACACAAAACTGGGAAGAATGGCCGATACACCAGGAGGTCGTGCTGCCATGCAGAGGAACCTGACAGGCTGGAGAAATGGGCTGACAGGAACCTCATGAAGTTCAACGAGGGGAACTACAAAGTCCTGCACCTGGGAAAGAACAGCCCCAGGCACCCGTATATGCTCGGGGCTGCCCAGCTGGAAAGCAGCTTTGCAGAAAAGGACCTGGGGGTCCTGCTGGACTCTATGTTGAATATGAATAAGCAACATGCCCTTGTGACAAAGAAGACTAATGGCATCCTCAGCTGCATCAGGCAGATTGTTGCCAGCAGGTGGAGGGAGGTGGTCCTTCCCCTCTGCTAAGCACTGTTGAGACCACTTCTGGAGTACTGTGTCCAGTTCTGGGCTCCTCAGTACAAGGTAGGTTGTCCAATGAAGAGCTATGAAGATGATGAAGGGCCTGGAACATCTGTCCTATGAGAAAAGGCTGAAAAAGCTGGGACTGCTTATCCTAGAGAAGAGGAGACTCGGGGGCATCTTATCAATGTGTGTAAATACCTGAAGGAAGGATATAAAGAGAATGGAGCCAGGTTCTTTTCAGTGGTGTCTGGTGACAGGGCAAGGAGCAATGGACACAAACTAAAACCGAACGTTCCTTCTGAACACCAGAAAACACTATTTCACTGTGGGGGTGACTAAGCACTGGCACGGGTTGCCTAGAGAGGTTGTGTAGTCTCCATCCTTGGAGATATTCAAAAGCTGTCTGGACATGGTCCTAGGCAACCAGCTCTAGGTAGTCCTTTTTGAGCAAAGGGATTGGACCAGATGACCTCCAGAGTTCCCTTTCAACTTCAGCCACTGTGATTCTGTAAAACAACATTAATAGGACAGGAGAACAATGTATGCTGCTAAAATAAGTCAGTCAGGGGACCATACCAGATATTAAATATGAATATATTTCCAGTTTCAATGACTCACACTTTTCCTGACAGCCTAAGACTCCTCATCAGATTAGAAAACACTTGTTTTTATTTTGATTTTTAGTTTAAATATATTAAGAAAAAAATGAAATAATTGGACAAATTATAATGTTTCATGTGATTGTTTCATAATTATCTTCTATTTTCTATGTATCATTTATGCTCTCTCCATCGTTGATAATTTTAATAAGAACTAAATACCAGAGTAACTCAGAATATTTTTAGAACATCATTTCCTGTAGCTAATGTGTCAAGGATATAAAACTGTGTGCTTTGCATAGGCTATTGATGTTAATATATATGTTATACTTTGACAACTTGTGTTTCATCATGTATTTTGATATCCTGTGATTTGAAGAAAAATGTAAAAACATTGACTTACTAACAGGAATGTACTCAACTGAGTCAATAAAATAATTAAGCATTTCACACTAAGACTTTTACAAATGAAAATATTTAGCTCCATATAAGAAAAACAATTTTTCCAGGATGATATTAATTAGGAAATTAATCTCCTAAAATGGTGTTCGTGTCATCCAACTTTAGAAGTGGTTTAATATAAATGTATTTATATCCATACATATATACACATTGTCCTGGTTTCGGCTGGAATAAAGTAAATTTTCTTCCTAGTAGGTGGTATAGTGCTGTGTTTTGGATTTAGAATGAGAATAATGTTGATAGCACACTGATGCTTTAATTGTTGCTAAGTAGTGTTTACACTGGGTCCAGGCTTTTTCAGCTTCTGATGCCCAGCCAGCAAGAAGGCTGGAGGGGCACAAGAAGTTGGGAGGGGACACAGCCAGGGCAGCTGACCCAACTGGCCAAAGGGGTATTCCATACCATATTGTGTCATGCCCAGTATTTAAATTGGGTGAGTTGTCTGGGGGGCACCATGGCTTGGGGATTGGCTGGGCATCAGTCAGCAGGTGGTGAGCAATTTTATTGTGCATCACTCATTTTTTATATATATTCAGTGGTGGTAGTAGTAGTAGTAGTAGTATCCCTTCCTTTTCTGTCCTGTTAAACTGTCTTTATCTTAACCCATGAGTTTAACTTTTTTTTTCCTGGTTCCCTCCCCATCCCACTGGGCACAGACAGAGTGAACAAATGGCTTCATGGTGCTTAACTGCCAGCTGGGGTTAAACCACGACCCACATGTATATATGCTTATATAACTAGGAGATGTTCACCATAATCTTCTACTATATGGACAGAAACAGACATCTCCAGAGGTCATCTTCTCCTGAGACAGATATGTAAATCAACTTCTTGGAGCAGATTTCTTATCTAAAGGAAGCCTATATTAGAGTTCAAAATTCAACTTCTGTAAGTAAGAACTGATAGAGGAAACATCGGAAAATCAGGACAAAAAGTTAGTCATGAGGACATAGAACAAAGATTTTGTCCAGTCAGTATTTCATCAGAGGGAAGGATGATATATGTCTTTGGAAATAATAGCTGCTGTTCACAGAAAATGTTTTGGGTTTGTAGCAATCAAAAACCAAAACACATTTTTTTTTAAGCCAATAAAGCTGAGAATAAGTAAACTAACCTTCTCCTTCTTACATCCTTTTTCAGAAATTCTCCTTAACATCAAAAAACTCCAACTTTTACTCCATTATCTCATCATGGATTGCTGACTCTTTTATTTAAAATACTCTTTTATAACTTCCACTTTCTCTCTAAGATTATTCCAGTGACAATAAATATGGATTTCTTATGGAAGCCTGGCTTTAGAAAAGTTTTCAGCAGCTGCTTACTCCTCCACATAAAATGCGTCATTGAAAGGAATTCATAGAATTTAGTAGATGTCTTCCTAGGACAGATCCTGACATCTGTTCTCAATTTTTAATTTGGTGATGTTTCTTTTTTTCGTGTCTTGTATATTACTAACCAGTGTGTCACTGCTATTGATGCCACTTTGCTTCTTCTATCAGATGTCCATAGAATTACTAAACTGCATTAAATATACAGAATAGGACTCTCACGTTTTCCTGGGAGTTTTCTTCTAATTATAAACCCATGTATTAAATGCAAAGAAGTAATGAGAATGGTAAAATCCTGCTGTCCCTTGGCTATGTAGTCAAGAGGGATTAAACAAGAGAATTTCCTGCATTCATAGTTGTTGGGGTTTTTTTTCTTCTCATCAGCTTGTAAGTCAGCTTTGATTGTACAACAGTTAGGCTAAGCAAAAATTAATAGCACAAGCACAATGAACAAAATCCCAGGAGATCTATGATTTGTGTCTATGCATAGGACATAGTACATGCTAACATGAATAAAATGTGAAATATTATTATAAAAAACATCACGTTTCAGCTTTCTTCTGTTTTACACTACAATAACTTCATTTTTTCTCTTTAATAAGCATTTCCAATGCAGAAGTAGCAAAGAAGCTGTCTTGTACTGTGAGCACCATTAAATTCTCATACTTTCCCTCCCATTCTACTTCCTACTCTTGTACAAAACACAGGACCTGCAGGGGAACATCCACCCAATCCATGGAAAACTACTATGTAGACAGCAGTTCCTTGCAACCTCTCTTTTACATATAATGGACAGATTAGGCTGTGCCAAATAGCAATGACCACAACTGGTAGTATTTTTATTCCCAGGATGTTAAAGGAGTTACATAGTGATTAAGGTTTTTGTAATTTAAGCATAAAAACATCACAGAGTTGTTAACTGTCCATAAATTAACTTTTGTATGCCCACCAACTTTAGAATTAAGTTTATATTAAAAAAAAACAATGAAAACAAAAAATCTCTGTTGATTATGGTGAGAAATAGGCAATTAAAATATTCAATATTTAAATGTGTTTCTCTTTTAAAGAAGGCTCAGATATCTATCTCTGATATTTGATCCTTTGAATCTGCCCAATAGATCTACATGGAACTCCCTACTTCTCTTAGTCTGTGTCCCCAGTCATAGTTGCATTATAATGGATTGCAAATATTCCCTAACAAATGTTGCAAAACTAATGTCTAGACAGTGTTCAATCACTGAGATTTTGAAAGACAGAAACAGTCAAACCAGTGGGTAACCCTACCCCTAAGACATTTCACCTCAGAGAATATAACTATTTCTTGCTAAATAACCTTCCAGGTTTGAGATAATTTGTTGATTTAAGATGTCTGTTTAGGCAGTAACATTACAGTTGCTTTAACCTTTTCACTAGCCAATATAATCAGTAGAATTAGACAAGAGACATGAAAAAATCAAACATATGTAAACGTAAAGTTTCATTTGTTCTATTACTCATGTAAACTGAGGGAAAAAATGGATGGACTCTTCTCACTTATCTCTGGAAACCTGCAATGAAACTATCTCTACCTGAAGCAGAAACGTTCTTCTTGTAGGTGAAAATAGAGACATTGGAATCAGGCAAGAGAAAGGGGCATCTCTAGAGTTTAAGTCTTAACCATAGACCTCCATACTGAAGCTATCTGAAGTTTGGTGAGAATCCCACCACAAATGAAAATGTAGTTATCTCACCCAAACAATCAACACTTTTGCATTAAAATTATCAGATATTTTATGTTGAACTCTGGAACTAAATACTGTTGAATCAGAAAATATAACTCATTGTCTAAGTAGAAAAAAGCCGTGTACCCTCCTTTATGTGTAAAACTGAAACCATTTAAACCCTGTTATGTCTCCTTTTGTTATGTTCTGTGGTAGTTTGGCCCTGGCAGGATGCCAGGTGTCCACCAAAGCCGTTCTATCACTCCCCCCTCCTCAGCTGGACAGGGGAGAGAAAATATAACAAAGGG
>JAVJGG010000008.1:20228953-20263888 GCA_035590195.1 Aviceda cuculoides | reverse complement strand
GAAAGCTGGAGGGGCACAAGAAGCTGGCACAGGACACAGCCAGGGCAGCTGACCCAAACTGGCCAACGGGGTATTCCCTACCGTGTGATGTCATGCCCAGTGTATAAACTGGGGGAGTTGGCCTGGGGCGGGAGGGGGGGGGCAGGAGCAGAAATTGCTGCTCGGGAATTAACTGGGTATCAGTCAGTGAGTGGTGAGCAATTGCCTCGTGCATCACTTGTTTTGTATATTCCACTATTTTTTTAATTATTATTATTATTATTATTATATAGGTTTAGGATTACATCAAATGACCTATTTTGGTAGGGCTAGAGAAATATTAGTGCCAATATAAAAGAAAGATGAGGTTTCATTTAAAATCCTGTGCATCCACAGCCAAGAAATATGTGGAATGTGTGAAGGGAAGGACAGCAAAAGTTATCAAGGACATGGAGTTTTAAATTGACTAAAAGAGTTTGGTTTATAATTTGTTCATCTGTGATATTATATTAGAAATTAAAGGAATGTTTCTAATCTCTGAAAAGTTGAAGATTTCTCACCCCGGTAGGATCATTGCTGGCCAAAAGTAATTCTAAACTGGGACTGACCACTTGATGAGAAAAAAGATTATCTGATGTGTTTGCTGATGTTATTTTTTTTTAATAGCAGCATTAGTAATTTCTAAATATGTGTGGGGTTAGATAATTTAACATTTAATATTTAACATAAATTCTAGTGGCAGTATTTCTTATTCTGAAAGTAAGTAACTGTGCCCAGACAAACATCATGTTGTCTTTGGTGGAATTTTTTTTTAACTTCTACTGTTTTTATTTTACCAGAGTTTGTTGGTTCTGGATTTTTTTTTTTGAAGTATCATTATTCGTATTACAAAAAATGTTTGCTTTACTATGAATAAGAATGTTTATTGCTTATTGCTTACTATTGAACTGTTTAAAAATTGATATATTAACTATAAATTTTTAACAACATTGTATAGTTGGTTTTTTTTCAGAAGTAAACTATTCAAAAATCATTTGCTGTACAAACATATCTATCATTTGTCTTGTCTTTGTCATTCTAAACCTATTAAGAAGCTAAATAGCAAAGAGTAAGCTGTGGATGTCTTTTATAGATAAGTCTTATCAGTCCTTAGAAAATACCTTGTAATCTTGTTCACTTATATGTGGCTTTTATTTATTATCCGAAATTACTTCCTCTTCTCCAACCCCATCTTAATACTTTTTTCCCTTGTTTTCTTCTCTCTTGACTGATCATGGTTAACAAGTTTTTCTAACAATTTTTTCTTCACTAATCTAACTCTTCCCTAAACTCATGTGTTATTTAGAAAGTCAATCTTTCTTCAAACCTTTTCCTTAGAACTTCAGGTCTTATCTCTCTCCTGTCTCTTCTGCCACTGTGATTGATTATGCTTTATCAGGAGAGTCTTCTCTTTCCCTCTGCTCCTTTGTGTTTCTAAGGAAGTCCATCCTTCAAAAACTTCTCATACTCTCAGGCACCATTATCAGTTTAATATCTACCCTGATTTTTCAAAGATTCAGATATGGCTCTAGATATGAATATGATCTTGATTTCTTCAGTGATTTCATATCTTATCCTGTCTCTGATATTTCTAACTCTATTACTTACAACTGAATGTGACCCAAAATATTTCCTCGGAGCAGAAGAAATTAATGACAGTCAATGGATGTTGAAAAAATATGAAAAGAAAATAAAGTATAAATCAAGACAAAAAAAGAAGACCAGAAATCAGTTAAAATACCTGTGTTTATCACATTAGTATACATCATTTTATTACAATACTTACAATAAGAAATACTGCAAATATTGTTGTGAATGACTTCATGTTTACTTCTGAGTGATTTAACATTTACTTTTCACACTGGCTAAATAATCTTCAGGATACTGGACAGAAACTTGTGTTAAATTAATCATAGAATCATAGAATTTCCCATTAATGGAAGTATTCAAGGCCAGGTTGGATGGGGCTTTGAGCAACATGATCTAGTGGAAGGTGTCCCTGCCCATGGCAGCGGGTTGGAACTAGATGATCTTTGAAGGTCCCTTCCAACCCAAACCATTCTATGATTCTAAGATTCTATGATTGTAAGATTCTAAAGTTCTAAAATATTAAATAATATTGGTCCCAGTACAGACACTTGAGGGACACCACTTGTTACTGGTTTCCCCTTGAATGTTGAGCATTGACTAACTTTTTGGACATAGCCATTGAGCCAATACCTTATCCATTTAACAGTCCATCCACATTGTGGTTTAAACCCAGCCAGCAAGTAAGCCCCACACAGCTGCTCACTCACTCCCCCGCCAGGTGGGACTGGGGAGAGGATCGGAAGAGTAAAAACAAGAAAACTCATGGGTTGAGATAAAGACAGTTTAATAGGGAAAGCAAAATCTGTGCACACAAGCAAAGCAAAACCAGGAATTCCTTCACCGCTTCCCCTCGGCAGGCAGACGTTCAGCCATCTCCAGGACAGCCGGGCTTCATCACGCCTAACGGGGACTTGGGAAGACAAACGCCATCACTCTGATTGTCTCCCCCCCTTCTTTCTTCTTCCCTCAGCTTTTATTGCTGAGCACGATGTCCTATAGCCTGGGATATCCCTTGGGTCAGTTGGGGTCAGCTGTCCCAGCTGTGTCCCCTCCAACTCCTTGTGCCCCCCCAGCCTGCTCGCTGGTGGGGTGGGGGAGAAGCAGCAAAGCCCTTGGCTCTGGGTAAGCCCTGCTCAGCAGGAACAAAAACATCCCTGTGTTATCAACACTGTTTCCATCACAAGTCCAAAACATAGCCCCATATAAGGTACTATGAAGAAAATTAACTGTATCCCAGCCAAAACCAGCACAATTCATCACTTTTATCTTTCCAATTTAGAGGGAATATTATGCAAGGCAGTATCGAGGGTCCTACAGAACTCCAGATAAATGATATCAGTAACTCTTCCCTTGTCCACTCATGTCCACTCCATCACAGAAGACCACTAGATTGGTCAGGCATGATTTGATCTTGGTGAAACCATGTTGGCTGTCTCTCACCTCCTTGCCCTGCATATGTTTTGTCATATCTTCCAGGACAATCTGTTCCATGATCTTTCTGGGCACAAGGCAAGGTTGACTGGTTGGTAGTTCCAAGGGTCCTCCTTTTTACCCTTTTAAAAAAAGGCTGTGTTGTTTCTTTTTTTCCAGTTGCTGGGGACTTCACCTCACTGCTGTGACTTTTCAAATATGATGGAGTCATTTAATGAGGGTTATAACCTCAACAAGGAAGTTAGGATGAGTCACCTCTTGAACAAATTTCAAAAAACCTGTCTTTTAAAAGAAAATTAAGAAAAAAAAAGGATGGAGGTTATTGAGACCAAAGTAAGATCTTGTCAGCTTGCTGCTGATATAAAAGGAAGTTGAGAGAGGGAAGTGAGTTTAAACACAAAATTAACAAGTCTAGATGGGGTTTAAGTGCGATTAACTAATAAAACCACAGACCTCCTGGAAATTAAGGTGTACCATTTGAGGGGAAAATCTATGATTAACCAAGGAAATACAGTCTTGGAGTGGGATGAGTAGTTACATGTCATAAAAATGAAAAGAAACCTGACAATTACCCTCCAACTTCAGTTTACTGCTAAAATAAGGAAGGCTATATCAGAATAACTAGATGGCTTGCTTTGTACCTATGAAAAATGCAAGTAAAAGTAACTCAGATTGAAAATAATTATAGCCACTGTAGTCACAATACAAAATGGTATTTCCACATGAGAGTCAATTTTACTTTAGAGGAGCGGGATAGATTGTGACTCTCCATTCAAAGACTCTGGCATTAACTACTCCTGTGAGAAGGAGCAAATAAACTCACCACTATCATTTAACAAAGATCAAACAGACCCCTCCACATGGATATTCCTGTTCAGCCTTTACTGGTTTTGGTAACTGTAATTTATATCACTTTGCTTATTCTACCTATCAAACCTATTGCAGTCTCCTGTAATGGTATTGCTGTCTTAAATAGTCAAATTATCATTCTAGTCTTCAGTGTATAATGCAAGTAGTTGAGCTTGGAAGCTGATTAATACATTTCCATATAAATCAGGAAACTTTTAAAATAAGTAGGTATTAAATTTACATTTTTGTAAGCACAAGCCTAGTGAAGCATGGATCCGGTAGCTCATTAAACGTTTATATATTATCTATATTTGATAACACTCAAACTCAACATCACAACAATCATGTGGTGGACACTGTAACTGTCAAGTAAGTGACAGCAAACTTGCAGGAAACCAGACAGAGGAACCCCCATGAATGTAAGAGCTGAGCTATGCAGAAAAAGACCTTCAATAATCTGACTTTCCAGTAATACTGCATAAAGCTTCTGCAGGACTTCCATATTCATAATGCTCATTTCTCTTATCTGCCATTGGATTTGGATTATACAGCAGAAGAGCTGTTATTCCAGCATTCAGTATAATACAATGATTTTTTACAAAGGAAATGTAGGGCAAATTTTATTTATTTGTTCATTTCATTTTAGATGAATTCACTGAGAAGTGTTTAAATTTTCATCATTTGCTTTTAGAGTCAGCTGTTTCGGTTTATACCATTAATTTACCACTTCTTTCTGTTGTTTTTGTCCCTCTAGGTTTGTGTTGGTCATTTTTAGGCACCAATCTCTAATTAGTAATTATAAAATAATATGATGCAAATAACAGTTTTAATTGCTTTTAAACACCAAATACTCATTGCCACAATGAGTATGTATACTACTTCTGTATCATCAGAAGATAACACAGTTGCTTGCTAGTGCAACTTTTAGCTCCTGGTTTCAATTGTTACTACCAGAAAAAGTTCTACAGGCTGGTACTATATGCCATGGAACAAAAAGGGCACCATGTTGCAGTGGCTGAATAGATAACACATGTCAACAGTGAGAAGTACAGCGATTTACTTTAATAGAAATATTTGAAGTTGCTCTGAGTCACTTATCGGAGCCCAGCAGCTTATTTCATTAGCATTTTCATATTTTGTTATGTTTTTAAAATCAGTATGAGCAAACAGTAAAAAGTTCATGTGTAATTTAGTGTCTTTTGTGGGATGTATTTTTAGAGACAAAAAACAATTAATACTCTAGTCTGTTGTGCTATAAGTTGACTCACATGAAATGTGTGATAGAAGTCTAATGTCAACGTTTTAGCTATGTTGTGGGATACATATTTGAAATTATAGCTTTCAAAAACCATAAGACATTTCAACAAAATGCAATTTGGTGAACTTGGCACACAACTGGAGGACACTGAAAAATCAGAACAGTGGCAGTATAACAAAATACTTAAGGCTTGGTAAGAACAGCAGAGGCATGCTGATCATTCATCACACAGCTAAACTCTTTGAAGCAATAGAAGTTTCAAGGATAGAACTTACATTATGCAAAAAAACAGTGTTTGCAGAGCAGAAAATAATGCAAAACAAACCAGCTTTTGAGCAAAAACATCTTCATATATTATTGCTAACAAGGAATGTGCATTTTATTTTGTGTAATAAGTTACAATTAAGAATGAAATTATACTGAGTTCTGTCAGGTTCACTTTGAAAGACTTTGCTTTTAGCCATTACTGTTATTATCATCATTGCTATTGTTCAGTATGGTATGTAGTCTGTGCACATAGTGTCATTCCTTATGTCAAATATTTTTTTGTACACACATAAAAAAAGAAAACAATCGATTTTCTGTACAAAAGAAAAATCAAAAAATCAAAAGAAAATTTAATTAATTATATGAAGTTTTAAAATTGATAAGTAAACCCACACTTACCTTGAAACATCTAACTCCTAAGTATAAGAGAATTGAGGAGACAGAACAAGGCCTAGTTCAGTTACAGACATCCAAACTAATTGTGCATTAGATGAGAAGAATCTGATCTGACATGGTTTTCACAAAAAAACCCGAGCAACCAACCAACCAAAAAATCAGATGAAGAAGAAAATTTGCATAATTTTACGTATGATGTGTAGGTATTAAAATATTATTTCACAACATGAAGGATAGCCATTCACTGCTGCTGAAAGGTTAGAAAAATTCATACACCCCACCACTACTCCCCGCCCAAATACTCGTTTGGGTTTTGTCACTTAGCAAGTGCTGAATTAATCAACACATCACTTAGCCTCTGTCTCTAAACATTTGGCAAGTATATCATGGTGTATTTTCTTCATTTTGCTTTCTGAATGAGTCTCTGAGCAATTTTTGTGTAGAATAACTGTCATTTTATAATAGGAAGAATTTTTTTTTCTTCACTAAGCATTCATGCAGAGCTTTAAGATACAAGTGAGTCTTGGAAACCTGTCCACTGAGAAGCACAGTACTCATGCAGGGATTTTCTGAAATGTCCTCAGAAGTACTCCAGAAGTACTTAGCAGAACTGTCATCCTTCCAAAAAGTATACCTGGCAACTGTAATTTTACCATCCTTTAGGCTTGGGGACAGCAAATGGGATAGAGAGTTTGTTGCTTCTAGTCCAGAGATTGAAAACTAAATGCTACACATTATGTCTGAAATTCGTTGTTGTTAGTTGTTTCCAAGTGATGTATTGCAACTGAGTCACAGTCACTGTCCAGTCTATAACTGATTATTGCTCAGCTCAAGAGTCAATTTAGTATTTATGGCTGTGAAATTGCGTGGGAGTTTTATGGCTTAAATGAAGTACAAAAAATACATTTTAATTAAAGAATTTTTACAAGTTCTTCAATTTTTTCTCCTTAAAAAAAGTAAAATTAACTATATATGTAAGGAAAACAAATGAAATTAACCACTGGCTTCCATAAAGGAGTTATCTTTTCTCTTTGTTGAAAAATTCAGGATTTATAGTGCAAACATGAGATGTGGAAAGCATCAGAACAATGGGGATTTAACTCAATTTAAAGTTCTTAAGTGATAAATCATCCCAGACCAAGTTGGAGCTGTGATGCCCGTTTCTTTGCACAAAAAGAGATAACAAAAAGTAGATCAAAGAGCTTCAGTCAGACTATCTCAGATGGACTGAAACATTACTGTAAGTGTCTTGCCCTATGAAGTTTGAGATATAGTTTATTCTCTCAGACAGTAATTGCAGGCAAACATCCCTACTCCCCCAAATTAAACAAAATGTTGATAAAATAATATATGCAGAGGTGTCTGAATTAGCTTGGCCTTGTGGATTTGTGAAGTAACACATGATCTTTAGAATCTGTATTGTTCAACTCAGTCTCTACATATTTCTGCAAAACACCTTGATGCCTGACCTGCTGAATACCCCATGACTTGTTCTGTTTTGGATCTTAATGATATAGAATTATTCACTTGAGGAAACTTACATATCATCCACTATTTTTTATAGATATGTCCTTGCCCATACTGTGTAGTTCACATGGTCTCGGACCTCTGTTACATTATCAACTGTGCCTCAAAGTTATTTGAGAGTGTGGTGGCTGCTATGGGCTAAACTGTCCAGGGGACATTCTAACAGTATGAGAGTATAAATAGACATGCCCCCAGTGTTTGAGAATTTTACCTGGAGCTGCTTAATTCGTATGTATCGATAAAGACTTATTTTCTCCATACTCAAGAAAGACTATGACAACTGTGATCTATGGATGCTTTGAGGGTCTTGGAGCATATTTAAATGCACAATGGCTGATTCTGGCAGATAAAGGAGAAGAAGAAAAAGCTTGTGAAAGAAAGAGGCGTATCTTTTTTTGTCAGACCTGAACATAGCCTAACAAGCAACATCTGATCTATATGAAAATGGTCCAGAAGTGTAATTTTTTAGCCCATCCTTCTTAAAGTGACAATTTCCCTATGGCCATGAGTCCTTCCTGTGAATTCAATCTATACTATTGATTTTTGTGTTCCATAGCCCTTCTTACAAAGGACAATTTAATATTTATAAATAGTAGAATAGTTAACAGGAAATACCAAGCACAAGATATCCTGGAACATTGTGTACAAGAGATTCTTGTGGTGAGAATGGATTTAGACGCCTTCAAGTAAAAGATTAGTTAAAACTTGGTCTGCTGAATGAAAGAACTAGTGGTCCCATAGTATGTAAAAGGCAACTGTAAGCTGAACATGCTACCTTACCCATTCTTTTTTTCAGCTGAAACTTTTGGCAAATACAATACAGAATCTCTTGGACTGGCCTAAACATAATTTTAAAATTAATTTTCTAACCCTTAAAAATAAGGAAAACTGCATCTATTAGTTCTATCACTAGCATAAATGTAATCCTTTACTGGAATAGTCCATAGAAAGTGATGTAATGTTAACAGTTACTGATCCTGAGAAAACTTTAACTTTGTCATTCTAGTGAAAAGCAAACTTTTTCCATTCTTCTGGACTCTAAGATTTCCTACTACTAGCTCTATCTACTTCTTCAGTCCAGTTTCACTATATTCTGTATTACTCATACTGATCTGATTAGATCTGTGTTGTAGTTTTATATTAAAAGGACAGAGAAATACAACATAAGAGAGTCTGAAGTAACCAATGAAGTTACTATTTGGAATCTCCAGGTCAGAAATCTTACTTTTCTCTCTTTTTAGCCAAGCCAACTGTCCACTGCAAAACTCATTTTACTTAAGCTAACTATTATACAGTACAAAATATGACGTATCTTCTCTTCTTTTGTACTTTACTGGGGGGGACAGGGGACAACAACACAGTTTTGTTGAGATATAACAGCAGCTAACAAATTTTAAATTATATGTTAAAATAAATCTTTTCTTTTTCTGGTTTTCTAAGTGTACTGGGTTTGGCTGGAATAGAGTTAATTTTCTTAAGGTAGCTCGTACAGTGTTATTTTTTTTAATTTCTGATGAAAACAGTGTTCATTACACAGCGATGTTTTAGTTGTTGCTGAGTAGTACTTAGAGAGAGTCAAGGCCTTTTCTGTTTCTCACGCTACCCCACCAGTGTGTAGGCTGGGGGGGCACAAGAAGTTGGGGACACAGCCAGGACAGCGGACCCCAACTGACCAAAGGGATATTCCTTACTGTATGACATCATGCTCAGTAATAAAAGCTACAAGCAAGAAGGACGAAGGAGAGACATTTGGAGTTAGGGCATTTGTCTTTCCAAGTCACCGTTCGGTGTTATGGAGCCCTGCTTTCCTGGATATGGCTCAACACCTGCCTGCCCATGGGAAGTGGTGAAGGAATTCCTTATTTTGCTTTGCTGGTACGTGCAGCTTTTTCTTTACCTATTAAACTGTCTTTTTCTTAACCCACAAGTTACTGCACCTTTACCCTTCTGATTCCCTCCCCCATCCCACTGGGTGGGAATGAGCAAGCAGCTCTGTGGGGCTGTGTTTGGGTTAAACAACAACATCTAGTCATTGCATTTAGCCAAACTTTAATACAACAAGCCTGAAAATAAAATGCACATAAACTAATACATTTGCCATGAAAAGTTAGGAGCTCAATTTATTTTTGATCCTGAAGAAATATCAGCACCAATAACTTCTTCATAACAATCTAGTATTAAAGTTATAAGGCTTCAAATATAAAGCACATATTCTTGAAAAAGAAGAGCGATATTTCTAAACTGTCCCTACTCATGAAATAGTGTTCTTTGTATGAATATTAGTGTAGCATACTGGGTTTGCTAAATTGAGGTCCTGTGTAACAAAAGGATAACCTCTACTCATGTTTGAATTCACAATTCTAGCTTTTGAAGTATTCTAACAGATGTACCTTATTATGTAATTTTCCTTTAAGTTGCCACTGCTTGTAGGTGTTTTTGCTGTGACCAAGTGACCAGCAGCAATTTTGCATTTATAAATGCTGGAATTGATTTTTATCACTTTGAAGATCTTGTTGTGAAAATCCAGAACATATCCTTGACCTTAAAGTGAAGCTGCAGTAACAGCAGACAATACGGGATACGAATTTGTTTGTAATCAGGCATGTCAAGGTGAGCAAAATCTGATAAACTGAATCTCCCACAACCACACGTGTACTGTTTTTCCTGACTAGTATGTAGCAGAACGGCTTTACTATGTTTTCTGAAGAGTAGAAAACTCAAAGTATTACCTACAGAATACATATTACACAACATATCAGACTTGGTTAAATAAAACATTGCCCTTTGTTGCTTTCTAATAACCCATCTATAATTACACTTCAGAAAATAGTATTGTGTTTCTGTTTAATCTGCATTTCAGGTACTTTCAATATTCATAACTTGTACAAATCCCCTAAAAGAATGCATGCCTTGTCCTTAAATAAACTAACAATACATCCACCCTTAGTGTCTGAATCAAATATTTATATGGTAATAAAGTTCATATTGCAAATAACAGTCAGGCATGGGAAAAAAAAAAAAAAAAAAAGCTGAGGTACAGAATCTATGCCCTTTCTTCCAGTAAATATGTAAGTAAAATACTTCTAATGAAGCAATAAAATAGATTGTGAAATTCATCTGTTATCTTGCTTGATTCATTTATTACCACCAGTTGGAATTTAATACAGTATAAAATTTGTCCCATCATTTTCCTTAAACAGATTTCCTGGTGATGAAAAACATTTTCTTTCCTGCTGTTATTCTGTAACAGGGAAGTATTATTTTAATTTAAGAACAAATCCTTTCATTCTCTCTATTGCATTGATCACACACAAAATCCAGTTCTGTGGATAGAAGCAATTTCCCCTAGCTCAAAATGAGTTCACTGATACAACGGGAAATAAAGTGAAGAGCAAGTAGAAAGGCTCCAGCTGTTCAAGAAGAATTCTGTGTTGCAGCTCACAATGCACACGTCATTTGCTCATGAAGATTAAGGCAATTATTTTTCTGTTGTTTTCCACACCTGACAAATCAATCAAACAATGATACAATCAGTAACAACAAAAGTTTAATGGAACCCACAGTAAACAAGACTTAATTATTGCACTTTCCCTATAGGGGGTGCACTGTAGGCAACTAGGCTATAAGGCAGATTAATTTTACCTCTTTTTACTTTTTGTGTCCTGGTAGAGATCACTATAGAAACTGAATTAAATTATATGTGCTGTTAATAGCTACAGATTTTTATAAATTAATAATGCTGCAAAATTGGAATATGGTTTGTCAGGAGATACAACAGCCTTCCTCAATACGTAGAGAATGTTGAAATAAGAGTAGTAAAAATATATAGACAGTATAAATTTAAAGCACATGAAACTTGGCTACTGCATTTATTTTCCAAACTAATTCTAAATAGAAAGCTACATAAGCACTTGTATCACTGTCCTGATCTTCTCTGCAAAGGATCGTACTGTTCTTTTAAAATGTAGCACATTCAATTCTGCAAATATAATTAAACCTGAGCGTGTTTCCAATCATGTTGCTTCTGCTATGAAAATTCCATTGTATATATCCATGACTGAAAGGTGGCTATGAAGCCAAAAAGCTACTCATTACAGTCTGACCCATTTCCTATGAGACTTTAAGTGTACCATGTAAATCTCAGTAGAATGATAAAAATCAAAGGTGACATGCCTACCCTAACTCTTTTAAAGCTATGCCTCCCATTTAACCTGTAGGCATGGATATCATGATGTGCTCATGATATGACTGCTCTAAGAGCTGATGTTGCAAAGGGACTTATGAAGGACTCAGATGAGTAACTTCTGTTTTAGTTTCTTAGGAACAAATCTTCAAAACTCAAGGTTCTCATTGAAGTACCTCATAAGAGGGTGACAGCTAAAGTACCTTCCCTTTCATCCTGAAATTGCTTACAGGCCTATAATTCTGTTTTTGAGAAAGCTAAAACCAGTTTAATACTAACAGTTAAATGTAAGCAATTGGGAATCCTCCCTGTTCACAATCAGAGCAAAGTCAGTTTCCTATTGAGAAACTTTAGAGAGGACTTTAATAACAATAATTTAAAATATTAAATCAGGATGATTTAAAAAAATGAAAGCTCAGATGGGTGTATGGAAAATAGATTTATCTATTAACTTTTTAAATTATATATTATGATAATTTAATATAAATAATACTGAAGATGCAGTTGTCCTGGTTTTGGCTGGGATAGAGTTAATTTTCTTTCTAGTAGCTGGTATAGTGTTATTTTTTAGATTTAGGATGAGAAGAATGTTGATAAGAAACTGATGTTTTCAGTTGTTGCTAAGTAGTACTTAGACTAAGTCAAGGATTTTTCAGCTTCTGATGCCCAGCCAGCAAGAAGGCTGGAAGGGCACAAGAAGTTGGGAGGGGACACAGCCAGGGCAGCTGACCGAAACTGGCCAAAGGTGTATTCCATACCATGTGACGTCATGCCCAGTATATAAACTGGGGGAGCTGGCCTGGGGGCGGGAATCGCTGCTCGGGAACTAATTGGGCATCGGTCGGTGAGTGGTGAGCAATTGCATCATGCATCACTTGTTTTTTGTATTCCACTTCTTTTATTATTGTTACTGTCATTTTATTATTTTTATTATCATTATTATTTTCTTCCTTTCTGTCTTATTAAAATCTTCTTATCTCATCCCACAAGTTTTACTTTTTTTTTTTTTTTTCTGATTCTCTTCCCCATCCCATGGGGTGGGGGAGAAATGAATGAGCAGCTGCACGATGCTTAGTTGTTGGCTGGGGTTAAACCATGACAGTAGTATAAGTAGATACTGTAAGGCTTGTATGTGATTTAGTGTTTTGGAACATTTGGATAAAGAGACTAGAATGATTTGAGTGTGGTAAATATTAAATAGGGTAAAACCCAACTGACCATTGGTGTCAAAATTGGTATCATCCATAAGTAATGACTGCATGTGCATGACAGGGCCTGATTCTCATCCTGATTCTGGTCTTGTGCTAGTATTGGTGATATGCAAGAAAGCATAAAATTTTTAACAATCAGAATTGAAAAGAACAAGGAAAAAGTGGCAAATAAGAGATGGGACTGTTTGTCAATATTAGGGTGACCAATTGTTAAACCAATAATCAATACAAATTAATGAGGCCAAATGTTAATTATGCATGCAGACTGAGAATATAGTCTGCTGAGTACTGTGGCAAATGGTCTAACATATTTCTAAAATTCAGAAATAGAGAATAGCAAGTAAGAGTAAAGAAGTTACAAGCATAACTGATCGGATGGTCATTTTTAAACCTGAAACTATGCTTGAACCACACTGATCTGGAATAAAACATTCTGTAACAAGTATCCTGTCATTTCAGACTAACAGACTGAGGCATAATAAGGTCCAGTGCCTGGAAGCTGACACTAGACTCATTTAGATTAGAAATAAGGAATATAATTCTAATTATGATGGTAATAATCTGCTGTACTTGCAAGCTGTGGTAGAGAATCCATCACTAAAAATGTGTGCTTTCCTGAAAAAGCTGCTCTAGTTCAGAATCAGATTAAATCAAAGAATTCCTGTGACTTGTGTTATGCTGCAGTCAGGCTAGATAATCAGTGCCTCCTTAAGGTTTTATAATCCGTGGATCTGTTTATTACAACAGGAGGCCAAACCACAGACTAGAACAGCACTGGTGGAGAAAGACCATGATAGAATCCTGATTACAAACTTTAAATTTGATTTTCTTGCCACTCCCACAGTTTTCAAGAAAGAAATGATTACTCTGGCTTTGTGCAATAGAATAATCTCATCCAAGTTGCGAGTTGTCGTGGGCTAGGCACCACACAGCTGCTTGTTTGCTTCTCCCCATCACCCCAGGTAGGATTGGGGAAGAGGAAAGGAAGAATAAAAGCAAGAAAACCTGTGAGTCAAGATTAAAAAAAAAAAAAAAAAAGTTTAATAAGTGAGGGAAAGTGGAAGAAGATAGAAGAAAACAAAACAATTGATGCAAAAGTAATCACTCACCACCTCCCTTCCCAAGCAAAAGATGGCAAACCCTCCTAAAACTCCTTCTTTTCCCTTTTTTTGCTAAGCATGATGTTATACGCATGGAATATTTCTTTGGTTAGTTCAGGTCATCTGCCCAGTTGTGTCCCCTCCCAACCTATTGCGCCCCACCCAGTTTATTAACTCATGGGGCAGAGTGAGAAACAGAAGGCCTTTGTGCCGTGCAAACACTGTTCGGTGAAAGCTAGAACACTAGTGTCTTGTAAGTATTGTTTTCATCAAAACCTAAAACACAGCACCATATGAACTGCTATGAAGAAAATTATCTCTATCCTAGCCAGTACACCAGATAAGAGATCAGGGTTTTTTTTTATCTACTTCCCTTCCACAGACAGTTTGTATTCCTTTCAATCAATTTGTGCACATAAATTTTGCAGTTTCAAACCCAATTTTTTTTCTTGAATTTCAGGTAAAATGTCCTACAATGCCTATATTACATTAACTCATGTACACACCTTACCTCTACCACTGTTACTGTGATTTTTCACTGACTTCATTTAGGCTTTAGCATTCCTTGAAGAAAGTTATTAAACATTCAATATTTCCAAAAAAGGTGTAGGTAGACAAGCTGAGATAACAATTTAGACCTCCATACTTAGTTAGCTGAATAGCTTTCTAGACTTTCGACTGGATTTCTTTTGACTATTAGGCAGCTGGCATTCACTTAGATGGTACATTCAGATAACTAAGAGTAGGTATCTGTCATTCGGAACTCAATTCACTTCCACAGTCTGTATTAATAAAATCATACTAAAATATCTTCAGTGCTGATAACATCAGCATTTTTTCCATCTCTTGCCAAATTTCAATTTAACATAAAAAACTTCTGAAGAGGCTAACTTTACATAACCTGTCTGGTACAGTTTCCAGTTCTTTATTACATTTTTTTGTTTGTTTTTCATGCTATTGTTCAAGTTGCATTACTGAATTGTTAATGTCTCATTGTTTCTTCTGATGCTGCTTCATTTTCCTGCTCCCACCTCTTGTTATTAATACTCAAGATCATCATCCACCAGGTAACACTGCTAATCTAGTATCTAGCACTTTATCAGATATATGGACAGCAAGCACAAAAATGGAAGTGGCAAGATTCTGATCAATTTGTAAGATTTAATGGTAAT
This sequence comes from Aviceda cuculoides, assembly GCA_035590195.1. Taxonomy (NCBI): domain Eukaryota; kingdom Metazoa; phylum Chordata; class Aves; order Accipitriformes; family Accipitridae; genus Aviceda; species Aviceda cuculoides. The sequence goes on along the minus strand of JAVJGG010000008.1, from coordinate 20,248,886 downwards.
TCACTTTGTAGGTTCCTTAAGAATTTTGGATCCTGCTTGTAATAGTGTAAGAAAATTTACTGGGAAAAGATGTCGCACCATTTGGACTTGGTTTTTAAGCAGTTTTGCATCTTAATGCTGAATTAAACTTGCAGTCAAAATGGAGGCAATCCAGAAACTTGTAATCTTCATGGTAGAATTTGGACTTAAAACTTCAGAAAATATTCAGAAACCTGTTACAACCACATAAACACTTTCTTTCAGACCAAACTTCATTGTCATTAAGATGATTAAATAACAGGAGCATCTGATATAGGGGGAGAGGCTGGAGGAGATGTGATTATTCAGACTGGAGAAGAGAAAGCTCCAGGGGATCTTATCAATGAGTGCAGAAATCTGATGGGGGTGATTAAAAAAGACCCAGCCAGACCCTTCTCACTGGTGCCCACTGACAGAACAAGAGGCAATTGGTGCACACTAAAAAACAAAATTCCATTGAAATGACAAAAAACTTTTTCACTGTGAGGGTTTTCAAATACTGGAACAGGTTGCCCAAAGCAGTTGTGAAGTCTCCATACCAGGAGATATTCAAAACTTGTCTGGATATGGTCCTGAGCAACCTGCTATAGCTGTCCCTGCTCTGAGCTGGGACATTGGACTAGACATCCCTCACCCCAGGTCATCAGGCACCTGTGTGGGAATGTGACCAGGCCAAGGCCAGGTCAAGACACCAGCCCATGGGTGGGGATCAGGGTCAGGCCTGGTGAGGGGAAGCAGGGTCAGACACATCCCTGGGATGGCCAGGCAGGGCTTGGGGGATGACCAGAGGCCGGGCTGGGATGTGGGCACATGGGTGAGCCTGGCTTGGCAAGGCCCACGGCCAGAGAGAGCTGTAGGGAGCTGGAGACCAGCCCTGCTGCGGTGACTCTGCGGCAGGGTCAGGGGTGACCACCAAGGAGCACTTAAATGTCCTGTGCCACAGCCAGGGTAGGGGGAGGCCCCAGGCCATTAGAGCCCATTAGTGCACTCAGGACCCTTTCAGGCACTTGTGAGATATTCTCCTGTGGCATGAAGGGCACAGATTGACCTCCTTGGTACCTCCTCTGAAAAGCAAGCTCCCAAATCTCGAGTAAGTCATAAGGAAACTAAATGAAGCTTTAGTCATCCACTGGCTTTCTAGTAAATAGAATGGGATCTGGAAATCTAGTTTGCATGATGATGCATTTATTTTTAGACAAATTTGTCTAAATGTCTATAATGTTTATCTCACTCTCACCTAAATTTAACCTGGACTTTCAACTCAGAAAGACTATTCTAATCTCAAAGCTATAGGGTAAACATATTTTCTTTCTGTTGGACTGTCTCCACCATGTAGAAATACAAGCACACTTTTAACTGGTATTAAAGGCTTGTCTATAACAATCAGAATTCAACACTACAATAAGATACCTGGACTAACAAGGTTTAGCTTAACTTTTTTTGGCTTAATATTCTGTCTGTACTCCTAATTTATCTTAAAGATTTCAATAAGCGAATTGCCTTGGCTGCAGCACTACACTACTATGTACTTATAATACAAAAAGTGGTTTGTTAAAAGCAAGTTTGGACATTTTTAATAACTCAATTATCACAGTTAGACATAGAGCCACTATGTAATAAGGCCACAATAATGCGTAGACTCAAGGCTCAAGCCTGACCCTTAGAAAAAGAGAACATAGGTTCAGGCCCTGAAGGTGAGCTGCTCTGCCCCATAGGCTATTGAATAAATGATGATGTCTATTCCTCCACTGGTAACTTTCATTTTGAACACCTTCTTCCATGTGTTGTTTCACAGATGCCCCAAAGAAACATTCTCTTTAAGCTTCAAACAGTGTTGCAATTAAACAAAACTAAAACCACAGGGTTTCATTTCCACAAAGAGGGGGAAAAGCCTCCTTCTTTCCGCCCTCAGTGCTCTTCTGTTGCTGAAGTGAGCAATCACTAAATGATCCTAGGATTTTCATAAATATATCCATCAATGTTAAACCAAATCCATAGTTAGGTATTTTTTAAGGCTAAATTTAAATGAAATCACTCTGTGGTGAAAGGTATTGTTTACATAGTCATGGTCAAAAAGATAACAGAATGCCACAATTCAGTTTTCCTGTCATTGTGTCCTACTCAGCTCAGAGGCAAGGCTAGCATTGATCTTAGAATTAGTTACTGTATGCTTAGGGCTTTGAAAACACAAAACAAATCGTGCTATTTCTGTTTCTAATTTATTATTTTAGATATTATTGGTTTTATCAGTACTGTTTATATTGGTTTTATGATTACAATTATTGCCATGCATATGTCTTATTTAATTTCTTTGTATAATATTAACATAAATTAAATATTCTTACAGAAACCTCTTACTTTGATACTTTCCGGTAACAAAGTTTAACAAAGTTTTAGAATTATGTAGCTGAATGGTGGATATTCTCTCATGTGGTTACTTAAAACTTGAAATTTAATAGCATAAAGAAATGCTCTCTTGAGGTATTTCAACTAGATGATTGCAGGTAGTCCTTGACTGAAAAATGTAACTAATGCAACAGGGGTATTTTTGTCATAATATAATCATATCCCTAAGGCTGTAAAAGATACAAGATTTAGAAGAGTATCTATAATTCCCAAGGGGGGTGATTATCTCCTGACAACTACCCACTAGATTTGCCTTGCTGCTTTTATAAGAAGTCTGCATTGTGTGAGATAATGCAGCTTAATTTCCTAGAAGATAAAGTCAGTTTGACAGCAGTTTCAGCATGTTTCACATGAAATAATCTGACATTATGAAAAAATGTAACATTTAGAATGTTCTCTAGCCATTGAGAATGCTCCCCCAATTCAGTGATCCAGTGTAGTAATAAAGATGAACAAAGTGATATGGCCAAGAACCTAAGGATATTGGGAACTTACAGTTTTACTGGGGAAACATTATAGAAATTTTACTGTCAGTAGAAAATTATAATATTTTTGTGGCTGGTTTTTTCAGAATATTGTAATCTACATAGATTTCTACACTATGCTTACAAGAATACAGATGGAACTGGGTTACCTTTAATGTAGCTTTTAGGACAAGAATAGTGAGTGACATAACACCTCTTAGCTTAACAATGCCAAATATACTTTGATTTCTGGTCTGATTTTTAAGTCCTTTCTAAGAAGTCACTGCTAGAAAGCTGCTGATATCCAGGCTGTCCATTTTGAGGTTAATTTATTGTGTCCCTGTGACTACATTATTGCAGATTCAGCTCATAAAGAACTGGGCAGAATGACGGATGACATTCACCTAGACTAGGTAACATAGTGAAAGTCAGACATTAAGTAATTATCTAAGCTCATACCTTCACTGTTAATAAAGAAAAAATAAGGCTCCAGGTAGTGTTATTATTCCCTTACCTCAAATTTAGTAGATTCTTTATTACAAGACTTTTTTCACCAACATACAGCATTCATATTTTAAGAAACTCATTTTTGTTACAAACATCCTTCTCTAGACTCTACATTGTGCAAATCTCCATTGAAGTTAGCTTTCACTGTTAGAATAAATGTTCACAAAAAGTAACAAATAATAAAACATGTTACCATCAGCTCTTCCTACACACTGATTAAATAAGTGATCACTGTAATCACAGTTCCAAACTTAATTGAACAATGTCTCTGTTAGAAAAACAGAAAGAAACAACCCCACCCAGCTGCTTAATTCATACCCAGAAGACAAGATAACAACAACAACAAAAAATCTCAAATCCACAGAATTCTAAAGACCATTAAATTTAAATTACAAAGAATCTACTACTTCTTTTCCAAATTGGCACTTTAAAAGAAATATTCAAAAGAATGATAGTTCCAAAAATAAATAAGAAAGGATTTGCTGACAGATGTGAGTTTGTGTCTTTGCGTGGTTTTGCTGAATTTTTAGTCACAGTCACAAAATGGGAAAATGGCTTTATTCTTATTCATACTAAAACATTATTTTTATTGGCTCAATAGACTGAACTGGATTGGATATCAAAGTAAGAAATTACTTTGAACAATGTTATTTGAAATCAGTGGAGGGACTAGTAGGATATTGGATTCTTGGAAAGCTATGGTGAGAGGATAATGGTGAAAAAATGTGAATACTTGTTGTCTCTTTTAAAAATGCATTTGCCTTGGCTAGCTTCATGCCTTTCCTGTCTTTCTTTTCCATAGATATTCATAGGACGTTTTACATATATGAATTATCAGAGAAACTAAATTCAGCCCCATAAGCAAGTAATATTGGTGGAAATACTTGTACTTTTGTTCAGAGAATACAAACGACAGTGTACAATTTCTTTGAACAACCAGATCTAAAAACACCTAGCTAGAAAAAGGAGTATAAAATAATACATAACAAAGAACGGCTGGTGGGGAATGAAGCAATTATCACTTTAGAGTAATTTTGAGCAAATGAAATTGAGGGAAAACACCATGATGTGCTTGCCTTAAAAAAGGAGAAAATCAAAAGGTGGAAGACTAACTCCTAAAAAATATTGCTACAAATGGTCCATTTAATTATGAACAATAAATTAACCTTTTTCTTGGAAAAGGTCAGAATTGTTCATCCCTAACATTTAGTCCCATAGGCTGATAACAAGAGATAATTTTAGATAACTGAGCTTATTAAGTCAGTTTATCAGCCTTGAGAAACAATGGGTTGAGGAAAAAAAAAAAAAAAAAAAGGCAAGGTGATTTTAAGATCCAAGAAGGTACTGGAAACTTCATGGGCTCATAGACCAGGCACTTTATATTGCATGCAATGTAAAGTATACTAGGTCAATCACACCAGACTTTCCTCCACACATGTAGATCATCCATGAAAGACGTATGCATTTGAATTGGTACAAACATTTTAAACACAGTTAATTCACTTTCAGGCCCTGTTTCAAACCATGATACGTACCTCAGAGTAGCACGAGACACATAATTGAAAGACGTAGTGGTAGAAATGGTAGGAAAAAATCATAGGACTTGAGTTTGAAGTCAGAAACTGAAAAAGTGCTTCAGGGAACTTTGTATCAAGAAACTACCAGTAGTTCTGAGAATCCTAAAAGACCCTGAAGTAAACCAAAGTCAACTTCAGCTTGATTCCAGCAGTTAAAAATGGTGGATCTCAAAGTGGCTGAACTCCTTCCATGCTTTCTGCAAAACCAAACCCAGCTGCATGATTGATAAAGAATATTTTTCAATGAATTTTTTATTTTATGAAAGTTAAGCTTTTCCAAAGACACAACCCCAACTGTGAAGAACTAAAGCAATTTTAAGCAATTTGTAATTCAGATGGAGATAAAGTAGGAACTGCCTTCAATCCCTACAGCATCCTGGCTAATTAATAAAGTATTTATTTTACATCTTTCTCTTCTAATCATTTGGCATTGTTTAACAGTATTCTTTATATGAGGTTATTTCCCCAAACATTATTCCTTCTCACAAGAGTAATTATACCTTCTTTACACAGCATTATACATGAACAGACAGAAACAATATTTCACAGTTCAAAAATCTTGTGATTTACCTCCTGTAGTCCTGAAACATGGTTTTGCAGTTTGGCAATGTAATAATGTGGAGATGCCATCAGTGGCTAAAAGAAGAAAAAAAGTACAAAGTCTGGCAAAACAAATGGTATTTAAAGAGTAATTTAAGAGAAGAAAGCCTGGAGTTGGAGGGGGATGGGAGGGGAGATGTTCACCTCTCTTCAGCACAGGTCAGTTATATTTTGAATTCAGAGATAGCATTCCTGAAGCAGGATGAAGGATTGTAATCAATGTATATTGTTATAGAAGATTTGAGAAGACCACTTCTCCTAACATTTTGGCATAATTTACTTTAAAACTACAAGTCACACTTTCTTAATTAAAGGCACTACTAGTATTTAGAATTATTTCTAAGCAGACATGTTTGAAGGTTAACTGGTTATAAGTATAAAAGGAAGTTTAATTTGGGCTTTAATATTATTAAGACAACTAGCAACACTAAACAGGAATTCACTTATTGGAGACTATGAGTGTGAAGCTCTTATTTTGTAAATTTTTTCAGTAATAAAATTTTGTCATGAAAACATTCTGGATTTGAATACAATTGAGAAATTGATATATTCTGTTTGCTAGAGGGATACTTAGCTTTGCATTTATGATGATGAGAAATGTGGAAGAAATTCTAATATACATACTCATAAAATGCAATTCAGAAGGAAAATGTGTCTCATTTTATGACTAAGCACTTTAAACTCAAAACCACTGTTTTCTGATAAATATAGAATCAAAGTGAAGCTACAGGAAAGAATAATGAATTAATCATTATAGAATTTGAATTAACCTAATGTAAGCTCTGTACGAGTCTCTATATCTTGGTGGGAAGAGATATTGTTTGAAAACAAGAGACTGTTAATGTTGACAGAAAACAGATAAGAAAAAAGTGTAGGACAATGAAGGAGAGATTGATATCAGGGTTCTTTCCTTACAGAGGAGTACTCACACTGTATCCTGTGAAAACATGGTTTGCAAATTCTGTAATATTTTGAAGGTGGTGTAGTCTACATAATTGTCACAACCCGTGCTGAACAGACCAGGGAGGAGTCATGGTGAATTCGGAATTCCCTCAGGCTAAATTAAGGTGAAACGACACCAAACGATCGGTGAAACGACACCAAACGATCAGTTAAACGTTTTATTCATGGCAGAAGCAAACTGAACTTGGGAGGCATAACACTAGGTGGTGGGGTTTCCCTCAGCAGGAATTGGCATGAAACTACCTCAGTAAACTGTGTAACCAGCGGTAACCACATATACATCAATTCAGGGAATAAGGAGAGCCCTCTTGTTGGGTCAGGAGGTTCAGCGTGGACCCCCTTGCTTTCTAGACTCTTCTCAGAGAGGAGCTCAGGGGCGGCTGGATCCACTCTTAGTCTCAGACTTGGTCAGTGGGTTTGTGTCTCAAAGGGATGAGGTGTAGGGGTTCTGAAAAGGAGAGAGAGGGAGAGAGAGACAGAGGAAAAGAAAAGAGAAAGATTTCACTGGTCCTGGGTCCAGTGTCGGTCCAGTCAGTCTAAAGGTCCAGTTCTGGAGAGTGCACATATGTGGGGCTTCAGTCTGTGCCTTTTTATAATCTCCTTGCCCCTCCTTGCCACCCTCGAGGTGGGCACTCAAGCTCATTAGGGTAATTAGATCGTGTGGGATGATTGCTGGAAATGACTTATCAATATGATGCCCCTGCCCCCCAAGGAAAGGTGAACTTCCAGGGTGGAATACAGAGAACACATAAAGAATCGGTTCCATGGTAGTTCCCTAAGGAACATAACCTGCAACTTTGAGATGTTAGCAATACCAGGTGAGCTTGGTGTGCTGACTCCGAAAAGTAACACAGAGGGTGGAGCAAAGTGGAGATGTCGGAGCCAAGCTCTGTGATCACAGGGATAGGGAACTGGAATGATAGGAACAAGAACGGTTGATCCCTGCATTGAATCCACTGAAGCAAGGAGGTAAAATAATGGGGTTTCTGTCAACCTAATGCCCTACTTCTGATTTATATCACATGTACCCAGTTCTGGGGTACTGAAATGTAACACAATGTCCTTTGGGTGAACTTTGCTCATTATAATGTCACTGTAATACCAAAACACTCCTCCATCCCAAAAATGACCCACTGTCGTGGTTTAAGCCCAGTCGGTAACAAAGCATCATGCAGCCGCTCACTCACTCCCCCCCACCCTCGCTGGCCACGGTGGGATGAGGAGAAAATATAAAGAAAAGCTTGTGGGTCGAGACAAGGACTGGGAGGGATCACTCATCAATTATGGTCACAGGCAAAAGACAGGCTCAACTTGGGGAAAAAACAAAATCAATTTCATTTACTACCAATCAAATCAAAACAAGGATAATGAGAAGTAAAACCAAACCTGAGCACACCTTCCCCTCGCCCCTCCCTCCTTCCCTCCTCAAGCCCATTCCAGGTTCTCTCTCCCTCCTCCCCCCCAGCGGCACAGGGAATGGGGGTTGGGGTCAGTCCCTCAGACCTTGTCTCTGCCACTCCTTCCTCCTCAGGGGGAGGACTCCACACTCCTCCCCTGCTCCAACGTGGGCTCCCTCCCTTGGCAGACAGTCCTTCATGAACTTCTCCAACGTGAGTCCTTTCCACAGGACCCCAGAACTGGACACTGTAGTCTAGATGTGACCTTATTAGTGCTGAGTAGAGAGGAAGGATCACCTCTCTTGACCTGCTGGCAACAGTCCTAGCGCAGCTCTGGGTACTGTTACACTTCTTAGCAGCAAGTGCCCATTGCTGGCTCCTGTTCAACTTGCTGTCCACCAGAACCCCAGCTCCTTTACTGCAAAGCTGCTTTTTAGATAGTTATAGAAGTTACATAGCTACAGCAAAATAGGTATTTTATATATATATATACACACATATGTATATACATATACATATATTTATATGTACATTTACACATAGTTATATATAAAGCTGTATTTACAGTTACATAGTTATTCTAGAAAGCATATTCTGTACATGTGTATCAAACTTTCTTCAGTGCCATTTTGCACATTGTTTATTAAGGATGACTCCTGCCCATCTTAATATAGTTGCCTAATTTCTATCCTATTCTAAAGATGCCTAGTGAGCCAGTCCTTTTAAAAGAAAGACCTAATTTCACTATGCAGGCAATAAAAAACAAAGTGTCTCTATAGATGGAGACATTGTGGTTTTCACCTTAGAAGCCATGATAGTTGACAGGGATCCTACATTAAATTATTACTTCAGTATGATGCTAAGAGCTTTACAAATGCTTTAAAAGCTATAGATACATTAAGTATATTAACCACAGCTGCCTACATACAGACTAAAGTCTGGACATTCTAGACAGGGAAGTGGTCTCCCATGCTGTCATGAGCATGTTTTCACGATTGACTGTTTTGGTTAAGAGGTGTTGTGAACAAAAATGCTTCTAATTTCTCTATTCAGTGACGTAGAAGACAGCATGTGTTAAGCATGATCAAGTCAGTGAGAAACATCATACTGCAATTGAACTGTTATTTACACAGTATACAAAGTACCAGTTTCAACCCCCGAGGATCAGACTTCTCTAAAAATAGTCAATGTATCTCACATGAACTATTGTGATACATTTTGTAGAAATATTGGCTTTTTTTCAGACATTCATAAAATTCTCAGCTCTGAGAATTCTGGCATTTGTAGCCAAAGCTATTTTTAATGTTAGTTTACAAGTGGGTTGATTTTTTTTTTTTCTTTTTCTTTTGAATAGTAGATGTACAGGCAAAAATGAAATCTACAGAAATGGTTCTGATTCAAAGGCTTTTGCATCATTAAGAAATTTCCAAATATGAAAAAAACCCAACCCAAGAAACAAACCCCAAGCATTTAAAGCACTTTATTCAGAAGATCTAAATCTTCTCTGAATCTTGTATAAATTCATCTATATCACTAGCATTTAGATTTTATTGGTCATTTCAGAGTGTTTGCAGATAAAATGTGCATTTGGCTTAATGGTAGCCCAGAAGTAGTCCTTTTTTCCCCTTTACTCCTTTCTTGTTTGTCCATTTCTTTCTCTGTCCTCTTCCTCTAACACTAGTATAATTTCTCTTCCTATTTTTTCTCATTCTTCTGTCACAATATTTGTTAATCCTGCTTTGACTTATATGGCTCTATTTAAGGCATTTATTACCTCTCTAATTAGAGAATTAGTATATTACAATACCAATATTGTAATACCAATATTACAATACATAGATTTTTCCTATCACTTCTAGCTGTCAAAAGCATGTACAAAATAATGTGGTTACAAAAGGAAAGTGGTAACAATAATAATAAACTGTGACTGCCTGTTATCCTGACCTGATTTCTCATAGTGGTGTTTTAGATTTCTTAAATATGATTTGTAGCATGATATGCAGATTTAAGAATGAATTGTGCATTTCATTCCTACCTTTCTGAGTGTTGCATTGTGTATAATAATGCCACAAAATCAAGGATGACAGAATAGCAGATAAAACACTTGACATTCGTCACTGATGAAACACATTCAGCCAGTGCATATACTTAACCTTTATGCATATAGGTTAAGGACAAAAACTGTCTTTTATTGGTTCACAAAATCTGGGAAAGTCATGTGTAAGACCATACATATTGGTCATAACGATTAGAAAAAGTGGCTTTATATGTATCTGAAGAGTAGTGTTCCACTGAAATTGTAGAAACTAAATGTGTATATATTATTATGTGTGTATATGTGTTGGTATCTGCCTATGCATGCTTTAAAAAAGAGGGAGACTAAGGAGTGTGACTGCTCTGTGAGTATTTCAAACAGCCCAAAGGCAGCATAAGCTTTTTAATGCATTCTTTCAAATCTGCCAGTTAACAAGTTAACATACATCTATATACATGGTTCAGGCCTGATTCTGCACCCAGTCAAGTCAATGAGAATTTAGCCAGTAATTTCAATGGGATTTGGACTAAGTTCAGCATCATATTAAGAAAATAAATAATGAAAAAGTATTCCTGATTTTTTTTTTTTTTAAAGTTTCTGAAAGCAGTTCACTTAGTGTGACCCTGAAAACTCACAGCAGTATCAAAAAACAGTTGTGTAATTAGATGCTAAATTAATCCACCTGGACCAATTAACCCAGAAAAACCTTCCAGGCTCAGTAATGCAATGTCAACAGAAATAAAATCAGAAAGGAGAAAAAGGTTGAGTGAAGAAAACTTTTTAGGAAAATCAGAACAGAATTAGGGATGATTATAAGAAAGTCTGGGATCAAAGAGATCTTGCAGACAAGTTTGCATCAGAGTGCAAGATAATAATACAAATCATCATGTGATACTTGTAATTCACTGATGCACTGAAAAAAGTTGGCAAATCACTGTAACTGTTGAAATCTTTGCTACTTGTAAGTTTCTTGTTCTGATTTTGATGGTTTTGTAGGGTGTTTTTTTGGAAGGGGGAGGAAGAATGATTTCTGCTAAATCTCCTGACATTTTGATTCTATAAAATTAGCTGGAACATTTATATCTATGGAGAACTACAATGCTGCTCTACTAAAGCACTGTAGAGAAAATGTTTGATTACTAGATCAAGAACTGTACATTTATACAAGTGTGGGCTTCTGTTGCTTACTGGGATCCCATCTACTCCTTTCAGTTTTTAGCTATTGAAGTGATGGCAAAATATAAACATACAAAATTAGAAATTCTCACATTTTCTGCGTAGAAACTTAAAACCTGCTTAAATTCTTGTATTTATAAAAGCAGCACCTGAAGTAGTACATAAATTAGCCACCAGAGCCCAAGTTCTGTGAAAGGAAGCAGAACAAGCACAAGCCAAATTATCCATACCAGTTAGGGAGTAGTACATGCTAGCATGTGCAGAAATTGGAGATAATAGATCTAGGTTAATGCTGCATAACTGTTAATGCATGAACTGCTTGGATGATACATCTTTCTTTTTTTCCTGTTACCCTCTCCCTTTCTGACTTTTCTTCCTTTTTCTCTCTCTTTTTATTCCCCCCCCCCCCACTCTTTTTTTCTTTTTTTCTCTCTTTCCAAAAGGCTCCCTAGTATTTGTATACTATGGACTTTCCATTTTTGGTATCAGCAACTTCACACTTTATGTTGTTCACACTATTTGCTGGCAATATCCATTCTCCCTGGTTATAAGAAGTTAATGATGAATAATATAAATACTTTCAAATACATTCCATATTAAGTGTAAGCTATTTATTTTTTGCCCATTATGAGCTAGAATAAAAATTGAAACTCAAAGAGTATATTCTTAACATATATAAATTGGAATAGCATTACTAGTATAAGTAGTGCTTTTATGAATATACAGTACAAATATAGGCATGAGTGTCTTGCTCTTCTTACAGAAGTAATATAACAAAATAAAACATATTACATATACATCTCCAGAAAATACCTTTAGAACCAGATATACTTTAAAAAGTTGTTAAGGTTTTCAGGAATTCATGCCTTTGAACTTTTAAACTCCATTAATAGAATTAGTGATTTCTATTTGGACTAGTTTCAGAAAGTTTGAACGGCTTTTTTGATGGAAAAGAGTATGTAAAAATTAATTTTATTTTATATGGGTTTGAGTGTATATGTAGTTGTACTGATTTTTTTTTTTTATTATTATTAAAATAACACTTAATATGAAAGAAAGTGGAACTTAGTACTGTCTTTGCCTAGGCTCATTATAATCCTAGTCATAGCAGTATCATTCACACACTGAATTAATGTGACTAGATCTTCATTTCATCAAGATTTTCAAGTGCACTAATTTGCATGATGCAAAAATAGTAACTGTAATCTCCTTTTCTCAGGCAGATTCATCAATATTTGGGACTTTGTAAGTGAAACCAAAGAAGAACAAGACAGAGTAAAGGAGACAAACAGTTTTACTGTAATTTAATCTTAATAAGAAATTGTCAATTCCTATTAATGTAATTTCCAGTCTCCTTTTTATGTCTGTAGAGCCTTCTAGGAGTTAAAAATGTATTTTCAATTATTTGTCCCAGGCTGTTTCCTTTAATAGAAATTAAATAATAATTTATTATCTAATGTTCATAGCAAATATTCAGTGGCAGATTACTGATAGCTTAATGCTGAAGGATGGATAGAAGGACCTAGAACTAGATGGCTGAATGTGTAACTCATTATAGGAATCATTATGTTTTTTTGTAGTACACTTAGCTTGATAATAATTCATAGTTCACAGATGTAATTATACATAAGGAAATTCACATGTAATAGCTTTTGATTAGGATTTGGAGCTGTCCATTTTGTAGCATATCTGTAATTATAGTTTAATTTGGTCTGGCCCTGCTGAAATTTCATTCAGGACAAGTAGACACCAAAATAGAATTTGGTGCAATTCAGCAGTTTTGGCTTGGCTTAGTTTGGTTTGGTTTGAAATCTGAAGCACCTTTGGTATAGTTTTCATAAATAAACTAAACATAGTTTGGTTTTGTATATTTGCCTAGTATCACTGCAGTTGGTAGAGGAATGAAATATTTTTAAAACTTGTCTAAGTTTTTCATGCTAGGACATTTTATGGAACTTTGAATGTAACCAATAATTGTTATCCCTTGCAAGGAACACCACAGAGGAACTGAGGAAACTTGGTTCTCTGACACTGAAAACCTCAGGAGTTTTATGAGTGTGTTGGCTGGTCATTTTGACAGTATTGTATAACTTTTAATCCTGATGACTTGCGTTAAATATTAAAAGGGAAAAAAACCCCAACACATAAAGAAAATTACAAAGTCTTCTTTATAACTTTTTTCAAGACTTCTAGATGCTTACCTATAGATAATGGTGTCCCATTAGTCACAGTAGATTTTTTTAATCACTTTTATCTATCAAAATGGTCTTACATCGAATGAGGAGTATTCAGTCAACCCCAAAATAGAGACCTGTAGATAAAACATAAATAACAATTATTAGGAAAGCTTTATATGTGTAACAAGTCTGCTTCTTTCTAAAATATTACAGGTATTTAAAATTCCAATTATATTTCATGCACTCTGAATAGATTTCTTTGTAAAACTATAAATGGGATTTTTTGATGTAAAAATAACCATTTGATTTGTATACTTTTAATGGAACTTGTTGACTTAGCTCTAAGACAAAGCTCTATTTTCATTGATGTGTCTCTGTAGAAGTTTAGTACAGAATAATATCGCTTGTGTATAAAAAAATCACTGAAATTTGCATGTTTTTCTTTGATGTTTCTGGTTTTCAGTTCCTCTTACTGTATTATGTTTTCTAGGGGTTATGAAAACTCTAATTAGATGTTGTTTTAAAGTCTATTATTTTTCTGCTTTTCAGAATGAAACTGTTAGGTCACTGAACAATTGTCACCCACTCTTTTTTTTTCCCAAACTTGTGATGTTATTTCTATAAAAGTCCTATTTCCACACTGATAAAAATGTGTTGATAGAAACCCATATTTCCTGGTATATGGTGCACTTCATGGAAAGTGTAGTTTTCCAGTACCATTGACACTAGGTAGTATAGATGGGACTGCAAGCATTTTGACTCATTCCGGTCTGTTCAGCTCTTCAACACTGTTCCAGATGCTTTTGCACACTTTTGCTTTGTAACCCCAAATGTCATTTCCATGTTCTAAACCACACTTCTGAAAACGTGTAACAAGGCCTTCACATCGTATCAGATCCTTTGCATTGAAGGAAATACACAAAAAAATGCAGAAAAATAATATTTTTTTTACTAAAGGGGAGAGCCAGGGCTAGGTGAAGTGGGGAGAAAATCGAGTCAATCTGCTTTAGAAGGTACAATCACAGAACAGTGTATATGTGAACTACTCAGAATAATTTGCCTGCTGGCCACAGGTCTCTCCCTTGAAAAAAATGCAATAAACACTGTGAACATAACATATATTAAACAAGGCACAGAACAAATATTACTGTTATTTTACTTTTATAGAACATGAAGATTATTTGAAGAATGTTCTGAGGGCTCATTGCTTTTTCGAAAGAAGAGAAATTTACTTAACAGAGGAAATGTTTTCATTCAATATACTAGAGCTACATTTTGAGTGTGTTTTGGTGAAAACAATTTTTTAATTATAAATAGCATTAATTTTAACTACAAGAGATTTCAACTTTTTAGAGGAATGAAGCCCTCTCTTTGACAGCTTAAATCCTACTTGGTCTTCCTAGCTATCTTTTGCAGATGCATAGAAAGTAGGCCATAGACTGTTCAATGCCCACAACAGTTAATTACCAAACAAAGCAGTCCATCAACTGCTTGAGGTCCTCAAATAATTGACTGAATTTAAATACAATGAAAAAAAACTTCATTCAAAAGTGCCTTGTGAAAATGTTTTTGAAAGCCGTTACTTCCCTCTGGAGGGAAAACGCAGAATAGTATCTCAGGATAAGGTAAGAAGTCATTGATCTTACATTAGACGATAATACAAAAGGAACCTGACTTTACGATTAAGACAGTCATCTAGCTAGAGATAAGTTTGGACTGTGATCTTGCTCTAATAACTGCTTTGAACTGTACAGTTTTAACAGTTATCAGATAAGTTACAGGAAGATTCAGAAGAAGGATCTCAAACACAGGAGTAGCATGAAAAGTCTGAAAAGCTATTCAGCTCAGCCTAAAATAGACATAAAAGGCAAGATTCTGTTGCCTAATTATTTGTGTTTACTATCATATCAGTCACTGTGAAGCCTCTAACACCTACTCTAGAAGGATTTGGTTCTCAGAGCTCTAAGTCCAGAGTCATGTGTATCAACCTTTCACATTTGTCCTGATTATGCTATGGCACATGAAATCACACTAGAGTAACTATTAGTGTATAACCAAATGAAGTTCTAGAGCTCATTTGAATGTAACAGAGGCTTAGAAATCTAGCTCACATGTATACATCTCCTTGTAGATATTACCTCAAGGTTCTTAATTGAAAAATACACCACAATCATTTTGCTGAGTTACTACAGCAAGATTCAGTTCTTAAACATAGGCATCATATAATTTTAGGCTTCATGGGGTATCCCACTTTCCTTCCAGTTAACATGCTAGAAAGAAACATACCTCATATATGACCATATAGTCCACTCCCATAAAGGCATCGCAGGTAGCACTATCACTAGCCTCTCTCTCTGAGATCTTATCGTGCTGCATGTACTTTTCCTTTTCCTAAACAGGTTGAATTCTCTATACAGATTTTCTATGCGATCTTAGACTCTTACTAGGGATGCTGGGCTGACTCCAAACTCTGTGATACAGAAGATTTTTTAAGTGAGACTGTCTGTTATTTTACTGGTTCCCCTCTGGTGCCACTTCTGGGGTCGGTCTGGTTTGTCCTCCCACCTTTGGGATGGTTTGGTCCCCATCTGGGTTTGGTTTGTCCTCCCTACTGGGATGGTTTAGTACCTTCTGAAATCTGTCTAATTCGCTTGACATTGGTAAGATAAACCCATATAAGTGAACTATCATAAATATATCTGCTGTTATATGGTTGAATTTGCTTGACTAATGATAAGTTTGTAGTAGCTTGTAAAAGTATATACCTACTTGGTTGTTGCTGTTACTAGTTGTTTGCTATAATATTGGTTGCTGCTATAATAATGATTGATGCTATTTTATTGATTGCTGACAGTAATTTGCAATAGCTTGTGATATATATATGCTTTATTAGTCATAGGTATATTTCCTAGTGGTGATTTTTGTGGTATTATATTTGCTAGTGGTGATTTGTGTTCTGTTTGCGGTAATCTGTAATAAAATAAAGAACTTCAGAGGATGAAGCCTCCAAGTCCTTGTGTATTACAGAACCCTTAAAGCCCACAGTTGCAATCTCTATACACCTGCAAGCCATTTAACCCTTTAGGTAGTGACAGTCTCACTGCATACATATTCTTCACTGGAATATACAGGCTACTTGTATACTTTTAAATAAAGTATTACCTTGGACCAAACCTTGGCCTTGAGACCACTCTATATCAGCTGGCTTGCATTCACATTGGTTACAGTTAATCTTCTAGAACACATTTCTCTTCAAGACAGCAAGTTGGAGTGGTCCAAAACAGAACCAGATAAGTAAGATATCGATTAAGCTGTACTGATCATCGCATTACAATGCTCAAGCTTGCTCCATGACCCACAGAGACCAAGCAAGCAGGGACATGTGTCAAAAAGAAAAAGATTAATCTGTCCATCCAGTCTTACTTGGCCTGGAGATACTCAAGTCCTTCTGAAAACTAAAAGTAGATAGCTATTGTAGGGTGCGGCGTTCAGAAGATCTCGCAATGTCACGGAAAGAGAGAGAATTGATCACTGCCTCCCTGTGGCGCATGTGTAATCCTGCCTACCTTTGCTAGTATATAAAGAGTTAACTGCACAATAAACAAGGAAGTTGACGCTCACACCGTGTGTGCTATCTGTCTCTTCCCTGGTCCGGGCCGACCAGTAATCTAGTTGCAGTGCCATAATATGTAGCAACGCTACAGCTATTAAGTTTGTTAGAAGTGAATTGAGGGCATAACTGTGAGATAAATATATAAGGGAGGAATGTCTCCAAAGTTGTTAACACAAGGTTTCCTCTATGGGAATAAAACACTGAAGTATAATGCACAGTTCTGCTCAGGATATCAGAATGGCACCTCTACTATATGCTATACAGTAAGATTACTTCTATTTAGTAATCAAATATGAAAGAGATCTAAGCCTGTTTTTCAGTGCATTTTCTATTCAAGGACAATAATTATATTTGCATCACTTTCAGAGCATGAGAATTTGCAGTCTGATAATTTCCAAGTACTGGCTCTAACATCATCAATTTGAAAGATTAATGTGCTAGGGAATCTTTCAAATCTCAGAGACTATCCTTCTTGCAAAAGATACTGCAGGAAACAATATCCATGCTGGATTTATTCATGCAATATTTATCAGCCTGTCTCTCCCTCTACCCACAATATTTTATATCTACTTTTTAAAATTGTGTACAATATATATAGAAAAAGCTATTTGGTGGTATCTAATAGCACAAGCAAGATAGTTTTCCTTAGACACAATTAAAAGTGACCTAGATCAGGTAAACTCAGATGTGAATATATTGATTCCATGACTCCTGTAATTATGTCCCATTGTGAATATTGGTATCAATAATGGCTTTACTTAACATTATCACATATATTATGGCCCTGATGTTCTGTAGTGGCAAAAGTGTTCATGTCTGGAGTTCCTTTTGGATTCAGCTTCAAACACAACAGGGCAATGTCATGTCTTACTGCTATAGATAATACCCAGAGATGCAAAACCAGAATACCTTCCTATAGTTGTAGTTATTTGTGTAAAACATTTTAATCTCATCTGTTATCATAGGACACTGTGGGATACTGAATGTATCTGTGTCATGTATTTGTAAGAAACTCTAGTAACACTGCTAGACAAATTTAATACAAAAAAGACAGATAAATAAAAACTTTACAATTATTTTTATCATGGTCCATTCTAAATATTCCTTAAGAAAATATCAGGGTTTATGTTATTAAAAACTGCTATAATTAAACAAAGACCCCTGATATATATATACACAATTATAAGATACAGGTATCAAATTACATATATGCACATATACATACACACAAAAATTTTGTATGTATAGATATGAAATTAAACACATTAAATCACCTAAACTTAAACATATTTTGATTTATGCTGAACAATCTTTTTTCCCTGAAATTTCCATTTTATATGAAAATTCATGTTTTATTTTAACTCAAAATAGAAACAATTATGCATACAAGTAATTGAAAACACTGACACAACATTTTTTTTTTCTTCTTTTTTCCTTAATATCTGATAAATGCCAACACTTTAAGTTACAATCAGTTAGATAACAAAGCAAATTTCCCTACGTCCATTTTGAGATCTCCAGAGTTTGATTAAGTAAAGGAATGAATAGACTCATGCTTAATGCTGTAGCTTCTGTAGTTGTAACAGAAATAGAATAGTCTTCTCTTTAGTGAAAACGTTGTAAGACTTCGCGATTGCAACAGCTTAAACTTTCAGTCAAGTATAGTATCAAAACTACCTATGGACTGTCATTTGAACTGCTTTACGAAAGATGTAGACAGATCAAGCCATTTGGATTCTAAATCTGTAGCCATAGAATACAGTTCTGAAGAGATAGGCAAATAACTATTTGGTCTTTGTGAGTATTGGGTTCCCTTCTCTTTTGTTGTTGTTGTTGAGTGAATTCTGCTTTAGCACAGCTGCAGATTTCCTTTTGATTTATAGGTGTACAACCTTAAGGAGCGCAGTCTACCAAGTGAGTCATACTCACATAAATACCAAAACTTCTTCCTGTAAAGAGCCACAATGTATAAATTTTTTCCAGTTATTTCTGAACTAATCTAATTTTAATATATAAAAATATTTTATGTTAATGCATGTTAATTCCTGTTCTTTATTTTTAATAAACTGCAAAATACTGCCTCCAATTGCCTTGAATGCACGTTTATTTGCCCACATCATTTGTAGTTATATCATTTCATCTAGCCCTGCCTACCTCCCAAGCTATCCTTGAAGCATGAGTCTTCTGTAGTTGAGATACTGTCTTCAGAAATTCAGAAAGTAAATTTAAGATAAGATTTCACTTGGAGTTGCACAGTTACTTATTCTTGCACAAGACTATGAATTTAAAGCATTGCATGTTTTGTTATAATAGGCTTCTTGTTTATCAAATAAAATTAGAAAAACTTGAATGTATGTGAAATTATACAATGAAACGTTAATTGATATTTATATTCTTGTGGTGGCTTGACCCTGGCTGGATGCCAGGTGCCCACCAAAGCTGCTCTATCACTCCCGCCTCAGCTGGACAGGGAGAGAAAATATAACAAAAGGCTCATGGGTCGAGATAAGCACAGAGAGAGATCACTCACCAGTTACCATCATAGGCAAAACAGACTCAGCTTGGGGAAATTAGTTTAATTTATTACCAATCAAATCAGAGTAGGCTAATAAAAAATAGAACCAAATCTTAAATCACATTGCCCCCAATCCTCCTTTCTTCCTAGGTTCAACTGCACTCCTGAGTTCTCTACCTCCTTCCTCAGAGCAGCACAGGGGGCCGGGGAATGGGGGTTGGGTTCAGTTCATCACGCGTTGCCTCTGACACTCCTTCCTCCTCAGGGGGAGGACTCCGCACTCCTCCCCTGCTCCACCGTGGGGTCCTTCCCACAGGAGACAGTCCTCCACGAACCTCTCCAACATGGGTCCTTCCCACGGGCTGCAGTTCTTCATGAACTGCTCCAGTGTGGGTCCCTTCCATGGACTGCAGTCCTTCAGGAGCACACTGCTCCAGCGTGGGTCCCCCACGGGGTCACAAGTCCTGCCAGGGAACCTGCTCTGT
>JAVJGG010000008.1:20202582-20218686 GCA_035590195.1 Aviceda cuculoides | reverse complement strand
TGATGTTTTCTCATTTTTATACAGATTATGTACATTTTCAGAAGTCAGAGGCAAAATTCCCACTGATCTGACATGGTCAAGCTTTCATCTGCATATTTGTTCCTAAAAAAAGGTTGGAATATACCTCCTATGGAAATCAACACCGATTTTCTATAGGAAAGTTTGCTATGACAGGATCATTTGGTGGAAATACATGCACGGTTTTTAGTAATTTATGGATGATCCCTCACACTTAAATAGGGGCTTCAGTTACTGCAAAGTCAAGTCATTATATTTCAAATATAATACTAATAAACTGGGATTTTTCTTCTGTCAATTCACCAGTTATTCAGACTAGGTTAGCAAGTTATTATTCCGAACAAGCAGGAACACTGGGGCTTGATAAAAGTCTAAATTCTCCTAGTCAAATTTTGTATAACAGTTCAATAAATTCTTCCAGGATGTGATCCATCTCTTCTTAAAATGGTATCTAAGTAGGATTCTCACTCTGTGGCAGTGATTTTTTCTTTCCACTGACTTTAAAGAAAGCATGAGGAGCTTAGTTGTCTATGATAGATGAGATAAATTCTTCCATTAGAATACCTATATAATAAATGAAGAAAGGTACTCAGCTCCAGAGGACAAGTCATAACATTTGTTCTACGTAGACTATGATGATTTTTCCCTTGTTGTTGCCTCTCTCTAGATTAAAAAGAGACAAGAAATCTACCTTAGCTTAAACATGCAACTAAAACTGTATGAGATGATTTCCACTCTTGTCATAGCCAACTCCCTTCATCTCAGTCCTCTGTGATTCATGCCTATTATTTCCTCTCATTTTAATTCAACTTGAGTGTACTGGGTCTGGTTGGGATAGAGTTAACTTTCTTCAGAAAAACACATATGGTGCTGTGTCTTGGATTTGTGACTAAAACAGTGTTGATAACACACAAGTGTTTTGGCTACTGCTGGACAGGCTTTCTCTTTATCCCACTCTGTGCCCCCCAGCAAGTGGGCTGGGGGTGAGCAAGAAGTTGGGAGGAGACACAGCTGGGACAGCTGACCCCAACTGACCAAAGGGATATTCCATGCCTTACAATGTCTGGGATATTTTTGCTGTGGTTTCTTTCAGTGTATCAGTCTGATATAACTATCAGTTAAAGCCCATCCAGAGACCATCTGAAACTTTTTGGAAAGTTACTGCATAAATGGTAAGGAAATTGCACACAAATGTAAAATTCCTGCAGTAATTTCAGCCAGTACTTTTCCTCTGTTACCCTGAATGTTATCCATTCTACGCAACAGAGAGGTTTTTTACATTGGATTTAGATCTAAAACTCAGTGAATGAATGGATTCCTACAAATGTACTATATAAATACAAGTGTTTATTAACATAATATGAAGGCTGACGGTAACATAATTAAAATGGTAGTAACATGTATCATAAAGTTCTACTTTTTTTTTTTTTTTTTCCTCAAGCAGAAGAGATTTATGGAAATACCTTTGCAATCTGATAGCATATATGTTAAATTAATGCTCTCCCATGTTTCATTTTTTCATAATCATATTTAAACCTCATCTTTGTAAGTCTAGAAGATTAAATTCAAGACATACTTTCTGAATTTCAGATAATTTCCTTTCTGAATAACAGCTATTTAAGATGAAGCAAAAATGAATACTGTGAATAATTTTATGCAGATGAAAATCATGCTCTCATTGAATTGTTAATATCTAAAAAGAGAGATTTTTAGAGGAAAGCCTACAGACACAGACCATGCATTTTAGAAATAGA
Source organism: Aviceda cuculoides (assembly GCA_035590195.1). Taxonomy (NCBI): domain Eukaryota; kingdom Metazoa; phylum Chordata; class Aves; order Accipitriformes; family Accipitridae; genus Aviceda; species Aviceda cuculoides. The sequence continues at coordinate 20,216,914 of JAVJGG010000008.1, read as the reverse complement.
GAAAGTGTCTATAAATATTCTGAAAATCATGAAATTAAGGTGATGAGTAGATCTTGCCCCACTGCATGGGTCTTCGGAGGAGAAGTCTGGTCAGAATCACACTATTTGAGTGTGAAGCCAATCTGCTCTACGCAACAAAGAAAGCACCATGTGATACTGTGCCATTCTGACCTGAGGAATACTGCATCCTATTTTTTTGCATCTTCATATCACTTCTAAATTGGGTACAACATTTTCAGTAGACATGCAGTCATAGGTATGGCTTTACATACATGCACATTGTGCTGTAATTTGTTCTAAGTTTACAATGAATGTACTGCTACTATGAATTGACATATTGAAACTGTCATCCATACCAGCTTTCCTTAATGCTTTATATAAAGTCTTTATATTATACAACACTATTCACTGCAGTATCATAAGGAAAAAAGGAAGAATACCTAATGGATTTTATTATTTTGTATATTCTGTTGTGAAAAAACCCCATATTACTCTTAACAAAATTATTAACCATATTCTGCTTCTGTTGCTCATAGCGAATGCTACCTTATACCACAACTTAAAAACAATCTCACAGCAACTTAAATATCCTCAAAAGTACATGGCTTCAGTGTGGAAAACATCAAGGGAAGGATTCAACTCCAGAATGTGTCTACCTAAATATAAATGTATAGATGCTAGATCTGCATGATAACTAGATATCTGAGCTGTCATTTCTGCCAACATTATTGCGTAAGAGGACTTGATTCATAGTCTAAACACAAAAGCCACCTGGGATGCCATAGCATATCAGAGCCTTCTGATAAGGCTGTCAGACCTGTAGGTGATCCTTATCTCCCTGGAATGGCACCTAAAGAACAGTCCAGACACCCTAAGATATTTCAAGTCTCATATATGTCTAAGGTTAAGAAGCCGAATCAAGTCCCTGCATTTAGTCAGAAGATGAGGTCTTCAAATTCTTTGAGGCTTGATTCAGCTGCCTATAGACAGTTTTTTAGCACTGTTTGAAACATCATAAAGTGCTGTTCAGTTGCCTGAGCTTAGAAACCTAGTGCTATTTTAAAAGTACTAGAGTAATCCACATAAATCCAGGTGGTTCTTTAAAAGATTCGTGTCTTATATAGGTCCTGTTCCTTACCTTCCAGACTCATGGAGCATGGATTGGATATTTTAAGGCTTCTCAGGACTCTTATGTTTCAGCAACTCAGTCATGACTTCTTGACTATATGCTCTATTTGCCTCTTGGTATTTGAAACATCCTAAGAGATCTGACAGTTATGGCTAAGGACTTATAAAAGACTAGTCCCCATCCAGAACACCTGTGGGGGATTAAGTTGGTATCCTAGGGGATCTGTGTAGACAGATTTAGACATCTGTATTCAGCATATATAGTCTGGAGTTTAATTTCACTCTATATTTTTTAAAAATGGTTTTTCTGAACATGAAAATGAACAAAATTATTTCCTATTTTTTATTTCTCAGAAAAATGAAGGATACATATAGTGTGTAAAAGTAAACTAATAAATTGAGAATTCTAGCCTTAAGATTTGATAACATACATACATATTCCATATCGTTTCAAGATCAAATAATGTCAGTAAGAGGGCTCATGTAGGTGTAACTTAGAAAAAGAAATAGAATCTTATACTAATGCTTAATTTTCATAATCAATGGGGAAAAAAAGACAAGTAAAGTAATGAATGATAGATTTCAGAAGTAAATTATACTTTTTTTCATATCATTTTTCTTAGTTTACCACAGGGAAACCATAATTGCACATGTATAAAGATGCATATGACACACGGAAGTATCTTATCCAATGAGAAACTTTAAAGATTTTTTTTTTTTCTTTTAGTATGTTGATACTTCTTTAGTAGTTGATACTTCTGCTGTCAGAAGAAATTGCAGGATAATGTGGCAATACTTCTGATAATTTTAAGTGAACCCATTTAGCTGCAGGTAACAGTTATCCTTCCTAATTCACTGTGGCGTTAAGCATTTCTGTGACGGGAAGTTTCTATCCTTAAAATGCAAGCATTTTTGTTATGTTAAGAAATGGTATAGAAGTAGTTTTTATGGAAGAGTGCATAAATCAGTCTAGATCCACACTGCTAAATGACTCTGTCCCAAGAAAAGATCACCAGTTCTCAGGCTAAAAGGTAGAGTACCTGGCATCCACTTTAAAGCAGGTTGGCTACATTCGTAATACATGACATTTTTAACTGGGACTCCCAGGCCCTAATATACCTATTACATAACAATTCAAGTGTATTTATTTTGATTTGGCTGAAAAAACTCAAGAATGACAGCTTTACGTCATGCCTTTGTCTCCCTATATGCGATAAACTAATTTGGGAGGAGGATGAAATCTTAAGGATACAACAACTGTTCTGGCAGTGTTGGAAGACAATTTTAAAGATTTCATAAGGCAGAGAATCCAACATCAAGTGTAGTTTCACTAATGTTGCCTTTTGAAAGTGATGCTTGCAGTGATCTGTCTCTAGAATTACACTGTGTCTTGTTGGACTAGCTAGTTCAGATCAAAAGGCAACCCAAGAGCTAGCCAATATTTACACAACATTGTGATTGTCCCAGTCCTGGTTGCCCACTTGATCACACTGCAGTAATATTAGATTGTTTGGCAGACGTAGTGCTCTGTTTTATGAATTAACCGGTGATATAGACTTGAAATTCTCAAGAATTATTCTACTGAATGCTATTCACATTTTTTATTCTATGGGTTTTCTGTGTGGAAATAGAAGCACAACGTTCACACAGTTGTCACAATCATTCTTGTACTATACAAATACCTCAACAAAAAGTCCTTAAATTATATTAATGTCCATTTTAAAAAGCAATTTTTTTTTTACCCACTTCTGTGATTCAAAGTCTATTTCAGACCTAAGAAATTTTGAAACTTTCTCAATTTACACTTAAAATGCAATTAAACACTGAATCCTTGCTAAATTTTTCATGAAAACTCCATTTGCAAAGCCCCAGAAATCTTCTGTCATAACAGAGGGGACATTTTGCTGTGGCAACACAATTGCTGGTCTTTGAAGAGCAGGGAACAGAAACTATAAATTACTTTAGTACTTTTTGATCCTAAGTCTAAAGGAAAAATAGTCTGGAAGGAAGATTAAATGGGACAAAGTAGATATCAGGATCCAGAAGAGCCTACAAATGATTAAAGCTTTCTTACATAAAGTACCTTTATAAAGAAAACTACTACAGATAGAGATTAACTAGAACATCTTAATTAGATCATCATGATTACTTGGCTAGGGATTTAATTAGAACAATTACAGTTACAGAAAGCAATCAGGGAAATCAATTAGGATTAGAAGCAAACAGAAACCTATAAAAAAACCCTAAAAAATAGTTCATGAAATCTGTGAAAGATTGTTAAACCTAACTTCTGTGTTTAATTTAGACAACAGTGAACTCAGAATTTTGTGCAAGATGCTGAGTATCAAGCTCTTATGACCCCACTGAACTGTGTAGTCAAATTTTTCATATCACTTGTGGATGTGGCCTTAAGTATAATTAGAAAGGAATGTATTTGCAAATATTAAGTTTAATAATTTTATCTTAGGTATGAATTAGAAAATTTAGAACTGGTAAAAAATCACATATCTTATCTCTGTTGCAATGACCAAAATTTTACTTACCTGTAAGTTAACTGCATATTTTGGTTTTTTTTCTATCATGGAACATATGCTTTCAATTTTCCAGCTCCTTTTTTTTCTTTTGAAAGTTTATACAACACTACAGCAAGTAATATTTAGAGGCAAATTATTTATTCATTATATAGCTTCTCCAGATTTATTCTTAGTTTAGATCTGGTTGTCTTATGGTTCTGAAGTTGGTTACATCAACCTAATTGCCCTGGATCAATTACCCAAAGCATATTACAGTGTGCTTTAGTGCATTTAATATTTTACAGTTCACCTTTCCTAAATAACAGGTCCTTAATTTTACAATGCATTTACTTAGCTGGCCTACTAGAATCTGAGTTTGTTGACTTTCAAAATAGTTCATCAAGTCTTCAGTGTAGCCAGGTTGTTGATGTGGATTTTATTTCATTTTTTTTTGAATGGTTCATTTTAATTTTTTCTTTTGTATTAGGTATTTTTATTTCAGCACCATTTAATAGATGAACAAATTGAGAATATGTAATTTAATAGGTACAGGCTTTATTATTTTTTTAATGCTGGTAGAGGATGTAAAAGCAGTTCCAGAAGTAGATGAAATGTTAATAAAATGCTTTGAAGTACTGCCCTACATAATTGCTGCACATTATTATTCTCAGCATTCTGTATTTTCAAGCTATGAAAAGGCTCATTGCTGTACTTAATTTCATAGAAGAACAAACTATTTTCAGATTTAGTTGTGACTCTAAAGTTTTTGCAAAGAAATATCATAATTTCAAAGTGAACAAAGAGTCATCTTGATCTTTGGAACTGATAAATACAGGGTACTTCCCTACTACTGTCTTAGAATAGCTTCAGGCTCTCTGGTTTGGTCTGAGTACATGCCCTGGCGTTACTGGGGTGAGACATAGGCATGCATCAAGTTTCCTCCCTCTTTCCCCCTCAGTCTTGTATTGAGTACAAAGAAAACTGGAGATTATGAACCTGACAAGATCTACCACTGGCTCCAGCTCATCTCCCTGTCTGGAGAGTCCAGTCATATTCTGCAGTTTCCTAAAATTTTGTGTGGACTTCTTTGTAAAAAATGTCCAAATGTGCAGGTATCTCCAGAAAACAACTGTCAGACCTTGACATTTAGAATATTGTTATACTCTTCAAACCAAAACCTATTTCTGGTTTTAGATGTTAGTGACTCTAATAGAAATTAGTGTACATTTGAAACAGAAGAATCAGAAACTGTTTTCTAAATCTTCATGATCTTCACAAATGAATAAGTATAAAGATACTTCAGACCCTATTAAAGTAACTTATTTGTGTGAATATGGTGGGGTTGGTTTTGGTGGTTTTTTTGGTCTTTCAAGACAGTAAGACATTTCAGTAGCACCATTAATTAGCATAGGATACCATCTAATATCTCTGGTTTCTTGTTGTTGTTTTTTTTTTTTTTTTTAAAAAGGCCGTCTGATGGAAAAAAAAGTTATTCTTTTCAATTTGATTCTTCTTATTTTGAGTCGAATTTACTGCAATAAAACAGTGCCGAAATTGCTTACTCCATCAGTTTCCTGTGAAAGTGTATTACTGATCACCCCAGCATACTGATAACCTTCTAGCCAACAGAGCTGATCTACAGTTATTAATTTTTTTCATTGTTATTTTCTATGACTGCTAGTAGAATTGTAACAATGCCTGCTGGCTGAAAAAATAACCAACTGAACCCTTTCACATCTGCTTCTCAGTAGGCTAATGAGAAAATGGGTCTGTCGTCCTTACATTTTTTTTTCTTGCTGAGCAGTCCCAGCAGTGGGAGAACAAGAAAATACAACCTTCTGCAGCCATTTCATTCCACTTTCCTTAACATTGTTACAGAGGTATGGCAAGGTAGAGTACATATTACTTCCAATTACACAAAATATTGCATTCATTTGAATGGAAGTTCCTGCTTCTAGCAGAATTTATGAAAACAAGTTGAAAATTGACAATATAATAACCAATGCTAACAACAGAAACACCTCCCTCCTTTGGCTTCTCTTTATGTAATACATAGAACTGAAATTAATACAAGGCTGTTATTCCTATCCTCCCCTTCATAAGTCATAAAAAAATTGGCTGACCTTTTCTATACCAGTATATCCAACTGTCATTGTTCATTTAGATTTTAAGTAGCATCCACAATTTTCTTTTTATGCTGCCCCTAACAGTGAAGGAAGCACCTTGTAAACATCTACAGTGATCTCACTCCTTTGAAACCCAAAACCACAAAACCCAATTGAGTACTAAGTTAACTGTCTACTACAGTCTACTCCCTACTTTTATCCCAAAATTTCCTTCCCAGTTTTCACAAACTTCTTGCTTGCCTTTTTGTATCTCCTTGTCACATTTCAGTTCATGATACTCTGGGATTAGATACTTTTTTTATTTGTTGGTGCTTGCTTTCCATTTGCTGAGCACAAAACACAACAGTGCTTATTTGTAGATAGTGTTATTTGATGCTAATAAAGAAAGTTACACGTAATAGCAAATTATGGAAATTCTGAATAAGCAGTAAATATCTTTAATGTAACTTATTTATTACTCAAAAATACATATAAAAATATTGAGTGTAACCTGTCAGATATATGCACTTCTTATTTCTACATCCATGCTGAAGAACATGGAATGTAGTTATAAATTTATAATTAACAGATTCATATTTTCTGTGTTGTGGAACTAGAAGTGAAAATTAATTTCAGTTAAAGACATTTTAACAAGATAGCCACATAACTTCAAGCCCTGATTCAATCAAGAATGTTTTAAAATAGACTGCAGTCCTTAGAGCATCCTCATAAGAATGGATAAAGCAGAAGTAGAAAGAAAGAATTACAGAGTTAACTCATGCCATTCCGGAGAGTCTTATTTTGTACTCAATTGTAATTTATATTCACCAGGAAAAGATGAGATAATCTACAGACTACTTACGGCCTTAAAGTCTATGTACTTAAAAACCTAAAAGGTGATTTATGATCTAGAATAATATACATTTTGGAGTATATTTGATTTCTAAGGGTAGATAATTTTGTGGTCAAATACAGGAGAAAATACATTGCATATGGTTCATGAGTGTGACATAAATAAATATCTGAAGTCTTTTCAACAGTAATCCCTAAATAACCTAGGAGTGCAAACTGAGATTTACTCAGGAAAAGGAATAAATGTTTCCAGTATCACTAGAATAAACATTTTAAAAGAGATTTGAAGAAGCAGAATTTGTTTTAATTTCAAATTTACAATAATTTTTCCCCTTAAAAATATTCTAACATATGTAACTTCTCTTTTTTTTTCCAGTTTCCAGTATTATCACTGGAAAAATGCTACAGCGCAGCAACACTTCAAAACTGCTGTAAACTCCCTACATTTTGTTTCAATCTTCTAAAAAAAAGGGAGAAATAAAAAGAATCTAATTCATACTACAGGCTATTTAGACTCTTCAATTATGTCTCATTAAAAAAAAGACTCCTTTAGCTACTGCTTTTGTGTGAAACATATTCTCCCCGAAAAAAAATGTAAATGCGCACAAAAATAATCAATAGAATGCACATGATCATAGATTATATAATCATGTAATGCTAATCAATATAGCTAGCACAGTCAACATAAAATAGGTGTATAGTTTCATAGTTTCAAAACCTATTAAAAGACTCAGAGAAAAAGTGTAAACAAAGAAAATCAGATGCCGGGAAAGATTTAAATGCCAAACCTCAATTTTGTTACTGTAGTGATGAGTAAGACAACTATCTAACACTCATGTTCAACACACTAAATATGTATGAGGGTTCAGTAACAAGTATTTCATCACACTGCAAGAATTTGGAATGAGTGATACTCAACCTCTCTTACAACTGAAAAAATTTGTGTTTTCACTGGTGTCCCCGAGTACAAGACCTCAGCTACCACAAGTCTCAGTGCACTCAATGCAGTTTACCAGTTTCTTCTAGGAACTAGTTTCTTGTATTGGGACCGATATACCTGCTTGTCTCCCACCTTATGCATTGGGAGTCACCTCTGTCCTACTTTTAACTGCTGACACCGAATCTTAAACTTAACCTCAGAACAAGGAAGATAAAAAGGGCTGTAACCTTTTTACTACTTATTCTAGGTTAAAAATTCTTGCCTCTTGTTGGACTGACTGTTCTGGGACAGAGGAATGGAAGTTGAAAAATCTGTTCTAGCAGTTGCAATGATGAGTTCTCTATCACTCCAACTTACAGCAATTCAGCAGTATTCTAAAAATTACACAATCCTTGTATACTCTACAATTCATTTAATCTTTTAGTATAGTAACTTCTTTCCTTCTTTCTGTCATGTAATTTTTGTATAAATCATTATCATCTCCTTAATTCCTTAAATTTTTCTGCTTCTAACTTTGATTTGATCCACTTTTAAGTTGGAACTAAACTCTAACATACTTAAAGTTGCCCTTGTGCTTTATTTAATTAATTTCTTGTTCCATTTCTAACAAAGTGGAAAAGCAGATCTCTTCTCTGTTTCCAGTAAGATAGCTGTATAAGCAGATCACTTTTTATCTGAAATGGCTGCTATCAGGTGATAACCACAAGTGAGTTGTAGCTATATAAGTCAGACAAATTTAAAAGATCAACCTGAGAAAGGCTTCCTGGAAAAGTTTTTTCAGAATCTGTAGAAAAAGTTAGAATTTCCAAGTCATTTATTACAGACAGGTCCACTTTGTCACAAGAACAATCCATTGCATCTGACTATTTCATGTCAGGACAAGAGAAGAATCTTTTTTGGATGTTTAATGAAGCAGTTTTTTTAAATGGAAACTACAAGACAAAAAATTATCATGATTATTCTTTAGCCAGTAAGCAGAAACCTTGCAGAAAAAGAATAAAGAAATATTTGATTTTGTCTTCTATGTTCCACATTCATAAGCTGTTAAATATTTAACTGATGTCTTGGTAACATAATGTTCTGCTGCATTTGAGCCTTGTAGAGGTAAAGACTGGACCTTGGATTTGTAAAGGTAGTTAGGTGCATAACTCTTGTTGGTTCAGAGGACAGTTCTTCACCTAGGTAATTTGTTCTAAATGAGTAAGGAAATGAGCTACAGGTCTCTGCTTAGTCTTACATCTTTTTAGTATGGGACTGTTTAAGATCATAGATAAAGACTGTAGAAATATTACAGTAAAGAGCAAAAACTTCAATGGCTATTATAATTTCTTTGCCACTGTGAATATAATTACTAATTATTATTTAATTATAATGCAGTGTACTGACGGAAGAAAAGGGAGCTGTTTTTCTGTGAGAACTCTGATTAGCAGTTAACTGTTATTGATAGAGTTCTTCCAATACTGATATATATAAAAGGACTCCAAAACTTGATATTTACTTTTTTTCTTCCCCCCCCTCCCGACAGTTTTACTGTGGGACTGCAGGAAATTAAGGTGTTGCTTAAGCAACTACTTCCATTATGGTAAGAAGTATAATACTGGACTTGGGTTCTGCCCCAGCCTGTGTTGAGTTGGTGAATAAGTTGAATAACACTGGCCAAGCCATTCTTCTCTTTGTGCCTCAATCTTCCTATCTCTAAAAGACAGAAAAGTTACTGTCTTTCTATGTAAAGCATACAGATACTTACTAATGGAAACTGCTGTCAGTGCTGCATAGAATATAATTTAAATCCCTAGCACAAAGAGCAGCAAAAAAAACATTTTCTTGTAGGAAAGCCACACCAGATATACTTGGACAGGGTTTATGTACACATTTTATTTTTCTGTAAGTGATTGAAGGGAATTTGGCATTGTCTCAGTTTGCTAGAAAGAAAAGAAGTTGGGATTGGTGGGAACTTTATGTCAAAATTAAGAATTCTAAGTGTGGAGTTGGATAGAACAGTAGAAAATCACTGTCCGATGAGCGGTGCACTTTTATTTATCCAAGAAACTGGGAATTAATGTTGGTTTGAATAATTTTATCATTTCTAGCACCCAGATGAGGCTTCGTGCAACTATACCTTAGAGTTAGAGGCCAATCTCTCTTTGCTTTGGCCATGCATCTGAAAATTTTCATAAAACGTTGGAAGACAGACATCAAATAAAAAAGAAATAGAAAACTGCATTTCATCTAGGAAAAGGTGAATTTAATGTATATTCTATTTAGGGTATCGTTTACCTCATTATGGCAGAACAACTCACTTCCTCCTGTCAAGTCCTCTGTTTCATAAAGGACAGCTAGCAGTCTGGCGTCATACGCAGAGCAGCATGCTGAGCAGAGTGCCTTGTCTGTGCTCACATAGTACACCAGGATGTAACTCCATATTGGTATTCTTGCTACAGCAGCAGAGACAGTTCAATGAGTTTGAGCGTTACTAGTTTGCCATCAATTAGGTTGTTTCACACACTGGATGGACTGTCAAAGCACCAGTATTTAGAGTAGGATGTTTGTGTTTGGAAATGAGTTATTTTAAGCAGAGCTGGAAAGGTGAGCTGTGATGCACAGTGAAGTAGCTAGTCTGCTATAGTGCTAAGTTTGGCAGCTGTTATACTGGATAAGAAAATAAGTGCAAACAATGGTGTAGTGCACACATTGAACTGCCTGAATGTTAACCCTTGGGTTCATTTTGCCTTATTTTAAGCACTTAGCACGGTAATCCTTGTGGATTTCTGGAGTTCAATCTGCTCACTATATTCCAGCCTCTTAAAAGCTGTTAACGAACAATCCCCTTATTGCATCTTCATTTTCACAGATATGATATTGATATATGTTTGTTGGGTAATGTGTTGTACTGCATGTATGTCTCAATCAGATAGCAGGGGGGAACCCAAACAAATATAGATACTGTCTGATATCCAATGTTTGAACTAAGTGTCCCCAGAGGTTTTGATCTCTGGAGAAATAGGCAACCTGACACAAAGAGGGAGCTTAACTTTTCCTAGGATAAAGCTCTTAGTGTCTCAGTTTAAGGGCATGAATCTAGACTTCAGCTAATTTACTTTGTTTGGAACCTACTTATGCTAGGCATCCCTTTTTTGTCAAACAAATAAGAAAGCCCTCTCCAAAGGATAATTCACATTGTAGGTAGACTGAATCACTAGAAGTTTGTGTTTCTGCCTACAGAAGGAAACTACAGGGATTAGATTCCATACAAGCTATGTAAGAACATACAGGTATGTGGTTTAAAATTGCTTATTAGACCTTATTATACATAGAATTATTTGGACTGGGGAAAAAAACAACAAACAAAACCCTATCCCCCCAAAAAAAACCCAAAGAAACCTGTGACTCTTTAGAGTGTAAATTAAAGCTAGTGACATAAATTTTGGCTAATTTGAGCATGAGTTTCTAAGATGAGATTATTTTCCTACTCCACCCTCAAAAATGATGGAAATTTCTTAATGCTTTCAGTTCATAGTTCCACCTCTTTTTTTATTTTTAAGGTCTGCCATTCAAATGACAACACTCAGTATAAAGGAAGAGAGAGATTGGTGAGCTAATATCAGAGGTGAAGGTAGGGATTTTTAAGGACTGAGTTGAAAAGAAAAGATAAGGTCAATGAATTCTTCAACTATTTTTTGAAAGAACAAATTTTCACCATTTTTAGTATTCTGGTCCTTTCTGTAAATATTGTGAATTTAACTAAAATTTAACTACACTGTCATGACCTGAACTTAGAATTTAAGCAATAAAAAGGCAGATACTGTTTCCCAGGTGACAGCTCAAACAGCAGAATATGTAGAAGGTGACCAAAATGTTTTCTAAACGGTGTGCCTATTCAGAGCTTAAAGCCTTTTATCAACTTAAGACTTAATGTCCCTGAGCTATGTACTCCCTGGACTGCCCTGGGTAGACAACTATGACTATTCTCTCAAGAAAAAGCAGGGCAGTGGTGAATGAGCAGACTAGCAGTGTTTATATTTTGTTTTCAAGGTTAGTTGGTAGCATCCTTGACCTTTGATGTAATGGTCTAATTAGGCACTGAGAAATTCTGCAACTTTCTGGATGGAAATTGTTTCTCTTAACTTTAGGAACCTATAATGTAAAAGTCTACATGTAAGCAGTGCCGTATAATTTGCTGGAGATTGAGGGCTCATTTCAGTTACCTTTAAGTAGGTGTCTAGTCTCATTGAGATGTTCTGAAGTATCCCAGATACCCCAAAGGAGCTGGCATTTATAACTCTGAGGGTCTGGGGAAAATTTGCCCTTCTGCAGTAATAGCTTGCATCGGGTATAGATGGCAAGGTTTTGGTGGAGGGCGGAAAGGTTCCCAGGGTGGTCTCTGTGAGGAGAGGCCAGGGCTGCCCCATACCAAACACAGCTAGTTCCAGTCAGCTCCGATGGACCTGCCGCATGGCTGAGCCCCTCAGCTGAGATGGTACCTCTGAACCAACTGGAAGAGTATGTGGCCCCTTTTAAGAGCCATGGTAAATGGTAAGCAATCTCCTTGTCTTTATCTTGGTTCATGAGCTTTTTCATTCTTCTTCTTCTTCCTATTTTTTTTTTCCCTCTCCCCATTCCAGTAAGGATGGGGACTGAACAAAGTGGATGGTAACCCACCACACAGCTGGGGGTAGAGGCAGGACAGGACAGCCTATGATGCATCAAAAGACGCTAAGTGCCCATTGTGGGCAACTGAAGTAACGTTTTAGTTGTTATAATCAGTGGGGTCTAAAGAATTGTTCAAATTACAAAATGACATCTACTTTAGACTGGGCTTATTTCAGCATCCTATGTTCAGGCAGCTGCATCACACCTAATAAACCTAAAATTAGCTGAACTATATCCTATCCTCCATGTGATTTAGAATAGTAATGCATGTCAGTCTTATCCCAGAGGAACACGCTTGATTTTGGTCAGTGGGTATTCTGCAATAAGGTATTTTCAATGTCTGCTTATAAACTTCTTGTCTTTGTATTAATTAATTGGATTATCAATTACACCCAATTGTGGAGATCAGAGAGAAAAAGATTGACTTTAAATCCTATTAGGATGGTTGTCCTATAGCAGATCTGTATTCAGATCTACTGGGATAAGAAAGTGGAATGACAGATTTCTAACTCCCAATTTTATTCTGTATTTAATTAAATACAATAAACTATTTTTTGCAACTTTTTTCATGACAAAATGCAGTCCAAAGTTTGGTGTCTGGGTGCAAGAGAATATTTTTGATTAGTAGTCTCAAAAAGTTTACTTACAAGTTGTGTATCACCTTTATTTTCCCTTTCTTCCCATTTCCCACTTTCTTGCTTATGCAGTTCTCTACTCAGTAACTGTTTCTGTGAATTCCTTCTTTGCTGTCTGTCTCATCTAAAGACTACAGGAAACTGTACAATCATGTCTTTCTTCATTGTCTGCTGCTTCCAGTGTGTTTATAGCCATTAGATAAGCATGAGAAGTCAGCGATTGATCCTTGTAAATGCTTGTAGAATAGCAGTCTTCAAAGACTCCAGGACAGGAAATTTGTTCCAGAAGAATCTACTGGACAGAACAGACAAAAAGTATCCTCTTTATTCTCACTGCCTATTAAATAGTCATAGCATCTTCACAGTGCGTAAGGAATCATTATCATAATTCTATTCAGTGTCTATAAGGTTCTTTTCATACTTAGGTGCAGAAGTTTATTATTAAAAATAAAAAGCATATTTATATTCCTATTATAAGATATGAAAAGATATCATTACTTTACTCATGGTCATCAGAGAGACTTTGGACGTAAAAGCAAGTCTCTGACTTGTTGAAATTATTGTCTAGCAATTTCTCACAATATTCCTTTCCAAATCCTCCTACTGTATACAACAACCAAGTGTGGGGCATATAGTTTAACAGCTTTTCATGTTTTCCATTTAAACATTGATTATGATAGATAAAAAATATTTAGTGAATGCTAACATATAGCTCCCTTCAGTTATAACTAAAGTAGAAGAAACAAGTTGTTACTGAGTTTAGATAACTTTATATTGCACTCTCTAGGGTGCAAGAACATTACTGGAGTTTAAAATATGAGCAATTGAATTTTATTTTCCCTTTGTGAAGGGTTGACCTTGGCCAGCTGCTAGACAACCACTCAGCCACTCTTTCAGTCCTCATCCCCAACAAGGCAGAGGGAAAAAATAAGATGAAAATGCTCATGGGCCAAGATGAAAACAGGGAAATCATTTACCTATTATCATCACAGGGAAAACAGAGTCAATTTCGAGAAAATTAGTTTTATTTATTGCTAATTGAAATAGAGGTGGATGGTGAGAAACAAAGAAAAAAATTAAAAGACCTTCCCCCTATCACAACCCCTTTTTTCTTAGACTCAACCTCACCTTTTCCCTCCCGACTCCTCTGCCTCCCTCTCCTCGATCAGTGCAGGATGGATGAGGAATGGGTGTTGTAGTCAGTCCATAAGAGTTCATCTCTGCCGCTCCTTCTTCCGCACACTTTTCTTCGCCTCTAGCATGGGTCCTTCTCACAGGCTGAAGTTCCTCCAGGAAAAAATATCCTCCAGTGTGGGCTCTCCACAGGCCAGTGTTCCTTCAGGGCATATCTACCTCCTCCAACATGGGGTCCTCCGGGGGCTGCAGGGGACTCCGCTCCAGCACTTGCTGTACCTCCTCCTTCTCTCGCCTTGGGGTCTTCAGGGCTGTTTCTCACACTTTTTTCGTCACTTCTCTCTCCCTGTGTTCGATTTTCTGCCCTTTCTGAAA
>JAVJGG010000008.1:20189965-20200772 GCA_035590195.1 Aviceda cuculoides | reverse complement strand
TGCCATACCATGTGACATCATGCCCAGTATATAACCTGGGGGGAGTTGGCCTGGGGGGATCGCTGCTTGGGAGCTAACTGGGCATCGGTCATGAGTGGTAAGTAATTGCATTGTGCATCACTTGTTTTGCATATTCCGATCCTTTTATTATTGTTATTATTATTAAATATTATTATGTCATTTTATTATTGTTATTGTTGACTTTATTAGTTTCTTCTTTTCTGTTCTATTAAACTGTTCTTATCTCAACCCATGAGTTTTACTTTTTTTTTCCCAATTCTCTCCTCCATCCCATTGGGTGGGGAGAAGCGAGTGAGCAGCTTCATGGTGCTTAGTTATCAGCTGGGGTTATACCATAACAGGTAGATGATTGATGGTGAGCTTGAACGACAGGTTTCAGAGGGCTGTAATCAGCAGATGAAGACCAGTCACTAGTGGTGTACCCATGGGTCAATATTGGGGCCAGTACTTTTTGATGTCTTTGTTAATGACCTGGATGGTGGAACCAAGTACACCCTCATCAAGTACATAGATGAGATACAAAGCTGGGAGGAGTGGTTGGTACAACACGTGGTTGTGGAAGATGCTGTCATTCACATGGACCTCAAGTGGCTGGAGAAATAGGTAGAGAGGAATTTAATGAAGTTCAACAAAAGGAAATACCAAGTCCTGCCCCTGAGGAGGAATAATGCTATGTCAACCTCCTGGAAAGCAGCTTTGCAGAAAAGACATTGGAGGCCTGAAGAAAAACAAATTGGACAACAAGGGAAAGCTGGGGAGGAATCTTCTTAGTGTGTATGGGAGTGAGTAGAGAAGACAGAGCTAAAGTCTTTTCAGTGGTGCCCAATGAAAAGACAAGACACAATGGGCACAAACTGAAATAAAGTAAAATCCACTGAAAAGTAAGAAAAAAAGACTTGACTTTGAAGGCTATGAGATTCTGGAACAGCTTGCTCAGAGAAGTTGTAGAGTATCCATACCTGGAGATATTAAAAACCTGACTGGATACAGCTCTAAGCAAGCTCCTCAAGCTGACCTTGTTCTGAGGATGGGTTTGGACTAGATGATCACAAGAAGTGCCTTCCTACCTCAGCCATTCTGAGATTCTGTATGATTTTGTTTTGTTCACGCACCTGTTGCATCATATCTTTAACATAGATGTTACCTTTAAAAGGGAAGGATCTGCCAATTTCCTGTAAAGTTATGAGATGCCTGACTTAATACTCAGATTTGCCTGGGATCTCATGATATAGCAACAAATTAAAGGGTGGTAACATTACTGTTAACATTAGCTAACATTGGAAGCAACACTACTTTCCCCATTTCCTACCACAGAATATATATGATTCTTCGTATCACCTTTAAAATCTCTAATTTAATCACATATTACTGTGTTCTTTTCAGAAAAGTAGATCTACTTAATGATTCAAGCCACAGTGATAAAATTTAAAACCATACTTTTGAAATTAATCTGTGTATTTTCACTGCCAACTATTTGGTTGCACATGTGAAAATGCAGCTCTGAATACAACCCTGTGTACTTTTGTTTTCAAAAGACCAAGCACATTTTTGGCATTTATATAACGATAAAAACAACCATAATGACAAATTGTGACAGTCTGTGCCAGCTGCCTAAATGTACAGTGGGTGTAAATTATAACCATGCTTCAAGGGCACTGTGCTGATTTATATGTTATTTAAGTGCTTATGTCACATTACATCTTCAGTCAGGCAAATTCCATGTTACAGTAGAAAGATCCAGAGAGAGAGACCTAAAATCCACTTGCCTCAGATGAGGTTTCACAAGATGAGAGGCTTCCTTGAAGGCTCTCCTCCTCATTGGTAAGATGACCACATCCCATGTGTGGCTGCTATTTGCATTCTGACTGTGCAGAGCTTGCACTTATTTAGTAGTTTATTATAGCAATGGGGAACTATATGAGTAAGTTTGTAGCCTGACTCTTTCATTTGAGTACAGTTCATGAGGAAGCATAGAGAAGAGCTGCTGTTTGACTCTTTAAAACCTATCCTACAAGCCACTCTCTCTCCTAACTCGTAAGCATGATTGCTAGAGCTAGTACATGATTCTGGGTTTACTGGAAGAGCAAGAAATGTAGAGCTAAGAGAAAAAAAAAAAAATCATATTCCTACTTATTTTTCTTGCCTTTTAAATTGTTTTTAATTATTATTATTTTTAATATATTCCTCACTTTTTTCAAGAATAAGTTGGGAAAAGTATCCGTTTGATGGCTATGAGTACATGCAAGAGCTTACAGCTGAAGATGTAAAATTATTTCTAGGACCAAATGGAAACACAGGGAAACATGGACCAGTAGCACTAATCTTGGGCAAGGCAGCTTAAGTTTTTTGTACTGTTTCATGTTGTTTCTCTTTGTTGATAAAATCTAAAATCTTGTAAATCATATATATATATTTAATGATTAAACTAATTTTACTTACTTCAACTTAAAAAAAAGTGAATAGAAAGATTTAATGTTTTCATATCCTGAAATTTTTACACTATGAGTGAAGGAATGGGAAATAAATATTTATGGAAAAATAATTTTGATACAATTTACGCTAGAACAAATCCAAATAATAGCAAAGGAACGTCCTGCAGTAAAATGCCATATTTCGTATCCAAGGTCATGTCATAAATTTTAGACAAAATTGTTTCAGTGGGGGCCTTTTATTTTCTGCAGCTGGAAACCTGCATAGTATGGTTTAGGATGACCTTGTTTCACTACTGTTCCAAGATACCTTGTTAATATGCCTCTTTTGCATTTGTGTTTGCACACTCTGTCATGTACTTTTTCCCTACATAGCGCTATAGTTCCAGGTGTACCTTATTCAGTTTATGATCTGTTGAACATTTGGATTCAGCTGTAAATGTTGGCATTTGTGCTCTAATGGGACTTCTTGCCAAGCAACTATACATTTTTCTTTATTGTATTTCAAAGGTTAGATTCTTGTACATGGTCTGACTTAGGAGAGGATATATGCTATTTACTTGATTTCTGGAAACACCATTGATGTCAACAAATATCTTATGATACTGAAGAATTATTAAAGTTTGCCAAGCAGATAAGTACATGTCAAAATTAATGACACCGTAAAGATTGTTTCCTGTCCAGCTTCACATAAATCAGAATTGCAGAAGCTTCAGAGCAATGATATTAATAAAAGCCTCCCTTAAAAAAAAAAAAAAAAAAAGAAAGAAATCACTGTATGTGAGGTGCAGCTGGTTTTAAAGACTTGTTTACATAGAGAGAAGGGTGACCTTCGTTTTCTATCCTAGTAATCTACCTCACCTGTTTTTTTCTTGCCTACAGTGCTTTTCTCTGTTGGGGGCAAATGATGGTCTTAATAAATACTATATAGTATTAGGGAGAAAGAAACTTAATTCTGCAGTAAAGCTAAAATGTTGTCTTTAAACTAATTCAATAATTGTTCATGTTTTCAGTTAAACTTTACTTAATCAATAGAAGATTAGTAGAAAGTTTAATGGGGCCCACCAATATAACTAATATATATATTTGTGTATTCTTACTTAGGTTTCCTTCAGAAGCAACTTAATCTCTGCTTGTTTGTTTGAGTGTGTGTCCATGTAGTTAATAATTTTTGAAATTTTGCACAGGAGTAACTTTGATCATTTCAGTTGATATTGCTATGTTGTATGATTGTAATTTGTAATCTTTGTGTGTAACATATGAATATGACAGAGATGTAGAAGTCTCAAAAGTCATTACATTTCTACAAATTTCATAAAAATACATTTTGGCTAGATGAGAGTCCTGTTCAATATCCCAGCTATGCACTATATGTTTACATCTAGTTAAATATTAGAGAAAACAAGGAAAATAGCAATTTTAGCCAGTTTTCCCACAAAGCAAGGCTGATGTAATTGCTTACTCTCTGTGAATGCAAGTATCTCATTTTTAACCATAGGTTTTGGATCCACTGAGTGATTTCAGTCTAATGTAGCAGAACAATTGATGTCTTTGAGATATTTACATTTCTAGAAGTTTTATAGCAGATGGCTAGATGAAGGAAAAAAAACCCTAATAAATTGTGATCTTGCTGGTTTCACAGCTGAACACAGCAGTCTGCACGTCTCTGACAGGATACACTGCAGATAGAGGGCTATATATAAATGCAGGGCTAACAGTAAATGATAATGTAATACAGTTAAGAAATTGATCAGTCAAGACACACAAAAGCATAGTAAGCCTTCAGTAGATCCAGATTAAAAAGTGATATGTTCAGGATATGAAATAAAACATTTTTGAAACATTTGCTACACATATTTAATAAAGGGATTTTTTTTTTTTCTCATGGAGTAATCAACAAGCTAAGACTACTGTAGATAAAACTGTTTCATTCCAATTTCCTTTTTAAAAATGCAGAACTTTTTGTCTTAAATGTTTGGGACTCAGCTATCTCACACAAAACATCTTCCCTGTTATTTATCTCAGTGCCTATAATCAGCTGGAATGACACTTATGTGAAATTTTAAGCATTTGGCAGGGTATGATATTTTCATGCTTATGGGTTTGGAACCATAGAATCACAGAACATCTCAAGTTGGAAGGGACCCATAAGGATCATCAAGTCCAACTCCTTGCTCCTCACAGGACTACCTAAAACTAAACCATAGGACTAAAAGTATCTTTCAGCCTCTCCTTGAACTCTGAAAGGCTTGGTGCCGTGACCACTTCCCTGGGGAGTCTGCTCCAGTGACCGACCACCCTCTCAGTGAAGAACCTTTTCTTAATGTCCAACCTGAACTTCCCCTGATGCAGCTTTATTCCATTTCCTCATGTCCTGTCACTGGTCACCAGAGAGAGGAGATCAGGACCTTCCCCTCCACTGCCCCTCTTGAGGAAGCTGTAGGCTGCAATGAGGTCACCCCTCAGCCTTCTCTCCTCCAAGCTGAACAAATCAAGTGAACAAACCAACCTATACCTATTGTAGTTAAAAAAGGTTGTAAATGATGACCTTTTGAGTGCATTGGAAAAAGAATATGTTCAAACTGGATTTTGTAGATCAAGAGGGGAATTTTGGGGGACAGATTTTGGGAACACAGGTTTCTATGATTCCATGTTTTTTATTTCAGAAGTTGTGCATGACATCCCAATTACATTTTAGTACTCTCTATCTCTCAAGGAATGAATCTTTTCTAGCTTTTTGTGTGTGTTTTTATTTTTTTTTTTTTTTATTTAGGGAAAAAGAATGGGTAATAAGGGAAAACTGGAGCTTTGGAGACACAGATTTGATTCCCAGTTCTGTCACCCTGTGTGGTCTTAGGTAAATCATCCAACTTGCTATGCCTATAAGTATGTCTTCACAGCAGCGTAGATTAGTCTGTCTACCTATGACCTAACCAAGAATAGGAGGCAATGAAATGAAGAATAAAATACTTGAGGTAGAGCTGCAAAATTTCCACATCCAATTCAGTCCTACAAAATGGGGAATTACTTGCTTTGTCTGTAATGCTGACTGACATCTTGGGGACCAATATATAGTCTCGAAGCCAAGGGTATAGATTAGCCCACAGACAGGTTTCTTAGGGGTAATTTCTTCTAAAATTGACAGCTTGCATGCTGTATAGCACCTGGGCCTCAGTTTCCTCTGAGTCTCAAATGGACCCCTATCTCTAGGACAACGTCACTATTTTTGTCCATTTCTGTACCTGTTCAATATGTTTGACAGGTTGTGATGGCTTTTTTTTTTGCAGCCCATCGGAGGAGTGTTTCTGCAGCGTGAACCTCAGGGATATATGGCACACTCTGGTGTGTGGCGTGGGGGTCCACAGCTGTCCTTAAGGATGCAAGATCAGAGACCAGTACTGGAGGATTTCATATGAGAGAGAGAATCATCAACATGTGGTTTTGTTCACAGTGCATTCTGGGAGCTGCTCCTCTGAAGAACTTTTTCCCAGAATAACACCTGCAGTTTGTTTTAGTTAGAGGCGGCCAAACAGGACCAAGAGAGTTAACAAATAAACAGTGTGGAAAGTCAGGGGTCCATATTTTATCTAGCAAGTCAGGTAGGTTTGAAAGCCTGCTGAGAGGAGTGGAAACAGGTAATTTGACCTCAGAAGTTGAGAAAAGCCTTTTTTTGTCCACAGAAAGGACTGGAGACTGATTACTTTAATTGAATCCTGGAACAAAGAGTTGTCTTGAAAGAACATGTTACCCAGATAGTCTGTGGAGTCTCCATTCTTGGAGATATTCAAAAGCTGTCTGGACATGGCCCTGGACAACTGGCTCTAGGTGGCCCTGCTTGAGCAGGGGGGTTGGACCACATGACCTCCAGAGGTCCAGTCCAACCTCAACCGTTCAATGATTCTGTGAACATAGGCCCATAACTAGTTATCTGAGCCTGTCCCCACCACAGCTTCGCACTCTACCTGATTAGTCACTCGGAATTATCTCTTAAAATTTAAATATTCAGGTTCATGCTCTAATATATGCACATTCACTATATGATTAAAACCTCTGACAGACTGTATTGCAGAGTGTAGAACTCTGGAGACTATTCAATAAGCTTTATTTATTTTTTAACCATTAGAAACATGTTTAAATGTTTGAATATTGCTGCATGCCCAAAACAGATTTCTGCTGTGTTGACCAATTATTTTTTTTTTTTCTGAGCCAACCTAATGAATGTAAGCTCAGTAGTTAAAAATTATATCTGTCAATATACTTTGCCTCATATATAGCTTATATTTAACTAGATCACAAGTTCTTAATTCAACTTTATTTCCTTTCAGGTATTTAAAGCTTTTTTATAATTTTCTTTAGTTTTAACTGATCCATATGACTGTGGTCAATTTTAAAATTTTATCACTTGGCTAGTTACTCTGTTTATCCCATTTGGTCTCCTATCTCTTGATCATTTTCTGTGTTAAAACCGTACATTACTTCTTGTTACATAAATGGCTTCCCTACTAACATCTTTTGTGGGAAAAAAAAGATAAAAAACCATTTATAAAAATCAGTCTTCTGATCTAATGCTTCTTAATGTGGTATTCCATTATTTTTATCTTCATTTTTCTATAACTTTATCCTCAAATACTTCAGTGACTTAATGATATTTAGCAATTTAAACAACAAAAATGCTTACTTTTCTTTGATTTGCTAAATTTAAAATGTTATTTACTAAATAATGTATTTCTGATGTATATTTTTACAAACTGAATATGTTTGAATATGAAATAATACTATATTTTTCCCAGTATTTTTCAATTCATGGCCAGTTTCATTTAACTTTCATAAAAATCTCTGTGATATTAAGGACTATAGTGTTAACACCTTACAAGAATATCTGGAATAGTGACCACCAATACAGCTATATAAAAAAGTGAGTATGAAAGAAACTAGGTCATCAATGCTGATATCACTGAAGTACCTACACCTTGCAAAATAACATTTATTGCTCAACTGACTGGAGAACCTGAGTTCAACATCAGGTTCAGCAGTGTTCCTCTTCCTCTGACTAATGGAATCATGAATCCTGATTTCTATTTTTCATTACTAACCCAATTTTGATCAAAGCCACTTACACTGGATAAATCTAAGATAAACTAGCAGCATTCGGAGGGCACTGGAAACATACCTAAGCTGCCAGTCAAATAGCAATCTTCTGTTGAAATGTTCTATGTAAAATCTTTTCTAGAATACACTTTTTTAAAAAAGAAATTTCAAATAATAACTACAATGTACCCAAGCATACATACACAAACATAACGCTCTGAAATTCTTAGCATTCATATAAGATACTGTGTTTCACACCATAAGTCACTTTTCTTTAGGAATTCCCAAAATAGAAATAAATAAATGATAGATAGATAGATAGATAGATAGATAAAATAATTATCATATTGCTTTTACACTGTGTGAATCTCTAGTTAACAATGTTGACCTGGACCTGTGCTATACTCAGGGTCAAAATCACTTGCAATTTCCAATTTTTCATATACAAATAAATGTATACTTCTCTTTTGACACCTTACAAAAATGGTCTTTCAAATTACAGTAAGTGTCTTATTGTGAGTGATTCTTTTACAGTTTCCTGCCAAATCTCTTGTAAATAGCGAACTTACTAAATTGAAAGTACCTGCAAGGATTTGACAATGCAGTCTAAGAATTCATATGTAAAAGTTACTATTCTTACTTTAATGAAGCTTAATCCTATTTTATTTTGCTAAGACTTTCTGAAAGCACTAGGAGTTTTCTCTGCCTATATTAAAGTCTACCAAGAAAAGAAAGTTTGAGAGGAGAGTATATTGCTTGGTGCCTGGAGTCTTATCCTTGTGAGAATGAAGAAAACATGAGAGCTGAAAACATTGTAAAATGTGTTATTAAAGGGATAGAAGTCAAACCATGTTCAGTTAATTTCTTCATGTCTCAAAGGCTTTCACCCAGCAATTTCACAGGTTGGTATTGCAGTCCTGTGATTTTCTGGACATTATGAAAAACAGAATTTGTTAGTACATTTCCAAAACTGACAAGGAAACTTTTTTCAATAATCGGAATGCCACATTACAAAACTCTCTCTGAAGAGACAACTTTCTTTGTAGTGCACAGTTAAAGCAGATGCATGGGTAAAATGAGTATAGGAGTACTTTCTGCATGTCATCTAGTGGTTCATTTCCACTAACAAGGATGTGTAGTATAGCTGTTAAGTAAATATGTTATTAGCTAAAATTAGACCTCAAGCAACACCTATTCAAAGGTGTTCACAAGTATTTTCTCCAAAATTACTTTTAGATGGTGCCAGTGTCCAAAGCATTTTTGAAGATACAAAAAAGATTACTGTCTGAGCAATGCAGAAGATCTCTTTCCAAAAGTAAATTTTGTGCAGCAGAGGAAAAGAGTAAATATAATATGGTAACCTACTGAGATCTCTCTGGACAAAAAATACATACTTTTTTTAGTACACTGCCCTGTGCATTCAATTATATTTAATATAACCCTGATAAAAGAAGCAGAGTTCAATCAATAGTGGTCACTTTTAACCAAGGTTCATGAAAAGAACATTTGAATTTTCTGTTCCTTTACACACAAGTGACTATCTTCAGATGGAGATAATAGCTTTACTTTTCACCTCTTCTTTCACTGCTTTTACTTAGTACAGGTATCTGCTGTGTCATATTGACTTACTTTGTTCACAAGTATTTCCAAAAAGATACAAACACACAAGACTTTGTCACATGAATATATGATTCAACACATCCACAAGAATAACTGTTATTTTACAGTCAACAGAGAGCAAGGAGGCACTGGAGCAAAGGGCTAGCACAGCCTTCAGGTGGGAAGCTTACTAACACTGCTCAGCATCACCGGGCGCAGTGAGGAAGGGGAAATGTTCAGTTTGAGAATGCTTGTGGCCATCTTGAGTATGATAGCAATGCAGAAGAGCAGGGGATACAAGACTGCTGCTTCCATGAGGCTGCAGAGTAACTTTTAGCTTAGCTCTACTATTGTTCTGAGGATTTTTCACATATTTCTTGGTGTTTGCTGAGTACCCAGAGGAGCTAGTGAATTTGAGGATGGGAATAATCCAGCTTCTTCAATTACTCTATTCTGCTAAAGTCTTGTGATATGTAGCCATATATCTGCCCATATATAGGTCTTTTAGGTGTCTTAATTTCTTCCAGAATATTTGTCTTTGAAAAGGCACTTCTACCCGCAGAAACGTAGTGTCCTTTACTGTTAAGTATGTCTTTTATTTTTAATCTAAATCTCTGACCATTCAATATCATCCATAGTGCCTTTTCTTCCCAATCTATAGTACCTTTTGCTTGAATTGGGCACACTGTTCTTTAAATTTCAGCTCTAAATGATCTATCTAGGTATTAAAGTTACATTTAAGCACTTTGTAGTGATGGATAATTGATGCCTTAAGTTTCTACTGCCTTTTTACTAGTGGCTTCACAGGGTTCATTTGAAGGTAAAGCACTGTCCATGAGAGGTAATTGGGGGGTGTTGGCTGAGAGCTGAGCCTAATGTAATTCACAAAATCTATTGGTCTAAAATTCTGAATATATTTCCAGGGAGTTCTGCCAGGGTATCAAATATGTGGGTTTATAATGGGTGTTAGGAAGTACGACTGTTATGTTGTGTTAAAATTTCCATAGGTAAAAAGAACATACATACATAATTCAGGAAACAGTAACTATTTATCAATTAACAAAATGCTAAGAGTTGCAATTTGCATATACAGTGGCCACAGGAAACAAACAGTAAAATATTAATCCTTTTAATCAATTAGTGACAGGAAAGACCATGACATCTGTTATATAATGGTACTGAAAGCCTGTTTAGGGTGCATACATAATGCATTTTAGATTAGATTGATATTCTATAACTACAACCCATTAAACATCATTATAATATAGGAATTGCTACAGCACTGTATATATTACTATAAAAATGCTTTAAAGTTACCTTGGGGACTGCAATCTTTTTCTATTAATAACAGAAGTGTTATGGTGTTTGAGTGTTTTCTGCTACATTCTGCAAACAATAAGTACATCTCTTGATAAAACTCTGGAAGTGATACAATTCTCCAAACTTAGCCATACAGTTTCTTTTCAAATGCTTTAGACTATCTGAGACTTCCATGTCATGTTACTAACTGTGATGCAAGGCCCCTAACTTTCTGGAGTGGCAGACAGAGGCCAGGCTGGATACTCTGGGGCATCTAAAATAACAACACCTTATTGTTGGAGTTTCAGAAACTCTTCTGGGTTTTTTTTTCTGTTAAAGGAATTTTTCCCCATACGGGTTGCTAGGGGGAC
>JAVJGG010000008.1:20154212-20169173 GCA_035590195.1 Aviceda cuculoides | reverse complement strand
ATACTGAACTCAAAACACAGCACTGTACCAGCTACTAGGAAGACAATTAACTCTGTCCCAGCTGAAACCAGGACACTGGTCAAACCCCCTTGCTCAGGAAGGGCCACCTAGAGCCAGTTGCTCAGGACTGTGAATATCTCTAAGGAGGGAGACTCCACAAAATCCCTGGGCAACCTGTGCCAGGCCTCGGTCATCCTCACAGTAAAAACGTGCATCCTGGTGTTCAGATGGAACCTCCTGTGTTTTAGTTTGTGCCCATGGGCTCTGGTCCTCTCACTGGGCACCACTGAAAAGAGCCTGGCTCCATCTTCTTTGCATCCTCCCTTCAGGTATTTATGTACATTGATAAGATCCCCCTGACCCTTCTCTTGACTGCACAGACTCAGCTTTCTCAGCCTTTCATTATGTGAGGGGTACTCCAGTCCCTTAATCATCCTTGTGGCCCTTCATTGGGCTCTCCAATATGTCCGTGTCTCCCTTGTACTGAGGAGCCAAGAACTGGATGCAGCACTCCAGGTGTGACATCGCCAGTGCTGAATAAAGGAGAAAGATCACTTCCCTTAGCCTGCTGGCAATACTTTGACAGATGCAGCTGAGGATACCATTCACCTTCCTTGCAGCAAGAGCACATTGTTGGCCACGGTTCAACTTGATGTGTAGTAGTACCTCCAGGTACTTTACTGCAAAGCTGCTTTCCAGCTGGGTGACCCCAGCATGTACTGGTGCATGGGGTTGTTCTTCCCCAGGTGCAGGACTTTGCAATTCCCCTTGTTGAACTCATGAGGTTCCTGTCAGCCCATCTCTCCAGCCTGTCAAGGTCCCTCTGGATGGCAGCATGACCTTCTGGCACATAAGCCACTCCTCTCAGTTTTGTTTCATTAGCGAACTTGGTGAGGGTACATTCAGCCCTATCATCCAAATCATTAATGAAGGTGTTGAAGAGGACTGGACTCAGTGTTGATCCTGGGGTATACCACTAGTTACTGGCCTCCAACTAGACTTTGCACTGCTGATCTCCACCCTATCTACTTAGAGAAGCCCTTCTTTTGTTGTCTTTGACATCTCTGGCTACATTCAATTCCATTTGGGCTTTAGTTTTCCTCACTTCATGCCTGCACGCTTGGATAATGTTTTAGTATTCCTGTCAGGTTACCCACCCTTGCTTCCACACTCAGTATGATTCCTTTTCTGTTTGATTTTGGCTAGGACCTCCTCATTCATTCACACAGGCTTCCTGGCATTTTTGCCTGACTTCATATTCATTGGGATGGAACAATCTTGAGCTTGGAGGAGGTGATCCTCGAATATTAACCAGCTTTCTTGGACCACTCTTCCCTCCAGGGCCTTATCCCATGGGACTCTTCCAAGAAGACTCTTCCATCTTTGAAGAGGCCAGAGTCTGCTCTCCCTAAATCCAGGGTTGTGAGCTTTTTTTTCACCCTCCTCCCTGTCCTCATGATCCTGAACTCCACCATCTCATGGGCACTGCAACCAAGGCTGTCTTTGATCTTCATATTCCCAACAAATCCCTCCTTACTGGTGAGTATGAGGTCGTCTCCTCATTGATTCCTCTGTCACTTGGAGGAGGAAGTTACCATCAATGCACTCCAGGAGCCTCCAGGAATGCTTATGTCCTGCTGCCTTGATCTTTTCATTTAGGTCTCAGCTTATAATATTTTTAATAATATCACTGGACACTATGTATTTAGACCTTCTTCATCTATCTATGTACACTTTGTGAAGACTGAGTTCATTCCAGTAGCACCGCAAAAAGAACACTAGAGAACTAGCTGTTTTCTAGCATGCAAATGTTTCTGTGTTTATTTTGCCTTATATTACCTATTTATTTTTTTAAAAGACCACCACTAACAACAAACACTTAGCATCCAACATTCAAAACATTTTATCACTCTTCTGCCATGATACTGTGAAAATTCATGTGACATGTTGTACTGACTGCTAGAAAATGAAACCTTTTGTTTTCATAGAAAAATCAAATAACACTGACAATTCGTACTCTATACAGTAATGAATCATTCTCTTACAATGTGAAAGATGATCTGTGTCGCCACTTCGCAGTCAGTTTCAGCTCCACTCTTCAGAAGCTCTGCAGAACAAATGCAGGAGTGTCATACAAAACTTTCTATTTCAAAACCAATACACCATCCTTCAGTCTGCTCTTAAAGCATGATGCTAATTTTATCTTTCTTACTAGGTGAATGAAAGTTGTTTCTCGTCACTACCAGTATATTAATGAAAACCACAGAATTGAGGAGGCATTTATGAAATAAAATGAGATCAGCTAATTATTCTGAATGTCTGATGAATGTGTGCATGTTTTAATCTATAACAACAGTAGCAGTAATAATATT
The DNA here is from genome assembly GCA_035590195.1 of Aviceda cuculoides. NCBI lineage: Eukaryota > Metazoa > Chordata > Aves > Accipitriformes > Accipitridae > Aviceda > Aviceda cuculoides. The sequence continues at coordinate 20,166,801 of JAVJGG010000008.1, read as the reverse complement.
AATAATTATTATTACTAATAATAATAACAATGACATAGCAAATAACTGTGGAAAGAAAGTAGACTGGATCTTGATTCGGTAGAAGACTGTCTATCAGCTTCAGAGATAATTAAAATTCTACAGGTGTCTTTGGAAACAGTCTTGCAATTGTCCAGAAAACCATTGTTTGTATCTGATTGATAACTGTCAGTAAGTAATGATTTTAAAATGGCTTCAACCTAGAACAATTAAGATCCTTTGTTGCAATCAGCGATAAGATAGATAAGTTATCCAGAAGACTACCTATGTTCTGCCTCCCGACTCCACATGTATTGCTTCTTGGAACATGGCAATAAAGAAGAACATACTCATGATGAAGAAAGATGGTGAACTTTCCTGGATCAGATCAGAAGTTCACATTCTACCAAGGCTTTCTGACTGTATCCTTGCATACAAGATATATACAGTGAGAAATGTGTGCACTTTTAATTGAGATATTAATTTGTATACAATTAGAAAAGCATGTTTTCAAGATATAGACTGTGAAAACTAAAATTTAAAATAAAAAAAATGTCATCAGCAGATGACACTTTGCAGTGGTTCAGCTGTGAGGTAAACCTAGGCAGTATTTTGCTATGTGTCAAGGTCACACACAACAGTTATATTTACTTACATAAACCTAAAATTGCTTATACTTCCTTTTTCCTGAACTAAAGAGTAAATTTAATCCTGTTTGAGAGTGGAGAAGGTAGCATCAGGAAAATTGTCGACCACTCAGCTCCCTCCTCACAAGTTTATTTTTTTTATATAGTAAAGAAAACAGAGTTTTGATTTAGAATTACAGCATTCAAGCAATGATATCATCTTCTACAGAATGATAGATGAGACTAGATCTACTTCCTGTTAGAGTGGCACAAATCTGAAATATCTAGCTTCAATTTACAGAGAATATAATTTATTACTGGAATGGTAAAGTGAAAAATTTGCTAAGAACATAAAAGCATTAACCACATGGCATATTTTGTCCCCCATTTTTCATTTACCTTCCTGGAATTACCTTTGGAGATTACAGCTGTAATTATTTTAGGTCAGCCACAGGAGTTTATAAGTGTAGATAGAATATCTACATATAGGCAGAAGGAATTTTAAACATATAATTTGTTTACTTATTTATTTTTATTTTAATATTTCTCTTCCCCCCCACTTTAAGTGAGATCACTCCTTGAGGACATTTGCTATTTTCTTAACAAAGGGCACGTGCATTCTACCAGAAAACCTGAATCCTATGAGAAAGAGGGCACTGTTTAAGAAGTCGCACACTTTAGAATGACATACCTCCTTAGATATTGGCACATAGAAGGAAACATAGAGGCAAATGAGTGCATCACAGGCCAGTCAAGGAGCAGTAGTATGTTCCTTTCCCTGCAACAAAAGCATACTCATAAACACACATTCTTTCAAGTGCCTGAACTGTCCATTTATGAGATATGTCCCTGAAATGTTGAAAGAAACACTAGTAAGAGTGTATTCCATTAAATGTCAAACTGCAAGCAACAGACTGGCATGAATTTTCCATCAGCTTCCAAGGACATTTTATGCATTACGATAAATCAGTAGGCCAGTTTACAACCTGTAGCAAGTTATTTAAGACTACTGCATTTATCCATTAAGAAATTTTTAAATAGATCTCATTAATTTGGGATAGCTCCCATTAATACAACCAGAATTACTGCTGTAGTTAATTTGCACAATTTACCCACTGGTTATTGCGCGTATTACACTGAATCTTTTAGGCTGAAATTCATCACCTACAGAGTAGGAGTCTAAAACACAGCTGTCTAAGCAATGTCTAAACTCTCTTTATGGTTTTAAAAAGAACTAATCAATGCAGTCATCAGAATTTAGAGAGCTATTCAGCTTTATGTGAAATACAAAGACTTTTCCTGGCAATGTAGCTTTCAAGACTTCAGTGACTGGGATCCGCTAGCAAAACATGAAAGGTAAAGCTGGTCAGGTCAACATGAATATATAATTTTTTTTCAAAATAGGCTTGAAATTTACACCTTCTGTGTATTCCTTCTACTTAGCTAGGATTTGTGAGTAGATCAAAATCTGATTTATATCAACTTTCTTAATATTCTTAAGAAATCTCACCCGTTGTTTGCCTGAGAAGCCAGTTAGCAGAGCACCTTAAAGAAAACTGAATAACTTTTAACAAAAATGTTCATTCAAATGATGGGTAAGATTTTCAAAAGTACTTAGTCCTGGGTCTAGCTCTGCTTCTATCAAATTCTGTTGTATGTATTTGCACGTTTCCTCAAAAAAAAAAAAAAAATTCTAAGCAGCACAACCCTGTGGAAAACATGAAACATGTCCTTTGACATTTGTATTAGTAATTTTTAAAAAGTCTCAGTTCACTTCCTATGAGAGAGCTGTTTTCAGCTCAAAGTACGCAAACAGTTTGAATTTGAATATTAGAAACTTAAACAGTTATACCACCACCCCTTTTTTCTTCTGACAAAATATGCCAATATTTTACTTACTATAACTTTACATCTGAATCCAAAAGCAACAAATATGCAGACCAACGAAATACTAATATAAGCAGTGAAGAATACTACTGAATGAAAAATGAGGAATGAAAAACATGGAAAGAGCTTTTTAGACCCATTTTGACTTGCTAAAACTGAAAAAATGTATCTGTTAGATTGCATTGCAAGCAGATTTACCTACAAAATTACTGATACAGAGCTGACAAAACTTTAATTAATTATTCACAATTTTCTTTCAGGAGGAAAAAAATGAAGATTAATTTTCCAATAATCTGAAAAGTAGTGTTTAGGATAATGTAATGATTTTGTTTGATCATATTAGTTCAAGAAACAACTTATACTGGTTTAGGACTGAAAATAACCTACTGTAAACATGCAGCCAGGGCTTCTATTACCTCCTGTGTGAATCATGTCCTTCTCCAGGATTCTGATGGATGAGTCTGTGTTGGAACACTTTTCCATGCCTGTTTGAAATACACTTTCTTTGAACACATTATAGCTTCTTTCCAGGCCATAAGCACCTAGCGCTCTGTGAAAAGTGAATACATCTTTCCAACTGCTATTTGGCTCTGATATGAAGAAATTACTGTCAAGGTTAATTATCCCATTCAAAACCAGTTCTCACCTGAAGGCTTTCCAAAATGTTTTTGAAGTACCAGAGAGATTAATTTGCCAGACAAACTGTGTGATATGCATATAGATGTGTTAGTATAGAATTCATGTACTTTGGTTCCTAAATTTTGAAAGTAAAAAATTAAGGCATATATTTTCAGCATTTGGACTTACATATGAAACCCTAGTAACAACATGAAGCTGGTGTTAGAAGGAGCTAATGAGTTGTAATAAAAACACTTCTGAAAACATTCTACCAAACCCAGACTGGCACTCACTTTCTCTCAACTAGTTTCTTTTGCAGTACTTGCTGTTGTTATTATCTTTTACTTATCAGCTGGTTAATACATTGCTTGGTTCTGCCTGTTAACTTTCTCTAATTTAATAGTTTCAGAATTATATGAAAATGCAGAGAAGAGTACGATCAAATTCTCCTGGTATATAAAGCTAAAAAGGGTCCACAGAATGATTTTACAAAGAAAAGGCCTTTTTTTCCTAAGATTTCCAAGCCCAGCATACAAACCCCTTGGAATAAGATTATTGGAATAAACCTTTGCACAACAGTTTATGTTGCTCTTATAAACCTATTTAAATATTTTGTAATTTTCCCCTCCCTATTATGAAGAACATATCTAACATTATAATTAAATTTCCCCCTCTGGTATCACTTTATTTCAAATGCCAAAATTAAGTTTGGAATCATCTCAATGAATTATAAACACATTCAAAATATATGTTGAATATGACAGTTCTAAACTGATCTCATATTTTTAACTGTCATCAATTTGGCTGTAATGATGTCTCAATCCTAAGACTGAGGATTCCCTAAAAAATGAAATGAAATGTTTTAAAGTTCAGCTGACTGCAAAGGACAATCTGAATTGAGCATTGCATGAGCATCAGGGTGGAAATGAGTTGCACTGAACACAATATAAATATGTGGGTGCTGACATGTACACAGATGCCTCAATAGTTCTGAATCACACTCACAGTTCAAACAAATAGGATGCAATGCAGTATAAACTCAGCAGTGCAGCCAGTTGTAAATTGTGAATTTCATTGTGTGGCAGCCTATAGGCTATAATGAGGAGTTGTATTTTCTCAAATGCTAAATTCTTCAAAGGAATAAGGAGAAGAGACTGTATAATTCACCTTCAGTAATAAAAACTTTCATCACTTCTCCCAAGTTCTTCTACTGCACAGAGATTGCTATGATTTCGTGAAACTTAGTAAGCATAGTGGTTATTGGAGTGAGCACATACAATCCTTTAATTCACAGTGATGGTATTTTTTGTTTGGAGAGGAGATGACATTATACTTCTTTGATTTCACCTTGTCATCAGCTCTCACTGAGATCAGTGGATTCCATCTGAACACCCAAATAATGGAGAATGTGATAGGTTTATGAAAATGTTGTCTGGAAGATTGTGATTCAATTTAACACACATTTGATCAAATTATTTTCAATGCAGTCAGTACAGACCACTGAACAAAAGCAAATTGCTGGGGAAGGAGAAAGAGAAATGAGCACGAGTAAGAAAGGGGAGGATGCGAGACCTGAAAGGACATTAGCCTTTCTGTGCTTCATTGCTCACTGACCTCACAAGCCACAGCTCTTCCTCTATCACTTTCAATAATTAAATTTCTGTAGCCATTCCCTTCCAAAACCTACTTCCAGGTAATTCTGATGACAATGAATTACCAAGTTTTGTCTCAGAACAACAAGACATTAAAAAAAGGGTTCATTTTATCAACTTACAAATTGGAGACTTTTCAACAGATGTTATAACAGGATTTTGTTGTTTATGAAATAAACTAGTAAAAAAAAAAGTTTTAACTTAGATAAAACTTGTCAGAAATTTAGGCTAAATTTATGTTTATAGCAAATCTTAAACACAGAATTCCTGTGTTTAAACTAGATCAAATTATTCTGGCTATTTCCTATCCAGCAAAACTAAGCTAGAGCCCTAATCACAATTTTCTCTCTTTTCTTTTAAGTTTTGTTTTGAATGTCATCTGCTCATTGTAGCAGCAGTAGGATCTCTGTAAATAAAATAACAACAACAACAATAATATTTATAGTTGTGGGTTAACTGCACCGAAGCCCCACGCAGACTTTTGTTCACTCCCTTCCAGTGGAATGGGGAAGAGACTTGCAAGGGTAAAAGTGAGGAAACTCATGGGTTGAGATAAAATTTAGTAGGGAAAGAAAAAGCTGCATGTGCAAGCAAAGCAAATCAAGGAATTCATTCAGCACTTCCCATGGGCAGGCAGGTGATAAGCTGTCTCCAGGAAAGCAGGGCTCTTGTCACACATAATGGTTATTTGGGAAGACAAACGCCATCACTCCAAAAGTCTCCCTTCCTCCTTCTTTCCTCAGCTTTTTTTTTCTGAGCATGATGTCACATGGTATGGAATATTCCTTTCACCAGCCGGGGTCATTTTTAATTAGCATATTGAAGTTTCAAAGTATCAAAATTATCTAGGTAACCTTCACAATACTTTTCTAGGTGGTGTATTATCTTAATTTTCCAGATATAGAAACACTAAACTGCTAGGAATTATGTTTATGTCTGGAAACAGGACCAAAAGATTAAAAATAAAGAAAATATACTTCTCATGGGTATTTCATTCAACAGTAGATGAACTTTGGAACAAAGGATATATAGTTCCAGATTTACAGAGGTTTTGTGACTTTCCACATCTGTTCAGATGTCCTGTCGTGTGAATGATTATTCTGCAAATCATGCCCCACTGAGAAAATTTTCTGTAAAAGGCCATTTCTTTTGAATGATTACTTTTACAGATAAACAATCTAAGCTGGATACACAACCAGGTGCTGCAGTAGTGGACTAATTCTACCTCCTGTTAGACCTATATAATTTTGTATATTGGACTATTTCAGTGGTCACATCTATAGACCGTTTACATGGTACTAATTGAATCCTGAGAAATTGTTATTTGTTTACATTTTATCAGATGTCTGCTTCCTTACCAATTTGCCCATATTTATGTTCCTTAATGTTTGCCTGGGTGGTTACCCATCTTACTCTTATTGGAGATTAAGGGCAATCATGCAAAAATCTTTGCTACTCAATACACATTTTTCTTCTCTTTTTAGTATTTTCAGTCATTTAGTCATGGGGAAAGGCAACATACACATAAATTCTGACTAGTGAATTGTAAAGTCAGGTTTTTCCATTATTCCATGTATGGAAGATCACTCAGAAATATTATTCAGTGAATATTTAATCATACAGAAATCAGTTCATTTGAAAAAAAAAATTCAGGAAAGCAAAAAGCAGGCTAAGATTCTGAGATAATTTATTAGGAGTCAACATGCTGTATTTCTCCGTGCTTCCTGCAAGACGACTTCAGTTCACACCAAAGTCAGTTTAGAGGATCATAGCCTTAGGATATAATTTGAATACATGCAATTGTACTCCTGTCTGCAGGATCATTATTTATGGGTGATGATGTACAAGGACTAAAGAATGCAGATTGATTGTAAAATCTTGGAGGAGAAACTATGTCAGAATGTGGGGGGGGGGGTTAGCTAAGCAAGTTGACAGTATAAAGTTACCCATAAGAGAATCAAGTCCAGTACTTTCTCATACAAAACTAAAACATTTTTCTATGCAAGTCAAAGGGTAGTTTAGGCTTAATGTTCCCATTAAATTAAATTCAGATTATACTAACTATAAGTGCTGTTGATGATACTCTAGACACTGAAAAAAAAACCCCAAACAATCTAGCAATTTAATAATTCCTACTTCAATATAAAGTATCCCAAATATCTGTTGCAACTCACCAAACTGTGAAGATATTAAACTAGAAGATTAAAAATGACTGTGGTCTAATTTTTTAGCAAATATGTATTCAGAACATGATTCTACCAAAGTTTTATGCCATTAATTAGTGTCTCAGGATTGAATTATATAGCTTCTCATTAGCTTATCTGAAAATAAATTCCTGGTGTGAAAGGTTTCCTGTATAGAACAGTGTCTTAGTTTTCCATTTTGTTTTCACAAGAAGGTTTTCTGCTAAATTTAGACTTTTTACAAGTCACAAAATTGGGCTTGTGGAAATGCAAAATTTCCCTTTCAAACAAAACAGAATATTAAAAACCCACAGAACTAAGTAAATAATATTATAGACTTCTTTAAAACTCAAATTCACTACAAATATAGATATGTTAGAAAAACTAAAAATGCCTACAGTGAAAATATAGTTACCTATTGAAGAAGCAACAAGCCTGAGTAAATATGTATCTAAAATATGAAGAGTGGCAGCATATTTTATAAAAAAAGAAAGATAAAAGTAGCAAATAATCACATATGCCAAAGACTTGAGAACATAAAAAATATTAATAAATATAACTCTATAGTCTCTGAGTATATTAAGTTTTCAGTATGTAGGTTTTTTAACTTTTTTTTTTTTTAATTGTCTTCAGTGGTGAAGAAAAAAAACAACCCTGTCATTTTAGTTATAACTGTATCAATTATCCTTGGGTATCTTTATACTCTCATATAATTAAACTCTCCAAATCAGTCTTGGATCTCAGTTCTATGATCAGGTATGCTTCATTAATTATAATTCACCATTACATTTCTGTGTGGATGACATCAGCCTTTTCCTCCCGAAGCATATCCTAGATTCAGTTCAATGAAGACAATGCTCTAGGGACAATCTCTGGCAATAAAACCAAGAATGTATGTCTTCTGGGTAACATCTTCCAATATCATCCTAGTGGTATTTCCACCTGAAAATATGCCTTTATGCTTTAAGCCAGGTTTTATAAGTCCTAGTTTCATAGTACATAGAAACAAACAACAACAAAAAAAACCCCAAAACAGCAAACTCTTAGGTTAACTACCAAATTTTCCAGAAACTTTGAATTGGAAAATGAATACATTGAGAAAAATTGTCTTAAGTGTTGCTGGGCACCATCTTGCACCCACAGTCAGGTGTTATTTGGTAGAATATGAGCTAGAGTTCACAACTTTGTCCGGGACTAGGGATCACTCCCTGAGGTGAAACATTAATCATAGCCACTTAGAACAGATTTTTTATATATATAGAAAAAGCCTGTGCATAATTGGAGAACTCCTTTGCCTTAAAAAATGTTGAAAATATAGACTCTTTCTTTAGAAAATTTTTAGTCAGACCCTACTGTCCTGCCCACAGACTACCACTCGATCTTTCTCTATAGTAGGTGAAATATAGTGTGATAGTAGGTGAAATATAATGCACACAAGTTAGAGGAAAGGAATCATAGAATATCTCGAGTTGGAAGGGACCCATAAGGATCACTGGGTCCAACTCCCTGATCCTTTCAGAGCTAGCCAAAACTAAACCATATGACTAAGAGCGTCATTCAGATGCTCCCTGAAGAGAAGTGTTTTACATAAGAACAATTTATTATACTATGACCATAAAAAACAACAACTCACGTTTAATAATTTCATAGTTTGCTATAAGCAGAGATAACATAGACAATATAATAGTTTATTCTTACAGTATCGGAAGGATGCTCACAAGAAAATTTGTTGGCATTTTTGAAGTCTCCAAATCCAGTCATATTATAATCACCATTTTAGGTGGGATTCATCTGACCAAATGCAGACAGTTACCTTGTTCATATAGACATCTGAATCAAGATCTAGAATATTCAGATGCATCTCATTATGAAGTGTTAGTTTTTCCCAGCTGATTGGATGTCTATAGTGTGTCTACAACTAAAATTAAATCTAATGAATTCTCTCCATTATACCTATTTTGTCTACTTACACTGAAACATTTTGGAGTAGCAGGCTTTACATCAACGTTCTTCTTCAGGTTTAAAATGAAAGGGAACTAAATTTTCACCTTGATCTAAATGTCTTCAGCCTCTAGCATACTCTGGACTCTGATATGCTTCATAACAATAGATGATTCTGTCACCTTCATAACAATCAACAACAGCTTTGGGCTTTTTTTATGACCAAAACCCCCCATTTTTTTTGTTTCATTTTGGAAAGAGTGAAACAACTGACTCTTGGTAATGTTATTATAGGAAGTTTTGAAGAAGTATTTATGGATTTACTTATTTATTTATTTATTTATTTATAGTTGTATTTTTTTATTTAGATATCTGTGGATTTAGAGAGAGAGGGAGAGAGAAAGGGACTATGAAAAAGAGACAACACCTGACGTAATTAATGACATGATCATTTGACTGATCTACATTTCCCTCAGCCAAGTGGTCAATCTGTCTGACTGAGAGTCATGTGTTTCCATTCCTGCACACTCCTTAACAGTTTAGTGTAATCCAAAGATCTTACTGTTTCTGTCCCTTCAGTATCTGTCACATAGCTGCACATAATACTGATTCTTGTTCCATTTAGAAAATGAAAGGAACCTGATCTTAATTTTTTCCTCTGGGTATTTTTTCATAAAAAATACTATGAACTCCACAGTGAAAGACTAGAGGTTTTGATTCAATGTGTAACAGTAAGTCTTCTTAATTACTTATCTAGTTGTTAACCTCATTTGTTCATTTTGCTAAAAACAGAACTACACATAGACAGGAACAATTAAATGCCATTATTATTTGATAAGCAGAATACTGACAGTATAACCCCATTTTACATTTTCATTTTTTTCAACATAAGACTTCCAATGGCTAAGAGACAAAATTTAAGATGAGGTTTAGACTTATTGGTCACAACAGAAAAAGTGTTGGACGCAGTTCCTATGTCGCTGATAAATTCTAAACAAAAGAGAATGTTGGATACATGTCAGTTCACAAACATGTTCATAGTTCATACAAGGGTTTCAGTAGAGGGAGGAACATTGCTGGAGGTCAGGTTCACCTTGGAAAAAGTATAAAAGGTAGAATTTTCCTTTCAGATTTATATTGTTCTAGTGTTTGTTTATTAATCTATACGATACAGATATCTATGAAAGATATGAGGTTACAGTTAAAACATCCTCCTAACTAGACATGGAAAAGAGCTTGACTTGAACTAAAAGATAATAGAACATTCAGGAAACAGAAAAAAATTCTTGGTGTATAAAAGGTGAGTAGATAATACACATTCCAAAATGATAAAGGTGATATTTTCATTTATGAAACTAACAGAGAAAAGTTCAAGAAGAAACTGGCTGTCAAGACAGGATAATGCAAGTCTGCTGAAAATAAACACTAAACAGTAAGTTAAAGAAAGAGACAGATTGAACTTAAGATGTACCTAACATTTGCCACCATAATGTTGTGTGGGTGATAACATGCAAGCAAAAGAATGAAAAGCTTTTTTTTTTTTTTCTTTCAGAGTTGAATGCCAAGAGCGAAACTCTCATTTTTCTGGCTACATGAGTCTACACAATGCATTCTAAAAGTTGTAGAAAGAGGAAAGAAAAGTACTTTAACATGGGAAAATTTTTGATAGATGAAACAATGGTATCAATAATTTGAAATAACTTTAAATAGGAATAAAATTAATGATGCATGGAAATAAAATAAGAAATTGCACAGGAAAAATATGTTATTTAATATTATTTTCAATTTAACCATTTTAAAGAAAAATTTATAGAAAATAAATTTCATATGCATGAGTTTTAATGATAACGCAGTTATCAGATAGCATAATGAATGTTAGTCTGTGGTTTGAAGCCTTAAAAGGACTAGAAAAGCTTACTGCTGAAATCTCTCAGTAAAGTGGCATACTTCTACTTGAACACCCTGAATAGTCAGAGGTTCCCTGGAAAAGGAAGATATCTGTCTAGTTTCATTGATAAGTAAGGAAATAAATTACTGAATTGGCCAGACCTCTTTTTGCTGCAGCTAGGATATGAATAGGTTTTGAATTCTTGGGAAAGAAAATAGTATCCTGGGGAAATTAAGAAAAAAAAGGAAATAATTTGACTGGGTGATGCTAAACAAAAGAGAGAGTAAGAAAAAAGAAGCGGGAAGTCTTACTCAAGGCACACTCTGTTTAAAGCTTATATGTTATCTCTCCTTGAAGGACTAGACAATCCAGAGACATCTTCATTGCAATGAGTGGACTCACAGTAGTACCTACACCTTGCAAAATGTGTTTGCCTCTAATAATTTAGGTTCAAAGGCATCTGTAGAGATCCTCTAAGTCCAAGCCCCCAGTTGAAGCAGCTCCTATTAGTCCAGATAACCCAAGAATTTGTCTACTCAGGTTTTCATTTTCTCTGAGAATGGAGATTCCACAACCCCTGTGGGCAAGCTGTCACCTGTTGTTTAACCACCCTCATGATAAAAAAACCTAAAGAAACAAACATACCTTTTCTTTATATCTGATTGGAATTTCCATGTTCCAAACTGTATCCACTGGATTTTGTCCTATTATTGTATGCCGTACAGAAAAGCGTGGCTCTGTGCCCTTGTTACTGCCCCATGAAGGCATCAGTAAGATCTGCCCTTAGCTTTCCTTCCAAAGATGAATAAACCCAGTCTCTCAGCAACAAAGTATCAACTGCAGATATCTGTGCAGTGTCATTTTCAGAGATGAAATGCTGAATTAGATGGATTTGGTTTGAGTAAATATAGACATTGTACACTTTACAACCCCCTTGAGGCTATTGGAAAGGGGATTTACAAGATGAAAGCAGGCAATAATGAAAGAAAGTGTGATGAGAAGTCAAAAGGAAATTACTAATTTGGTCAGAGTGATAATTAAGAATTTTTTATTTTCTTATGTTTTACCTTCCAATATTTGCATTTCATATTAATGCACTCAATATATTTCTCTTTCTGTGACAAGGTTCATGATATTTTATATTGAAACATACTGTGGGTTTATATGTTCTTGGGTTTTTCCCTGTTGAAAATGCTTCATTTAAAATATTTTGAATTTCACAGAATTTCATTAGAAACTAAAATTCATTGTCGTCTTCTTCTTGCTAATCACAATTCATATATTTATTCTTGTAATTTCCTTTTTGCCACTTTCACAACTTAAAGCTTGTTTAAGGGGGTTTTTGTGCTTTTTCACCCCCCCCCCCCTCGCCATCGCCCTCGCCGAGGGGGCGGGCGGGATCCCCTCCCTCGCCGCGGTCGTGACCGTGCTCACCGGTGTGGTCGGCGCGGTCGTCGGCCCCTGGCTGCTCGGCCTGCTGCGCGTGCGCGACCCCCAGATCCGCGGCCTCGCCCTCGGCGTCTCCGCCCACGGCATCGGCACCAGCCGCGGCCTGCAGGAGGGTCCCGTCACGGGCGCCTTCGCCGCCCTCGCCATGGCCATGTCGGGCGTGGTCACCTCGCTGCTGCTGCCTGCCGTGATGCTGCTGCTCGCCTGAGACCCGCCGCAGCGTGCGGCCCCGCGTACCCACCGTGACCGCGACCGAGGTGGGACGATGGTCCGACCATGCTCGAGATCACCGCCGCCAACCCGGACCCGGCCCTGCTGGACCTGCCCTGGTCGACGCCCCTGGAGGAG
>JAVJGG010000008.1:20096537-20109178 GCA_035590195.1 Aviceda cuculoides | reverse complement strand
CCCAAAGATTTTATCACACTAATTTCCTTTCTCCCCCCCCCCCCCCAACAAAAAGCGCAATAACCAATTTAGTGGGAAACCAGTCTAACAAACAATTTTTCTGTCGCTAAAGCACTCCTGTAGATCTGGGCTCCACTGTATGTTGAAATGACTTATGTCAAGGCCATTGAGATTTCTATTGTTAGAACAGTAATTTGTTTTTGCACAGAATTACTATCAACTGTTGTGTAGTCTGTGAGCTATGGAGGCAGTAATAGAGAAATGTTCACACGGCCCATTTACTGGATGAGGTTGCATAAAGTCCATCTGATTATGTATAAGTGGTTATTAGGAAAGGATCTCAAACAAGAGTCACAAGAGAGCTACAAATCCTCAAGGCGTCTATTACAGAGTGATTTTATAGGAGCTGTGGTTTCGTGAGTATTGGATACTTCGTTGACAATGACTTCTGGACAACAATAAATGATGTTTTTACAGGCCAGCTTCAAACTGTACAGTTCAAGTGCCAAACAAGTCTGTACTTTTGAGTCAGAAATATTAAAAGCAAAGGGGAGAAATAGTTATTGATAACAGCAAATTCCTTTGGGGCTTCAGAGAATAGAAATGCTAAGCCTTGGCAGATTTCATGAGGCATTATGAAGTTCTGAAGACAGATATGTTTTCTTATGAGAACTGAATGCAGTAATCTATCAGCATAAAGCTTTGCATAGATCCTTGGGTTGTAGCATAGGGAAATGACAGAAAAGTTATTCATGTTGGGGTAATTTTAGAACAGGTAGTTTGTGTCATATTAAGACACAAAAGCCTGAATTCTTTAAAGTTTGCTCGTTCATTAATTCATTCTGTTTCAAGATCTTTCATCCCTACTGTGATCCAAAGGCTATCCAAGATCAGAGAGAAGTCCTAGGAGGGCAGAAAGAAATCCTATGGTGCTAAAAAGGCTTTGAGGTAGATTCTGTTACTGGAAGCATGATAGTTGACATCACAGGGTGCAAAAAGACATAGGAGATCACATTTAGAACTTTGCACCTGTAAAATATTATTTAGACCTTACTGATTAAGCGTGACACAGTTTGCACTACACTTTCAAACCTTTTCTTTTATGCTGCCCATGCAGTGAAAATTGCAGACACATGCCTGTGACTTTATTTTTCCTGTTTTAATTTGCGAAGGTTGTCCATTTTGTGTGGAAATCTTGCGAGCAATTTTGCCACTGGAATCATTCTTTACTTGCATACAATCAAATATATATTACACTTTTGTACAGATGTTTCTGCTTTTTAGTATCTGTTATGAAAAATAAGCCTTGGCCAATGATTACTTCTCTTTCCTTGATAGAGATAGAACTTCAGAGTCAAACCTGAGACTTGGTATGGCATGAGCAAAAGCAACTACTTTTGAGATGGAGATGACAGAACCTAAAATAAATTTGAATTTTAATTAAGTTCAAATGAGACATGAAATCTTGGGCCATGAAAAGAGGAAAATGCCTTTATTTTTGCTTGGTTTTTTTTTTTTCCTGAATTACATTTTAGATTGAGTGCTACACTAAACAGTTTCTTTGTGTCTTGATGGCTATGATATTTGGAGGGGTTTGCATCTGCTCAGTCTTTGAATCTCCTCTGAACTTCAGTAGTTGCATTCATGATGATTCAGAATGGGACTGGAACGTGTAAGTTATTTAAGTTTGCATTAAAAAAAACCCCAAAAAACAAAAACCAGAACTACTTAAGAGCCCTGAAGATAATCAATTAAATTACTGTTTCTTAAAGAAAGTTGAAAATATCTCTTAAAGATGAAAAATTAATATCCAACTCACCATCATTATCACAAAAGTCATTCAAGAAGCTATTTTTTTATTATTTTCACTGAAGAAAAGTTTCTTAGTCCACTTGAAACGTTTCAAGATCAAGCGTCAGCATGTGAAGAAGAATCACATACTTTCTTATTAGAGTACTGTAACCTTGAAAAAGTGGATTGTCTAGCGAAAATGATAATTATCCTTTTAAGTTCATACTGCTAGCAAATCACCCTGTTTCCTGACACCCTGCCCCTTGACTGATATCAGTAGCATGGGCAGGATGCTGCCCACATTATTCATGTAAACTGATTCTATAAGATCGCACTACCATTGTGGAGCCAAGGGGTGTCACAACTCTTACCCACATTCAGAAGGCTTTGGCGTGATTGGATGTTGATGCCAGATGACCCACGCACTAAGTGTCACTGATCGTCCACTGGAGACATGGCATCACTTACGATCCTGTGTTTGCTATCAGTGATTGGGTGAGTCACCTTATGGGTATGTTGTTGCTCATCTTTCTTACTGCGTCAGTAAAGCTTTGTATTATGATGTGTTGTCAAGACTCCATTACTGTTCAGACCACAGAGTGGGAATGAACAATCTAGGTCTTTCATAGAGGAAGGGGTGTCACTCCACAACAGAGATCTCTGCCTAAACTATCAGTCTGGCTGTAGGCCAGCTATCTTACTGGTGTAGAATCTGGAGAGAAGCTGAGAAGGTAACAAGACCTGATAGATAGAATTTGAAGGCAGACAAATTCAACTGGAAACAAGTTTGAAAATAAGACAACAAGAATAATAAATCATTGTAACTATTTGCAATCACTTGGGAATTTCCAAGGAGAAATCACTGTGGGAATTGTTGGAACCAAGGTAATGTTTTGTGTTTATGCAATGTGTTTCTTAAAAAAAAAAAAAAGTTTCTTCCATTTAAGCAGTAGTTAACTGAGAATGTCAAAGCAGATAGTCACAGTAGGGTCTTAGTGCCTTATAATCTAATAGAACCGTTACTACAGCTGAATGCGGCTTCACTTTGTACTAAAAGAGAAAGAACAGGAAGGGCAGAAAATAGCAGAGATGAGAACAGCAGTATCACAATAATGGAGCCTGACCAGATTGAAATAATGAGGGGGAACCCTGCTGTTTGGTATCCTAATTGGGCCACAAAGTTCTCCTTTATCTATTTAGGTGTATCGTACTTACATTGCTGAGGAGGTCTGTATTTAATTCCTGTAAGTGATCTTCTCCTGGAATCAGCTCCAGTACTGAGACTACATTACTATAGCACTGCTGTTCCTTCTCAGGGTTAACTCTTGTCTCTCCAAGATGGACTGATCTTCAGCAAAGAACTACACTGACCATGAATATGTTACTTGACTGGCTTTTTCTCCTTCTCTTCAGTCAGGTCTGGAAATCTCTACGTGGGAAGACCCAAGATAGTACCTGATCTGGAGAATAACGTCTTTACTGTAATTCATTAATTACATTCAGAATTTCAATTTTCCAGCTTTTAATACATGTTGGTGAAAGTGTTCAAAAGGAGGTGCAAATTATGCTGCTACTTTTAACAAATTCCTTCAATCACCTATGTGTCTGTTCAACTGCTTAGATACCAACAGACAAGATATTCATCTCACTTTCTGAAATTCTAACTGCTTCCACTTAAGGCAGCAAAATATCAGACAAAAAGTCTGCTTGTGGTCACTAGGGTCATAATCAGAGCAGAAGACACCTTCTTCCTCTGAATGACCATAGTGATGTGACATAGCCTGTGCTGACTTCTTCCTATCAAATCATTTGGCATATTGAAATAAATTATATACTGCAGAGTTGTATCAAAAGGTGGTTTTATCCATTGAAAATGGTTGCCTGGGATTACTTTCAAATGGTAAAGCAGAAATGGACACATAATGAAAACCCTGTTTTGCTGCACTTTTATATCTAAGGATTTTGAGTTTTAGCCATTAAGCTCAATTTTTGCTTCAAGACCATAAGGTTTTATGTAATTCTGTATATTCTAGAGGATTTTGACACCCCACACATCCCCAGTTGTAGTTTTTAAAGTACAGGCATTAATTTATCTCTTCAGAGCTCTTAAAATGAACGTAAGAGACGTGTCTTGCTCACCTTTAAGCCTTTTGTTTCTGTTATACTGATAAATTGTCTTCTCATTTGACTAGGATCCATTGGGATAATGTGATAATGCATGTAAAACCAAAATAAACCTGTATCCTATTAAAATTTCCTATCAATTTTTGTTTGTTTGTTTGTTTAATACTGTTTTCAAGTGCATATTATTGAAAGATGTGCTTTTGGTTTCCTTTAGGATCAGTGATCTGAGATTGTATTAAACTCTGTAAAAAATTAAACATGTAGATATAGGTATGTATCTAGAAGTGAGCTACATAAATTTTCATTATAGTTAGAAGAGATCAACTTGACTCACTTACATAAACATAGATATGTCCTGCCATTTGAAATGGTCTAGGTATTCTTTTGGTTTCCAGGTGTCAGTCTACAGCAGTGTAGATCTTCCAATATCATATCTGTCATATTTCTCTGACAATTTAAGATATCTCATATCATATTAAACATTTACTTTTGGGAACCTGAATTAAGCCAATGCAGTATTAGTCAATACAATGAATGGAATCTAGAGATCTATTCAGATAATAAGTTCCTAATTTAGAATGAACTAAATACCTCTCTAGCTTTATAATGAGCAGATCTGAACTGACTGTCATAGGTGCTTAGAGCCCTAGTTCATATGAACACTCTCCTTATAGAACCTTATATGAACTCCTTATAGATCCTTAAATTTGGGAAATTAATGTAAGAAATCTAATATCTTATGAAATGAGATCTTATGAAAGGGGAATTTATTTACCAAATATTTATTTACCAAAACTATAAGTAATTAATTTGCTTCTACTGGTGCTTATCTTCATAAATTTCATGCACTCAGTCTCTTGTAACCACATACTCACATGTATAAAAGCATATGTGTCTAATGGTCTGGACAGCACCTTTCTGTGTCACAGAAGAGAAGGGACACTAGCTATTGAGTCCTCATTGCCTTTCTAGGATTCTTCTTGGTGACAGCAAACTAGTTTTCAGATAAATCTTTCATATTCTTTAGGAGTCATCATTCCTGTTATGTGGTGGTCCTTTGTATCAGAATCTTGCTGTTTCACCCACAAATTTTAGGCCAAATATCGCTACCCACTGTCTGCTTTCCTTGTTTGACATATGTGTTTGAAATACATGTCCACAGTCTATTTTCCAGGTGAGACAACAGAAAAAGGAATAATGCGTTAAGATAAGCCACAGCCTTGTGACCACCCTCTGCTGAGGCATGTCAATACTTTACAGTATTAATAAAATCTCAGGTCTCTTGAAGGAGGGAGATAGAGGCCTCAATCTTGCAAGGAAATAATTCACACCATGATGATCCAGTCAACTGCTGCAGTAATCACCTAGAGACCAGAGATATTCAGAATATTCTAAAGCTGGAAAAACAGCTCTGGAGGCAAATACACTCACTTGCTGATGCATCAACTAGGGAATAGGTTACAGCAGCTGCTGAAGGAGGTGTTGAGAGGCTGGAAGGAATCTACTGGCTGGAAGAAGGGAAAAAGAGATTGGTGGGGGAGGGCCGTGGATGTTGATCATCCTCAAAACTGGATTAAAACTCACAGGGCTTTTACTCATAAATACAAAAGAAATTATGAGTGAACTCAGACTTTATTGTTCCTAGGAAGCCAGATGACTGCCCATTCAGTACTGTGTCTAAGCTCACAAGGAGCTCCATAAAATAAATGATGACACTATCTGAACTTCTTCAAGAACTCAGACAGCATAACTTGGATTTTTTAAATCAGTATGCACATATTTTAGAACAAAGAAGGAAGTGGTGCACCATTATCTGTACAAAGGTGGCATACTGCCCCTGTTACTTAAAAATTTATCAGCATGGTTTAAGTATTTAAGTTCTTTTTTTTTTTTTTTTTTTTTTGTGAAGAAAAGATCTACGTGCTGTAGCTAGAACCCTATAATATAATGCACATTTTACATAGCAATTGTAGAGTTATTAGGCATTCTCCACAACAAAAATATCACATGGGAAAAATAAAGGTTAGTGTGAAAATCACAGTAAATAAGTTATATTAATGTGCTTAGATGTACTGAAGTTTTGCTCATTGTAGACAGTAAAACTACATTCTTAAAAATTATAAGAAAGGTTGAAAATAAAAGTTAATGTGGAAAGGCATATTAATTTCACAATTCAAATTGATAACTGCTATTATTGTTGTGTGCTGCTATAAATTGAGTGAAACATCTGATCCTATGAGCTATAAGAATGAAACTGCAGAAGAAGTTGTTTCGGCCAAGATTTTCAGTAGCGGCTAGTCTCCTTCAGTGACAGGTACTGTTAGAGTAAGATAGAAAGATAACATTTAAATATCCGTTGAACTAGAGAAGAAAGATCTATGATAGACAGTATGACTGACATGAAGAAGTAGAGTGTAGCACCACCTTTTACCAAGACCTCAACATCTCATCAAAAACACCTGGTGAAAATGACACTTAGTCCTCTTCTTGCCACACACAGCAAGCATCATATTTCAACAGCAACACTACCTGCAGTTATTTTTACCTTTCATGGGACTGTACACTTTTTTTATTTCTAACTCCTGTCCTATCTTCAGTTCTGGGGTTCAGATGGCTGTGACCAAGAGTCAGAAAAAGAAATGTCAGCCTACTAAATCTGCTTAGGAAGATATGTGGCACTCTGATCAGATGTCAGCAGAGACATCTTGCATAGCAGAAGAATGCTATCGGTAGATCAACCACACAGAAAGAATGTCATGAATCCAGTTACCGTGGATTCTAACTTTAGTGCTTTACTTAGAACAAAATAGATTCTCTCCTCACACCATAGCTGGGGCTGGTACAGGCATGACATTTTTCAACTGGAAGTTTACTGTTAACTCCACATACATTTCTAAACTCATATAATCTTCCTTTGTTAAAGAGCATGTGGATTGTGAGTAGCAACAAGAACTGTAAAAAAAAATTAACAACATTTTAGTTTATGTCTTATGCTACATAATCCATGCAGCAATAATTCTCTATTGCCATGGGGGAGCACCTAATATTTTGTGTTTCTGGCCAGGACATTAGAGCATCTCTAAATTGTAAATTTTCAGGAATTCATCTGGTTTCTTCTCCCGTGAAGCATTGTCTACTGGAAGTTCACAGTCCATTGTATCTTATTACTGATCTTGCTGCACTTGGAAAGAATTATCCCGTATCATTTTTTGACTCACAGAGCCTGTGTGGTGCCAGCGTGAGACTGACACTTCTTCAAGTTGATATAATGACACTGCTTCATATTGGTATAATTATAAACAATCCCTACACTTGCAGCTGGACTGCATTTGTTGTATTTTCTGTATTTCAGAAAAACCTGAAAGTCATATCTTCTAGACCAAAAGTATCCAAGAAAACTCCCAATATTTAGGTGGTATCCATACTTCTGCATTAATACAGGTTTGTTTAATGGTTTCTCTCAGATATAATGCACACCATGTACAATCTGTTTCGGACTAATCTCAGTTTTGCAACATTCACTCTAGCTTTCCTTCACATTATTATTTACCTCATCGAGAGGTTTCTCAGTTGCATCAGGAATTCAGGAAGAATTCATTTCATTCTTCATGCTCTAATTTTGCAGCATGCTTTTTTGCAAGAGCATTTGCAAGAGCTCTTGCTTTTTTGCAAGAGCACTAATGATGCTCTTAAGAGTTTAAATATATGTCTGGATCTACAGTATATTTTTTAATGTCAATTCTCAAAACCTCAGATTACTGAAGAACACATGGCCACAAGTATTTGCACCAAATGTTGTTCTACTAGGCAAATTTAAAAACTTTGTAGTACATCTTCAGTTCATACATGTGCATACAAATTAGGTACTCCAGAAAAGCTATTCATCTAAATGTCCCCATAAATACTCTGCGTTCTCACTAGCCACCAAGCTGTCTTTGCTTGTGAGTGTGGTTACTAATATTATATTGATAATCTAAAGGCACTATTATTGCACATGAAGATCTGTGATCCTAAATCAGTAAAGACTGACCAAAACAGCCATTTGCACTTCATTGGTCCACTTTCTGTAACCATGTAGATAGTTCTTTCTGTCAGGTACATTGTTCTGCCATTATAGAACCTATACCTGGAATACTAGACATACGATGTTATTTTCCAAGACACAAACCCAGTATCATGGAATTGCTTACAATATTTTTTTTGCTGTTGTTGAATGGGATGTCTAAAGCTGTGCACAAGTCTGCAGCTATATGGTCATACCTTCAACAATACTGGGTTCCCATTTCAGAAGTAATTCCCAGCTATACATGAAAACTTTAATGCCCACTTGTTTATGTATATGAGTTTTACCATCAAGAGTCTTAGATTTTCTGTTAAACTCTTAAGCAATTCAGGTCAACATTCAGTGCAACACTGGGCAGTTAGGCACATTAAAATTTAAGCTAAACCGGCCTTAACACTTGGTGACTAACTTAATGGTGATCTGTTGCATGACTAAGAGTTTTTCATATATTTTCATTACAAGGCTGCTTAAAAAGTTACAGGCCCATGGTATATCTTGCACTTATTCTCCTTGTTCACAATTGCTGTATATTAGGAGCTTTTTCAAACTAATTCTGGATCTAGGAGAAAACTTATGATACACCCCCCCATTTTAAAACAATTCAAGGCTGTATTTACCCACTGTTCAGAACAATTCAGAATTCAGTGGAGATTTACACTTTACAATATTTCAATAGGACAAGTGAAAACAAAGATTCTGTATTTTCATATAACAGCCATACTGTGAAAGAGTATGATTGTTCCAATTCAGCATTTTTTTTTTAAAGTTATCTTGGTTTCTGGAGAAAAATCCCAAACTTTCCCTCATTAACTGAAGGTTCTTCAACATCTTCACAGTTAATTTTACAGGGTATCAAGTAGCAATGTTAAGTAAGTGCTTTAACAGAGATGACATAAAAATATGCAGAATTCGAAAACACTTATCCTTCTTTTAATCTTAACAGACTCTAATAAACTAAACTAAGTTTACATAAATTAATTAATTTTATGAGTTCATTTTGCTAGACAAATAAGCTATTATTGTTTCTTAGTATACAAAGTACCTAGAAGTATCATTCAGGCCCCAAAGTAGTCATATGAATCACATGGTTGCTTTCTGATTCTGTTTGCCTGCCTGGCTTTTCAAAACAGGAGGCATCCCATAACTCAGCTTGATGGGGCTTTGATTCTCACTAGGAAAGGAGGGACTCAGCAGGGAAGCAGCTCTTGTAGAAAGAGCTGCCAGGAGATAAGCAAGACCCAAGGAAATGTCAATCAGGACACTGTTCTCTACTCCTGTGTGCAAGCAAAAACATTCTTTAAGTTAGATATTGTAAGTGGAATCTGTAACTCAAAGTTCTTCCTGAATGAGAAGACAGGAAAGAGAGAGAGAGAGAAAGAAAGTTTTACCTTCTAAATTTTCTACTTGAGTTGTACTCTCACACTTCTTACAAACCTTTATCCTTTAGAATGAATCTGTTTGTGGGATATTCTTCTATTTGCTAGTCTTATAAAGATATACATTTCCTATATCTACTGCTTGCAACTGTACTGTACCTATTACTTAATGACACTTTTGTACTTTGAATTCTCAAGGAACAAAATACTCCTCATAAAATTCTATGATTTAAGAAAAAAACTGGTTTATTCCTTGTTATTTTTCTTTTTTTTTGTTACACTTTTACATGGAAAATTTCTCTGAATTTGTGCACAAAACCAATATAATAACTAAAAATTCCAGAGAATACAGTAATATAGTGTTATATAAACTGGTTAAGTGATTCATTGGACTTAGATTGTGGAATTACATTTAACTGCACCTTACAAAAAGCTCTTTGCAAATGTCTAGATAAATATATTTTCGTTATTAAATTATCTGCATCACCAGACCAGTGAAACTTTGTTAATCACGTGTATATTAACCATAAAATTCTGGGCCAGAAAGGGGTCTCTGTCTCCAGCCAGCTGTCTTTCACTGGCTGAAAATGTCCATCTTGGCCTACGGAGAATATAGACAGGTTGATAGCTGTTGTCCACACCATTCTGCAAGCATCTTAGTCATAGGCTGCATACAAATCCCATCCGGCTCTGCAACTTTTGCCAATAAAAAAGTTGTACTAAGAAGCACGAGTAGTATAGTGTTGACGTAGCATAATATTGATGCAACACACAGGACAAATGGAAAGTAAAACAGATCGATAAAACAATCAATCAAACCACAGGCAGCAGTTTGGGTTTACACCGAAGAATGACATGAGACTGTATCTTACATTTTAACCTCCAACAGAGCACAAAACATAATGGAAGTACAGATATTTACTCAGAAGAAAGGAAGTAAAGATAGAACCTGGATGTCCAGCTGCTTAGCATTTAGTGTGTTAATTGCAACTGATACTGTAGTGACTGTTACATAAAAATTGCAGCCTGGTCATATTTGTGTGACCTTTACAAAGTAATCCATTTCTGAACAATTTTTTTTCCAACTCATAGATCCTTTATTGGGTATAAGCCTTCAAATACTTGACTACTAATTTAAAACAAATAAAAAATTCATTGCACAAAGTGAATATCAAACTCAACATATATAGAGTAGGATGAATTCACTGTTTCACGAACTATTACAACTATCGCATACAATTAAAAATCTAAACGCCTCTAAAAAAAATTAAGAGACAATTACTTTTATAAAATCATACTATAACATAGAGATATTTTTATTAATTAGATTACAAAACAGATTTTTATAAAATTATACAAAACAGCAAATTAGACCCTACCACTATTCTGTGTGGTGTCTTTCATTTCATTACATTGAGTTTTATGCTATGTTAAAGGTTAATGCCACTATTACTGCCTTCACTGTCTGAGTTTATTGAAAGCCTTAGGACACATAATTTAGTAAAAACTACTTGTGAGGGAAGAGGAGATTTAACTTTTTCCAGTGTAAGAAATGAAAAAAAGCTGAAGTAGGGGAGTTTTTCAATAACCAAATATTGCAAACACAGCACCAGGAGATTGCAAATACTCATACAATACTACTTTTCCACAAGTGGTCAATGGACCTATTATAGAAAATCCTGATTTTGTGAAGAGTCTTGTGATGATCAGTATTAAAGCCCTGCAGTTTAAGAATCAGAGTAGATGAAAATCTCATTTCACTTTCTAAAAAAGCCGGTTGCTATCCCTCATGACTGCAGAGAAATGCATGAAAAATTAACCCAAGAGCACTCTAGGGGCTGAAAAGACAGAAGGCAAATGTAAAGAAACTAAAACTTTCTTTCCCAGAACAATTGTACAAGTTTTGAGGGCCTGACTCATGCATTTTTAGCATTTTGGGGTTGACAATAGATTTGACTCTGACTAACAGGAGGAACTGGTTCAGAATCTGAATGTGGAAGGCAATTAGGGTGAAAGTGAAAATGAAATGATAGAGTCCATGATTGTGAGGTAAGAAAGGAGTGACAGCAGCAAAAATGTGACAATGAATTTCAAAAAAGAAACACTTCAGGAAACTCTGGAAACAGGTTGATATGGTCCCAAGGGAAGGATTTTTAAGCAAAAATAAAAAATAAAAAATGGAGTTTCAGGGCAGCTGGCAATTTCCAGGATGTACAATAGCAAGAATGGATGTAGAAGAAAGGTAACTATATATGGACAAGTACATGCCTACATGAGTGCATGAAAAATCTTCGGTGACCTGACATTAAAAAGAAATCATACCATAAAAAATGGAAAGAACAATGTATAAATCAGGATAAGATTAAAAACAGAATCTGAATTTAAAGGGAAAAAAAGTCAGATATGCAAAGGAAAAAAGAAGACTTAAAGCTAGTGAGTGAGTACCAGATACAACAGTAAAAGGATCTCTTAATTGTTGTCAAGAAAGGATAGCATGACTGTTTAATGGAAAAAATAAACAAGTAGCAGATGAAAAAGGAATGACCAAAAAGGTCAATTTCTTTTTAACTTCATTCTTGAAAGAAGAGTTTGACTGTGATGAAACATTTAACAAGTAAAATTGCTGTAAAAACATGGGCCTGAATGAAGAAAGATTAAGGGTTATGTAGATAAAGGTATTTGAGATAGCAGGTTCTGATGAAATTTGCTATATTTAAAGAAGGCAACCAAAGTAATTTCTGAGCCATTGACAAGTATTACGGAAAATTCACAAAGGAAGAATGAAATCTCAAGAGACGGTAAAACAGCAAATATAGTGTCTGTGTTTTAAAAAGATAAAGTGTATGTGGGGGATTTACTGCTGAGAATTACAGTCATTTTTGGTACCTGAAAAGGTACTAGGACAGATTATTAAACAATCCATTTGTAAACACTAAGAGGATAATAAGATTGTAAGAAAAAACTAAAAGATTTATCAAGATCAATGATGTCAAACAAATCTAATTTCCTCTTTGCTCTAGATAACAGACCAAGGAAGAGGAAGAGGGGATGAAGATTTTTTTTTTTTTTTTTTTTTAACCTTAGTAAGGCCTATACCCACATGAAATCTCATAAGCAAATTACGGAGAAATGGTGTACAGTAAATGAATATAACTGTAGTGTGGAAGCATTCTTAGAGGGAAAAAAGAGGTGTGAGCAATCCAGCCTATATAAGTGAGATTTAGGCTTATAGAGATATTGCAGGCCGCTTAGCTGAGAGACAAAACAAATTCAAGGTTATGGTTCGT
>JAVJGG010000008.1:20077340-20093964 GCA_035590195.1 Aviceda cuculoides | reverse complement strand
ACCGCACCCGCCACCTTCACCAGCACCTTCGCCGATCCTCCCAGCACCCCCACAGCCCCTCTGCCCCCCCCGCACCCATGCCCGCATCCTGGCCCCCCTCACCCGGCCCACCGGTCGCCCACTCGCCGGCTGGTCCCGCTGGGTGCTGGCTGCACACGCCCAGCACTCGCACCCAATTCTTGAGGGTCCCCCTGAACACCAGCATGGACCCTCCACCTGCCTGATACCCCTGCCCAGACCCTCCTACTCGCCGGCTGGTCCAGCTCGGATTTTGCCAGCGAATCCATAACCCCCCCATGCACACCCGGTTTGGGAAGGTACAGACACTCACCCCCCGCAGCCAGCACCTGGCACGCGGGCTGTGACCTGTGGTCCCGATCCAGCCACAGGCACTGAGCACGCCTCCCATTTGCCTCACTCACCCTGGTCCTGCCCCCAGTAGCTGGCACTGAGTCCTTACAGCACTGACACACATGGGATAGAGCAATTTCTTGATAACCCATCAGTGTGACTGACAAGGTTCTTTTCTTGTCATTGTGTCTGTTGCTGTTTGTCAGGTCTGTGCCTGTGTTGCTTTTGTTAGTGCCTTTCCCTTTTCCTTATCATTCTGTTTGACAAAGTCCTTGATCAGATAACCTTCAGTAAGCAGATGCTCTCTCTTTCTACATACTCTCACACATACTATTCAGAAAAACAATTAGCATTTACCAGACTCTGAGTATGTTACAGTATAAACACACTTACTGTACAACCGTGGTGGGCTTACCCTGACCAGCAGCTAAACCCCATACAGCTGCTTACTCACTCCCCCCACACTGTGGAATGAGGGGAAAATAGGAAAAGGACAGAAAACTTGTGGGTCAAATACAGTTTATTAAGTGAAGACGGGAAAAAACAATCGAGGCAAAGGAAATAACTTACCACCTCCCACCAGCAGACTGATGGCCAGTGAGGCTCTAGGCAATGGCTCCCTGCAAGACCAGTCCTTCCCCCCTTCCCCTCTGTTTTGCTGGCAAGCATGGAATACCCCTTCCATTAATTTGAGTCAGTTGCCCAGGCTGTGTCCCTCCCAGCTTCTTGCTCATGCCCAGCCTACTTTTTGGGCGTTCAGAGTGGGAAAAAGAAAAAGCCTCAACACTGTGCAATTACTGCTCAGCATACCCAAAACATTGGTGTGTTATCAACACTGCTTTAGCCACAAATCCAAAACACAGCACCATATGGCCTGCTATGAAGAAAGTTAACTCCATCCTAGCCAGACCCAGTACAACAACAAAATTACCATACATATAACATCTACCTTCCTGCCCACCAAAATTCTATTGGGTTAAATATGGTGCCTTCAGAATTGAAATTTTTGCCAAGTCAGAAAATTTGGGGTTTAGGGTGGAAGAAGGGGAAAGCACATTAACAGAAAAATATTAACTTATAACTTTTTTTTTTTCTGACCTTCATAGTTAACGTCCCTCTCCTACTACAAGCCTACTTTTGTATATTGTGTGGTCACATGATCACCACAAGAGACAGCAGCATATTCCAGATCTGTGCTTCTCTGATTGGTTGTTCACCTGCCATCAGAGCTAGGTGAAAGGAAAAGAAGGGCCTATTTGTGAATTGATACAAGTATTAGGACAGAAGATATTTCTTTCTTGAATCTAAGGCATCCTTTTCTTTTGAGATGAAGAAGAGATTGAAACATTGCTCAGCTCTTAACTTCTTTCCCTCTCTTGGAGACAGAACTTTGCTTAGGGAAGATGATAGCTTGATTTAAGATTCCTATATTTTGTGTAGAAACCTTTGCTCTACACTTAGTCCTTTTTTATGTTCATAAACATACTGGAGAACACATCTTCAGATACTAGCCACTCGTACTGTTTAAAGGACAGATTTTCACTCACCTGCATCAGAATTTCAAGTACAGGCAATGAGACTCATCCCTCACAGACACATCCGCAGCCCTAATTCACTGGTTAACTCAATATGATGTACATTAACTGACTTAAGAAAATATTAGATATTTTATAATATATACTCTGAAGGTGTTTCTCAGTTACTAAGGCAAATCAAAAAAGTGACAGCACTTTTTAACATAACTAACTAAACTAATTAAGAGAAAAATGCCTGTTCCCCGATTAATCAACCTTCCATTGAGTTTTTTTCCAGAAATACCTTATAAACACTTTATCAGACCTTCTTTTATTCATAAAAATAATTTGAAATGAAGTTTATACATTAAATTCTAATAACCAAAACTCAGGTCTTGTTGTGTTTTTTGTTGTTTGTTTTTTTTTTTCCCCTTGTCTCTTTCTGTGCCACAATCTATTTCAAGTATAAAGAAAAAGTTAATTTTCTACGTATAACTGTCCATTTGGCACCTTTATGGATTTGTAAGAATAACTATTAAGTTTGATGGCAACTCATGCAGTCCTATGTTCAAGTGCCACCTTAAGCCTAATTTTTCTTAGGCGTACTAAGGCTTCAGTTTTGAATTGGCTGAGTTAAAACTAACTTTTAATGATTTGGGGTAAAAATGGTAAATACCAGTTAAAATCAGTTTAGAGAAGGTGATGTGAAAGAAAAGGTGCCATGAATTGAACAAACTAAAATAGAATAATTTCCTTAAGCCTTTCTAGAGCTGGAATGAGTAATATATTTGTTTTTTGTAGAATAATTTTTGCATAATTAGTTAAAACAGAACATAATTTATTAAATTATTAGGACTTCATTGTCATTTTTACTTACCCTAAGAATACAATTGCCTTGGAAACTTTAGCTTACCATGGAAAGCAACAGAGTATACAAATCTATTTGCATCTAGTGATCTGATGTAAAAAAGGTCTGTAATGACCATATGTTACAAAGGAACATTCCATAGTGTCCCTTAGTGCTGTCTTTTTTTATTGAAGATGACTGTGTCAAAAAGTTATTTACTGAAATTCAGGCTGGCAAATTCATCACATTACCAAGCATCTAAAGAAGGTATTAAAAAGACCCAAAGCAATGGAAAACCACAGCCAGAATTAACCTACAATTTAATCTTGAAACTAGTTTTCTAATATTATGTCCTAAACTTTGAATGCGGGAACTAGAGGCAAAATTGAGTTTTGGCTTTATTCTTACTACCTTAAGTAAAAATAGCACAGAAGACACAACAGTGAGGACCTCAAATACTGAGAAAAAGAATTCCCATTGGGCTTGTACTGAAACTGTGCAGATTAAATCCTAGCTGTAACCATCTTGTATACCACTAAGCATTGCAGGGTATTCAACAGACTCTCAGACATTATTTAAAGGGAGTAAGTCAGTGCCAACTGATAGAGATGAAAGTATTAAGAAAGGAGATATTAAAGGAATATGAATATTGATAATAGGAAAGGAGTCAGGAGACAGGCACCTACAGTATATGGAGAAGGATTGTGTGGGCTTATCATGTGGGGTATTCACTAGCACAAGAAAGTGCCTGAATTCCTCTCCTTTTACCTCATCTGGAACTTCTATTTCCCTGTAGGTGAATATATAAATTTTAAAAGCCAGGAGCACAAAATTAAGATTTCTTAGACTTGTGAAGCAACTAGCCAGAATTCAAAAGTGGCTTAGAGTGGCTGACTGAAAGTGTGAAATTTAAGGCAGGAGGTAAAATTGGAAGTTTTAGAGATACCATTTAAGTAGAGTTCCATTTAGAGTAAAATGCAAGGTATGTAATATAGGAAATGTACTGCTTTCTGATAAGCAGCTTCCAGGGAAGGTATCAGACAGAAAGCTAGTTTCCTTATGAGCTTGTAGCTTCTAAAATGTTAATGACTTGTTTAGAAAGAAGAAAGTGAGCTGGAATTGTGGCAGGGAGAACTGTGTGTGTAGTGGGATACAAAAAAGGAACTGCATATGTGTAGTAAATGGTAAATTCATACCATTGCTCCCAAGAGTTCTTGGAATGACTAGAATAACCATCTACTAAATCAGTCTTGAAGCCATATTTGCCCTTGCTATCACTAGCTATATTAAGGTCTATAGCCTACTAGCATACATATATTACATTAACAACTATTCACTATGGCTCCAAAGCTATTTCATAAAAAAAAAAAGTGAACACAAGGAAAAAGAAACTCAATAATCATAGCACAGAACTGGAACAAGTCAATTACGAAGACAGCTGATAAGGAGAGGGGTATAAATGACTTAACTTCTATAAAGAGAAAACCAATTAAAATAAATAAAATGTTTAATTACAAAAGCAGATTATTAACTCAGAGTAAAACATCTTGTGCTGTGCTTGGCAAAACTGCAAGTCCTGAAAACTATGAAATCCCGGGTTCCTAGACCACAGACTAATTTTTGATCACTTTTACTGGATGTGCTAACAATCTCAAAGCATGCACCTTTTCAATCTATCTGTGTATTATAAGTGTACTTGAGTGCTGAACAACTCTGGAAAATTACCATTTTGCTACACTCTGCTTCATCATACTTCTGCATGCAGTACTAATGCTGCACTTTATCTTAATCATGATTAAAACCTGGACCTCGTTTGTATCATATGTATTTTCTGCCAGTCTCCATGTCAAGAAGATCTCTACACTCTCTTGACAAAAACTGTGCAACACAGAACTGGCGTGAAACCTGTATGATATTAAGATATATATTTACCTTCATCTACCATCTTGCAGACACAGGGAAAGGGTTCATTCCTTCCTCAAGGAATATGTTGCTGAATTCTTAATCACTTTGTCACAGTCTCAGCTCTGGCAAACTGCTCCAGTGAATTCATCCACTGTTCAATACTTTGCACCCATATTGTTAGATAGTTGGTGTACTTGCAGGCAAGTTCCATTATCCATTGCCAGAAAAGGAAATGCCAGAGGGAAGAAAAAAAATGCTTATCTCTATCTAATCTGACATTTAACTCTGTATATTTTAATTTTTCAAAAATATGAGTTCTGTGACCTCATGTTTCTTGAAGAAACAGATATAACTGTTTGGCACAGATTTTTTGTTTGTTCATTTCTCTGTTGTTTTTTTTGGGGGGGGGAGGTGTTGAACTATCCATTTGATGATATCAGTGTAATGAAGGGAACAGTTGGCTCTGTTCTTGGTCCACTTGATCACATATGAAATGTGTAGCATTCCCAATTGTATCAATTGGCAGTTGAATAATAATCTGAATTGGCTAAAATTATATAATCATTTTGCCTGAGGCATATAAATGATCCTGCAATGGTGTGCATACATTATGATAAAAGTAATTTTTACTCTGGGGAAGAATCAAATAGATAATGGGAGTGGTGAACATATTAATCAATTTCAAGCAATAACTCACAGTTCGAGTATTGAAGAGGGAGAAAATTGTTTTATAGGTGCAAATACTAAGAAATTGAATCCTTATTAACATTGCCTAATCTTTTTAGTCTGAACTACATCATTTATCTGAACTGCATAATTTAAATGTCAGACGAATCTTCCATTTTTCAAACAAGAATACAGACCTGAACTTTCTAACATCCAAAAATCCATCTTGGACAGTAGCTAAAAATCTTGCCAGAGCGAAGTTTTTGATTTACAGATGCTGAAAACTTTTCTCAGTCTCAAATAACCAGATTTTATTGTCTTTATAAGTAGGAATCTCTTAAAATAAACATTTCCTGAGCCAAGAAATTATTTTCTTTTTTAGAGCTTCATCTGATAATTGCAATGGCAGAGATCTCATGGCACTTTGTGGTGTGCTCAGCAAGATGCCATGTTTATCGGAGCTATAGAAGACATTTATTGCTTCATACACTGTGATCTCTTTTGGGATTCTTACTGAAATATATACCATTAAATCACCTTCAGCCAATTACTGGATTCACAGCTGTGGGATATCTGCCAAAAAGCAAAGGCATAGGCTGAATGTAATATCAAATTATTTAGTTTGAATCTGTTTCCAACTAACTTGTTAGAAAAAAAAAAATTCACCACAGATAATAAATTCTAAGGTTTAAATTCCCTAGTCAGGCTCCTAGTAACAATAAAAAGTGTTTTGGATATGCAGACAAGGTCTGTTTCTAAAACATGCAAAGTTTGTTTTATGTATAATATTTGTAGATTTTATAAACTGAAAAAAAACCCCCTCTGTTCATTTAAATAAATACACTTTCCTGCTATAATTTAGACATGATTCTGTTCGTGTTAGAATAAATTACCTTTTTGAGGCATTGAAGACGTAGATCATGATACTAGTCAATGCAATATACTCACTACACATTTGGGAACACTGGAGAACTGGAACACGAGATTCTTATGCCTACCTCTGTGAAGATGAATAATACCCTTTATGACAGGCTAGATCAGAAAATCAAGGACATAACATTCTTTCTGTTTTCCCCTTTTGTGCCACCTGGGCAGCAAGACCTAAATACTTCTTGAATTTTTGTTTGGTCTTCATGTGATTTGATTTCAGAGAAAAGATTCTCCATTACACTCATATGTATCTCTGTATCTCTGCATTTAGATCTATGAAGCAGGTAGCATCCAGAAGTCCCTTTCAAACTGAATTATTTTATAATTCTGTGATTCTTAGCCGAGAAACCATAGTATATAAATACAATAAATTATTTTGAAAGGAATCTTAATTAATGAAACCAATAAAGTGATCACTAAAAAGATTACTTAGGAGAATTGTATAACTTTAACATCAAAATAAAATGGCATGAGTTTAAAATGGCTGATAAAGAAAATAAAGAATTAATGGAATATAAGAAAAATGTATGCAATGTTTAAAATGGTGCAAAGGAAGATTCTATTTAGAAAGTGTCACCAACTTAGGCATGGTGAATAGGTTTCTCTCAAACTGACATTAGCCAGCTAAATCCAAGCTGCAATGATGGACTCTGCAAAACCTCCTACTGGCTGTCACTCAGCCTGTCATCTGTTACATAGAAGAGCATTTCTATCATGGATGTACAGTATCTAGACAACTAGCTTAATCTAGATGCTTAATTTATAGGCAAAGTTAAATGCAGTGTCTTGAACATGCTACCCAATTTAGTCAATATAAACCATATATATTGCTTTGCTTTCTCTAAGTTTCAAGAGATACAGGTGTTATAACAGAAGAGAGCACAAACAGAAATAAAAATGTTTACACAGTTAGCACCTGATAACATATCCTTGATAAATTAAGACTGAAAAATAAATCAGTACTTTCTTCTGATCTGAAGGAGAGGAGCTGAAGCCTTGGAAGACTGTCATAAGACAATAGGAACACTCCAATGATATATTAGTCAGATTAACCAAAGTTTAAAAACACTTGAAGAGTAAGTCCTTATTTTTATTTTACTATAAAATTATTTGATTCTTGTTGTTCTATACTCATGTCTTTAAGATATATTTGGATTTCTTCTAAAAGTGTCTGGAAGACGACTTGCTGTCTTATAAGGTGTCATGCACTGGTCATAAACCGGAGTGAGGTTTTGCTCGTATTCTAGGGAACAGAATTAAGAGTCAAAACGGAGTCAAGCGCCAGGTAACTTTATTTGCCCGACACAAGTTTGCAAATACAAAAGAAAGACAAAGAGAAAGAAAGAAGGAAAAGAGTTTGTTGCAATAGCTACCACCACAGAACTGCAGGGTCCTGACAGTTCAATTCTTCAAGGCTGGTGGGAGGACGTTCCTTCCGACACTTGTAATCTTCGCTCTTTTATTGGGTTGTCACATTGCATATTCATATTCCTTCTGAGAATTACTTAGCGTATACTAAGAACTGTTTTGTTTATCCACACCCACCACCTGGTGGTGGTACGCATGCCCAATACTGTCACTGGGGGGTCTCCAAGAGTCTTTGGTAGTCTCCAGGGGTCTCCAAGCCCCTTCGTCTTCCAGGCCCCGGGTCTGGGCGCATGTGCGGGGGTTAGGTTAAGTTTCTCAGAATCAACTTCAAGTTCCCAGAAAGTCTCTAGTCTTGCGGTCTGACTGTCGCTGCGTTGCCATGGCAGTGGTGGCAGGTGGTACTTTGATGTCCCAGCAATGTTGAGACAAACATCTGATGCAGTCTCTTACATAAGGTAAATTTCAAAACTATTTCTGATTACTACAGTAAATAGAAAGTTAAATGAATACACTATATAATATGTTAGTAAAGCAGTAAAACATATTTTCTCATGAGACTTCTGAATATGACACAATGAAAGAATTTTTTGCAATCCCCAGAACAGTACAATCTGTAAGCAAACTATTTTGGGGAATAGATTCCCTTTTAACTGTTTTATTATTAGATTTACTAAAGAATCTCTAGCAGAATTCATCCACAGGACCTGTTAACTGTAAACAGTTTCAGGAAACAAGTAGGTAAAGGATAAACGCATGTAATGAGATGAAATTCAAAATGGAAAATCTTAAATCCCCTCACATGATGTCTGGCACTAATTCAGAGCAAGAAGTAGCTTACTGCTAGATCTCTACAGTTAATTAAGTTTAAATGCATTTTTCATTTGTCTCTGTTTACTAGAGACTTGCTATGTGTGCATGTGGGCTGAACTGTGACAGTGCAGGTTGATACGTTACTGAATAGGCAAGACCCATGGTACCTACCACTGCCAGTTGTTCTCAGCGTAGCTGAACATGTATGGCTATGATCTTCAGGAAGACTTCATAATACTCAAACTTTTCCTGTTTATAGCTCTGCCAGTAGTTGTAGGAAAAGCTTGACAATTTTCAGCTAACTCTGAAATAGACTATACTCCAGCTTCCAAATACTTTCCTGTTTTCTGTCTTCACAGTTTAAATGCTTACAACTTTAGAATGCTTACAACATTCAGATCCTTATGAGTGAGAAAGACTTTCTTCAGTGTCCTTACACTGTATTTTATTAGATGTCTGAAAACAATGGCTGAGCATTGAATAAGGTGATATCTTGGCACAATTTGCTTCACTGACACCATCTCTGTGTTTTTGTCCCATGTCTTCCTATTTATCTAATCCAGTTATTTGTCCATCTTTTTACCTTAATGTATCTTTCTGGTAGATATTCCTCCTGGAAGCTTCGAGCAGTAACTGCCTATTACTGTGCCTGTATTTTGCGTTAGAGTCAGTAAAATTATTAAGGGATTGGAGTATCTAACATGTAAGTACATGCTGAGGGAGCTGGGACATTTTAAGCTCAAAAAGGGAAGGCTCAGGTGCATTTTGTCAATGTGTATGAATACATGATGGGAGAGGGATTCAGGAAGACAGACTCTTCTCAGTGCCACCCAGTGAAATACAGATTGAAATACAAGAAACTCCACTTAAATGTAAGAAAAAGCTTTTTTTTTTTTTTACTGCGAGGGAGGTCAAACACTGGAGCAGGTTACCCAGAGAGGGTGTGGCATCTCCATCCTTGGAGCTATTCAAAACCTGACTGTACACAGCCCTGAGCAACCTGCTCTGGCTGACCCTGGTTTAAGCAAGGGGGTAGGACTGAATGATCTCCAGAGGTCCCTGCCAACCTCAACCATTCTGTGATTCTGTGATAGTTTCCACCAGATTTCTTTGGTCCTTAACGAGTGGTCTTAGTCAATTTTGCAATATATTTGTGTGTATATATATACAGATGTACGTACATACTTAGCATTAAAGAAGATGGCTAACTTGGGAGCATTTTAATATTTTCATTGAAAATGGTCCTGACTATTAAAGCTTAGGTAATTTATTGATTAGATTGTCAATATTATTGCAATTGCTATAGTTATCCTTATTTTGTAATTTTTTCTCCAACCTTGAACACTCTGGATGAGATTCATCTTGTATACCATTTGTAAAATGAGTTTACTTCCTTCTGGAGATACCTATTTACATCCACTACTCCAGACAGTATGTTAAGAGCTAGCCTAGACAAAATATATGGGGTTTATGATTAAAATTAGGAGAGCTGAATTATTCCTTAACATCTCCCAGGAAAAAAAAAAGAAAACAAATATCAAAAGGAAATCAGATTATTGTATAACTCAAAAGGCAGATTCATTAGTACTAATCTGGAAATATAAGGAAATATTTTTGGAGGTACATTCTGAAATAATATGTTTGTCTTCTTAAAAAAATGAAAAAAACGCCTTATATGTAATTGTTAACACGATGTGGCATAGGAGGTGCATTTCCTTGTAAAATAGAAAATATCTCTTGAGACATTTCTCTTGTCAAAAAAAAAAAAAAATCCCTTCTGGAAGTAGGGGAAAAGAGAATTTTAATTAACATTAAGCTGTGTGACGGTTTGCACTTGATAGCTTGACTTTTAATTTCAGTGGTTACAGAACACACTGCATTTGCTCAGCCATATGACATCTTATTTCTGTTACAAAGATAAAGTTTCATTTTCTTTTACAAGGTCAAATTTCTGAGGAGCAGTACTGATAAAATTCATTTGGCATCAAGCACAACAAACTAGCATGCTGTCCCAACCAGCATTACTAGAATTCATGTGTTTATAATGTAGCTGATAAACTATGTAGTGCAGTGACTGAGGTTGTTCACACTCTACTTACAGACTTAGTACTTTAAAGAAAGGTGAGTATAAAATAAAATTCCTGCAAAGAATTTTCAATTTTCCCCTTCACACAGGAGAGATCTAAAATACCTTTTTTTTGTTTCTTCTTAGTAATAAACTAGACTGTGCTAGTCTGTTTCTGATTTAAACCAAAATTGTTTAGATTGTGTTCTTGGGATTTCACAGACTTCTCATATTTAGAAGTAATTTCTGGTCTTCATATGTAAGTTAGAATCTTGTTTCTACTAAAAAAAAGTAACTTTGAATGTTGTTCTTTTCCTACGCTTTTGCACAAATGGCTTTTTCCACAATAAATGTTAATATTGTTATTGTTGTTTACAATCAGGTGTAAGCACTGTTAGCACAGCACATGGGGAGTCAAAATACATAATCTGGCTAACTAGATTTCAAGTTGTCACCTTGATCTTAACCAATTTTTTTTCGTTTTGCCTTGTGCATCATGGCCAACTTTTTGTCCAGTAAGACTACCAGGCCACTTTCTGTCAAGCTGCTTTCAAGTCAGTTGGCCTCACAACCAGTCCTGGTGCCATGGATTATTCTCGGCCAGGTGTGGGACTTGGTATTTGCCGTTGTTGGACTTCATGAGATTCCTGTCAGCCCATTTCTCCAGCTCATCAATGTCACCCTGAACAGCAGCACACTCATCTGGTGGTGCCACTCCTCCCAGTTTTGCATCATCTGCAAACTTCCTGAGAGTGCACTCTGTCCCATCATCTGGGTCATTAATGAAGATATTGAAAAGTACTGGGCCCAGCATCAGCCCCTGGAGTACGTTGTTAATGTCTGGGATCCAGATGGATTTTGTGATGCTGATCACAAGTCTCTGAGCCCAGCACTTCAGTTTTCAATCTACCTTCAAGCCCAAAGCACTTTAAGTCCAAATGACTATGCTATGCCAAAATAGCTTTTACTATCCCATCACTGAAAACCTGTTAAATCATTATGTATAAAAGATGCTTCAGTACTTAACAGCACAACTATTTCAGCTGAACTTCTTTCTTTAAAAGACCCTGTTGTTTTGATTTTTGGGGGTTTTTTGTGTTGTTTTTTTTTTCTTAGATGTGTAAGTACTTTCTTGTACTGAATCAATAAAATTAGGCTGTTTAAGCTACATGATATTATGAATAGAGAATTATAAGGTTCTCCACATAGTGAGATAGAATCCATAGCCAGAACTCATACTAAAGATATGTGAAAATAGTATGACACCTGTTAAAATAATTTCTTTCTCTTTTACTGCTGAAATTTTCCACTGGTGTTTGAGGAGTGGAAAGAATACTGCATAAAAAAGAGCTCAGGAAAATCTCAGTTTAGCCATTCAGGTTATCAGTGGGTTGCAGCTCTGTTGTTTCAGGAAGATAGTTTGCTGTAGATTAGATTTTAGGCTCCATAACCAGAACTATTTTTATATTAATGTTTACAGAATACTTGCTACATTCAATGCTTCTGGATGGTCCTACAGTACTAATAGTTACATAAAAGGATGACAAGTCCTGCTATAGTCAGAGAAAATTATTTCAAGTGTTTCCTGGCAAATTTCAGATTATTCTTAAAATTCAGTTAATTGCTGCTTTAGTAGGGTAGGATTCACTAAGTCTGATATGTCTTGTTATTTCTACTTGCTTTTAATCGAGAGAGGAGATGACACATCCCAGCTATAATATGAATGGTTCTCTTGACAGAAATCTCTTTCTCCAGTGACTATAGAACTATAGATAAGAAACTTAAACTATATTAATTATGCAGAGCCATGTTGTAAATCTAAATGAATACAGTCAGATGTCTATGTTTAGGGGTTGTTATTGAAAGCAGGTATCTAAGTGCCTATGAGAGTCAAAGGAAATCTAGCATTCTATACAACTTTTCATACCAAAGCAGCTAATGGCATTTGAGATGCCATAGGATATCTCGCCTGGGTACCAAATGTTGGTCCGGAGGTCTTGGGTCTTCAACATTGGTCTTTTGTCATATCTGCTATCTGCATGGTGAATGCCTCACACACAGTCTGCAGAACTGAACAGTTTATTCTAGTGTAGGTATGAATATTTTGTGAGCTCAGTAGCTCTACAGATGCTATGACTGGATTTACTAGATCTCTACTGACTGTCATGGAATCTTTCACACTTAATACATGTGTAAACACTAACAATGTAGATCCTTACATTTACATGTCTACAATCTGGGGATAAATACTAACTTAGAAGTGTAATTCAGTTCCCTAACAGCAGACATTTATAGCTATTTTATATGGCCTGGGATACCCTGTCTGGCCTCCAGTGCCTGCTCCAGGAGGGCACAGGTTTTCTGTAGGTCCTACAAAATATCTGCCAGCCCTTTGCAGTTAGTTGCCTGGGATACCCTAGTGAATCTACACTGACAATAGTTGTCCCTCTGTAGGTAACTGAATTGTGTGCCATTTTAAACTTAATTTTAGATGGTTAAAATAAGGTAAGATTAAACTCAGCCAAGGTGATTTAATTGGGACTAAATTTAGCCATTGTGAGTAATACAGGAATCTCCAATATTTACCAGTTATATCCACTGCAAATAAATATGTCTACATGCTTTGTTGTTTTTTGACATTAAGGCTGAATTCAGATCCCGTTTGGACTCCTGGAGACATTTTTGATGCATTTGGGTATCATTCCTGACCCTGCGTTGACAGTCCAAAAGGGTACACATCCCCCCTAGCTCATATGTTGCATGCTGTATAGAACTTCTTTCCAGATATCAATATCTTTTAAGTTCTCAGGCTGAATTGTTGAAACTTATTTACAATAATATGTATTTAGGACTAATTTGGAACATCTAATGATAGCAACTATTATGTCTGTTCAGTTAATTTTGTTGTGAATTTCACAGAACTTCCTGGCTTTCTATTAGCTGATAGTGCATTTCTATAAAGAGCTATCTTGCAAATTATATTTTGAGTTCAAAAGTCAGTTACAGTTTTCACAGTTTTTTATATTTGAAGACGAGGAGAGATTAGATCATCTCCTCTGTTCTCTTGAGTATCTCAAATCCATAGAACAATAATGGGTTAACTTTCAAAATTTGCCTAAGGCATATCTCTCTAGAAATGTATCAAATACAGTTTTTTAAAACAATCAGAAATCAAGAATCCTTCACTTTCCTTGGCACTTTATGTCCCTTTTCTATCTTGACACTCACATAAAAACTGAAATTTTATATTTCAGTTTAGTTATAGTCATCTTGTTCTTAATATTACTTTCCCTGATAAAGTAAAAAGCATTTTAGAATTCACTCCCTGTGAATTTCTGTATATACAGTAATCAAAGTCTTTTTTTTACCAGAAATTCAGGTCTGTCAATCTATAGATTCTATGGTTGAATATCTCAGGGTATGAGTTCACGTATGATCATGAAAAGGATGCTTTTCTTTCTTTTTTTTTTTTCTTTTAAATTCTATGTAGAAACGATAAATAGACACCCCTTTTCTTCAAAATATGGCTGACTCTCCTAAGTACCTAAGAATACAGTTAGCCAAACAACCACTGCAGAGCTTTAAGCTTGTAATCAAGACTGTCTTATAATGTTGAAAAAAACTCAGATACAAAAAACTATTTTTATGATTCTGGGAAACTATGCTTTCACTGTCTACCTGCATGCTTTCCAGACTGCTACTTCCTTACTGAAGAATGCAATTTGTGGCACACTGAGTTATTTCAGAATGGCATTTGAACACTCATTAAGAAGTACTGAGTATGCTATGGCTACGCACAACAACACTTAAAACACAAAATGTAAAATACAGAAAGTGCTTTAAAATTTATGAATATTTATATCATTCACAGTTGCATGCAAGTTTTAT
Organism: Aviceda cuculoides; assembly: GCA_035590195.1. Taxonomy (NCBI): domain Eukaryota; kingdom Metazoa; phylum Chordata; class Aves; order Accipitriformes; family Accipitridae; genus Aviceda; species Aviceda cuculoides. The sequence goes on along the minus strand of JAVJGG010000008.1, from coordinate 20,079,620 downwards.
AAAAGCAAATGATCTTTCTGAAGGAAACAAGAAAATCAGATTTATTTTCTCCCACTCCTATTCTTTAGACAGAATAGCAGAGAACAGAACTGTTCCCAAGCCTGGCAGCTGAAAGCTACTTTGGCATAAACAGTCACTTCATTCCAGATGTCTCATATAGGACTAATGCTAGAAGGGGTTTCACTAACATTTTATGGTCTGAAAATCACTCGTACAAAACTGCAGCAGAAAAGTTCATTTCCACAAGTAGGAATCAGAGCAACCCAAAGGCACTGCTGTCTTGTATAGTGACCTGCTTGGAAATGCTGAAGTGTGGGCCAGAAAGAGCCAATGATATGAAGGTGCAAACCACTCATCTCTGAAATATGACTTGATAACTCATCATTCAGCTGCACGAGTAGAAGGGTGTCTGGAGTTAAAGTTCTACTAAGCCCAGCTGCAAGAACACTGTTCATTTTACTCAGTTTACAGTTTTACTATCATTCAGTCAAAAGGCAGAAAATACATATAAATTTAGAACAGGTAGAAGTGTTAATTCAAAACTAGAAATGCTTTTGTTGGTGTCCCTTTGCTTAGCCTGCTGTTATTTTCTATTTGCCTGCTGAAAGAAATTAGGTACTAATGGTAGTAGTGCTCATTGTTATCTGGTGGGGGATAGCTCAACTTGGTGATTAAGTAAAAATGAAATATTAAATTCTCTTGTCCATCATTATTTCAAATCTCTATAAAAGCATTTAAATTGTTAATTATGCTAAAAGGTTATTTCAGTATTTATAACCTCTCCTGCATTCATATTCCTGTACTTGATGATAAAGACTTCTTGTATAACTGGATGAACTACACTCAGTCTCTTCAGGAAAGCAGATAAGCTTTTTTACATCAAAATATTTAATTATAAAGTTGATCATGCTACTTTAGTAAATCTTTTAAAGAAAAAAAAGAGATTAAATTTTATCTTGAAGAAGAAAGTCTTACACTTAAAGTAGGAAACAGACATGTAATTTAGGAAGAAAGTAACTTGGCAGTTCAAGGTAATTAATGAGCTTCTTATACTCTCTAATGATGAAAATGACTACAGTATCCAGAAAAAAAATATCTTTAATATGCGATAAAATTATGACAGATAATGAAAAGCTGCTTCTAAAACATATGCAATTAGTAATTTTGGTTTCACTTCTATTCATGGTTTTGCATTTCCCAACAGTTAACAAAATAATAATGTAAAATAAATATGCACAGCAGAGCTGAGTAAAATTAGTGTTCTTTTTGTCCACTAAAGTAATTTATTTATTTATTTATTTTTTGCATTTTCATTTGCATGTAGATACATGACCACAAAACCAAATGGAGTGAGGATGGAGTTTTCCTTAAGAATTTATTTACTCTACTTGAAAGGAAGATGAGTTTTTTTCCTCAAGGTAGTTGAACCGGGTAATTGGGGATCATCTTAAATCTGGGATTGCCTTATTTCATCTGGTGTGGAAGATCCTTTAGGGAGGATGGAGGAAAATATGTCAGAAGTTGATTACTTCTGCTTTTCCTACTCACTTGCGAAGTTATGGGATGGCCTGCATTTCAGAGGGAACTGTTGTGATTTGTGGCAGTTGTGTGAGCTCCCTGAATCTTACAAATGAATTGTGAAATGGCAGATCATTTGGAGATGAGAGGTAGGAATGCAAAGGTGAATTAGGAATTACCAGTGAATATAAGGAGAATTTACACTGCATATTTTAGGCATATATTTATGTTCTACGCAGGGAGTTGAGGGGGATTGGAAGAAAAAAAAAAGCAGACAGTTGTGACCTGAGAGGAATCAAGTCATGATGGGGGCAAATGTGTGATGACAAAACCAATCAGAATGGAAGATTTTTGCTGTGGTTTAACTCCAGCCAGAAACTAAGCACCACACAGACGCTCACTCACTCCCCCCCCACCCAGTGGGATGGGGGAAAAAAATTGGGAAAAGAAGTAAAACTCATGGGTTGAGATAACAGTTTAATAGAACAGAAAAGAAGAAACTAATAATGATAATGATAACACTAATAAATGACAACAACAATAATAAAAGGATTAGAATGTACAAATGATGCACAGTGCAGTTGTTCACCACCTGCCGATCGACGCTAAGTTAGTCCCCGAGTGGCGATCCCCCATCCCTACTCCCCCTGGTTTATATACTGGGCATGACATCACACGGTATGGAATAGAATACCCCGTTGGCCAGTTTGGGTCAGCTGCCCTGGCTGTGTCCTGTGCCAGCTTCTTGTGCCCCTCCAGCTT
>JAVJGG010000008.1:20058542-20071495 GCA_035590195.1 Aviceda cuculoides | reverse complement strand
CTGAACTCAAAACACAGCACCGTACCAGCTACTAGGAAGACAATTAACTCTATCCCAGCTGAAACCAGGACACCTGTGTTATCAATACTGTCACAAATCAAAAACATAGGACAATAAGAGCTACTATGAAGAGAATTAACTCCATCCCAGGCAAAACCAGTACACACTTTGAGCAAAATTTCTCGAGTATTTGAGTGTAGCTATGGAAAGACATTATACCATAGAAACAAGTCAGTTTCTAAACCAACGTTTCTGATGGTAGATGAAACTCTCATGCTAGTAATTCTTGGAGTGTATGCTCAGTTCTTTTTCTTATATGACTACTTTATTAATTTTCATTGATAAATAGTGATGACACTGGATTCCTCTTCACTATTTTCCTCACAGAGATTTTTTACATTATTAAAAACATATGCAATATTATTTCTGTGGCAAATTATTTATACAGGATTTGTTCCAATCAAATCACTTACGAAAGCAGAGGATCTATATGAGACTTAAATCAAACTAAATGAAATAGAAGTAGACCAATGTGAAATTCTAGACTGAGATTAAAACTAGGTCTTTATGCTTCTTTTATGAACTTCAGAATTGAACCATGACATGAAGAACAGAGAATGTTAGCAACAGAAATGTATTTTAATATATGCTAGAGACTCAAATAGCAAAACCTTTATGCTACAAATTCAGATTTTTATCAAACTAAACTGAACAGCAGAATACATATCCTGTTCTGTCAGTCACACAGACTTTTCTTTCAGGCACAATGAAAATCTGTTTTGGCACTTTTTTCTTCATTTCATGTGTAATAAATATAGAGATATAGATGTGTGTATGTATATGTGTGAACTTCATTCCTCAAGACTGCAGTATGTATATACTTTAAGATTCATTTGGCTACAGTTAAATATATGCATAATATTTACTCAGCAAACTAACTATGGGAAGACTAAAGGTTTTCAGAGCTTTTTGTTTTTCTTGATGTGATTCAGGTACACACTTTATGGAAACAAAATTGATTTTGACACATATCCTTTAAAAGCAAAGAAAAAATAAATCAGTCAAAAATGTTGACCAAGTTTACATATAGAAATATTCACATAGGAATATGGATTTTGAGAAGAATTCTGCTTACAAGAACATAAAAGAACACGATTATTACTAAATAGCTTTTTTCAAGGTATACCAGATCTCATACAGATGTTTTCCTCTCTTTTTTTCATTAATTGTTAATATTCACATAGGAAAGAAACATGGAACTGTATAGGGAAGAACACTTGCTTATTAAATATATTGGTTTCAAATTCTATCTTAAATTTAGAAAGAAAAAAAAGAAAAAAGTAAAAAAAAAATTTACCCTTGGACAGAGATACCTTTTTCCACTTAGTAAGGTAATCTAATAACTAGTGAATTCATAAGAAGAGATGCCAATTATAATGCATAGAACCCCTATCTAAAAGTGAGATTATTTTGAATAATTTATGATTCAGAAGTGATTAAGTATGTCTCCAGCAGTTTAACTCACCTTGAATTAATTAAACTTAATGCTAACAGAATAGTCTTCCAGTTGGCTTCCTGGGTGAATTTTTAAGGTAGTGACTTCCAATGGCAAGGCAAAATATTCACACTGCCTGCTAGTTACTGTCAAGAGAATGCCTAACCCTTGTTCCTTGCAACCAAGTGGGGTTCCTGCTTTACTTCAAACTAAAGTTCCAGTGATAACTCTCTGTCTGCTACACTGGGCCCCACACTCGCCTGGTTCTACTCCAGTCAATGTCATGGCATGTTTGGTGGCTGACTTTGATGGGTGCAAAAACTAGACTAGTGCTGAATGTTTAAGAGAATGACACCTTTTATCTAATCATCTATACAAATTAATGTTGTGGTTTAAAATGGACCCAGTTAAGAACACTAATACTTAATACTTATTCTTCACCAGCCCAAAGAACTACAGACAACTGATTCATATAAAATCTACAATCTGTAGATACTGAATATGTTGAGATGCTCACTTCTTGTATTTGAAATTGCTAACAAGATTTCCAAAACAAGTAGCATAAAATCATTCCCAAGGATGTTCTACTATATTTATTGCTTCTTCCACAAAATTTTCTATAACATAATCAGGTACATTTTAATATCATCACATGTATAGAGAAATGAAATTTTATATATGGTATTAGTTAAAAATATTTAAGAACATAAGGGAAGTTTTCTGTACAGTTGCAGTATTTATTAATAGCAGAGTTCCATAGATATAGTTTCACCCCCATAGTTTCAGAGATGAAAACAGTGGAATTATTATTAGAATGATTTACTAATATATTAGCCCTTTCTGCCTTCTCTTTATAGAATATAGATGAGAGGTGAAGAGAACCTTCTAACATTGTTAACAGGACTCTGTGGAAGGACTGAAGCCTAAGCATTTGCCTGCCCACCTCCATGGCAGCAAAAAATCTTTCCATTTTATGAAGACTGAGAAACATATATATGTTGCGATTTTTAGGAGTTGAAATGGAAAAAACCTTCTCTTTCACGTTCTATCACCAAGTGAACGAAGATACTTCACCACTGGAAAACTACCCAGGGTTCAATTTATACTATTCCAAATAAAAACAAAATTCCTGGTTACTCAGAGTATGTCTCAACTAAGTAAAATAAACATTTGCAATGCAGAGGTATACATCAGGACTGGCCACCTTTAGAAACCACAGAAAGAAAAAAGATAACATTTCAGTATGTACTTTTTCTTATCTTAAAGAGGAAATTTAAATAGATCAGATAAAAGTTACTCCAAAAATGTAATCTTCTCCCACTTACTTTAAGAGGAGTTTATAGTAGTCAGCTCAGATGTAGGTAATAACAGCATGCAAAGTTAGGTGAAATTAATCCCCTCCTCTGACACCAGATTTTTGCTACATCCACCATCTGTTGTGCCTGAAAATTTGTCCAACCACTGAAAGAAAGTACATAAACAGATTCCATTTCCATCTTCTCTTCATGAACATTATGCTATTTTTCTGTGTCTGTGAGAACATTGCAAGGTCTCATAATGCGTAAAGCTCACTTTTGGTGATTAAGCCTCTTTACAACTAATAAAATTTCTCTCTGACTGAACTGACAGAAATGCATTAAAGTCTGTTATATGGCTACATGCTATTCTTATACAGAAACAGATCTGAGGGTATTTCATTCCCATAAACTGGACAAAGGATATAGACTCAAAAGGCCTTTGAAGAGATAAGAGAAAGTCACAACTGCTCTGGGATGTATGATAATGATGCAAATCTTACAATGGCAGGGAAAAAGTTGACATCTATTTCTCACAATGACATTGGCTCATGATAGCAATAGTAGCATGTGGAAGAATTACCAGTGAATGATTAAAGCTGCAAATGAGATATACAGGAGGTGTTTTGTAGACACAAGTTAGGTTGCTAGTGGAAGGTCAAAAGATGAAAGCCTGAACTGTGGTTTTACTCCCCTTTTTTTCATCCAGTTAGTCTTCCTCAAGTCTTGTTTTCTTTCATCCACAATTTGTCTAAAAGATCATAGAACAACATAAATAAATCATGAAAGATGCCCAAGAGATTCTATGGACAATCCCCTTTCCAAAAAAGGATCAAAATACCTTCCAAGTATTTTGTTGATATTGAAAGGCACATTTTAAAAAAAGAAATCTCCCATTCTGTTTCTCTTGCATTACATATAGATAGACATGGTAAAACCTGCATAAATACATATACATACCTATATGTACATATATATGTCCACATAAATATATTGCACACCTTCTTCACACTCTGTAGCAATTTTCAACCTATTCAACTACTCCTAATACCGTGCTGGCAACATCAAACAGTGCTCGTAAACATAAATGGGTTTGCATAATAAGATTATTATAAGATTGAGGTATTTAAAAACTTGTAAATACATAAGCTCAACTGCAGTCAAAGGCATGTGTGTTAGATCCAGGTATCAAACCCATTTTTTTTCCCAGAAAATGATGAAAACTGAATAGATATCAAAGGATGAATATTTATTTAGATGAATTTGAGCCATGGCACTTATTTATTTGCTGTTCTCTCATGCTGTCAAATATTCCCAGCAGTCTCTTGTTTGTCAGCATCCAGTATATGGCTGGTTCCTTTGCCAGGCTGTTGGGGTGCACCCTTCCCCCATGGTGAGGCTTATCTAGTGCTGCTGCTGCAGCTCTGAGTCTGTTGGAAGCCTTGTCTAGCTCCCAATCCAAGAATTAAACCAGACATAAGAAGTTGCTGCAGGACCACCACACCGATACAGAAATATGCATATCTCAAGGTGTCACAGGAACCTTGACAATGCAGTTGTTATTTTGAAAAGCCAAATAGATAATACCATTTGAACATGCTAGTGAAAGATGAGTTATATTAGAAAAGGTAAGAGTTTTAACAGAGATGTAATTTTGAACTTTATACAACATGTGGCAGGTGACACTGCTTTTGTAAGCTCGTTGCGGTACCTGTTTTCCTTTTTCCATTATTCCCATAGGGATATACTTGTTTCCCAAGCCCCATACATGCAATAAATAAAATCAGCAGCTGTGTGAAAGGTTAAGCACAGGGCAAATGGATTTCTGCATTAGTGTCCCAAGGACACATGATAAGGCAAATTCTTCACAATCGGACCACAGAGTAATCAATACTGAGTATGCAGACTTTCCTACAGACCTCATAGAATATAAATAGAAGTCCAGTTTTAAAACCCTTCCTTATTGAAATAGCTACCCCCCCTCCCTCCAAACAAACAAACAAACAAAAAAACCAACAACTTTCCTTGGGTTTTTTTCTGAGATTACAGTATCTGACCTGTTTGAACACATCAGAGCTAGCTGCCTTAGTGAAGGTTCGTCAAGATACAGGAAACACAAGGCGTAAAATATTAACCTTTCCTTAAGATTTCTCTTGTACTAAACAACTACTTCCCTGACTTAAGAAAAACAAAATTAAGTAGAACTTGATTTTCTAAATTTTATAAATATTTTGTGAGAATTATTTAATTAGCACAATTATGACCCCAAGTATTTTTAGTTTGTGAAAATGGACAGCTATCTGATTTAGGAATATGTTTCTATTAAACTTCTATGCAAATAAGATAAGCAGTTGCATAGCTGGGGATAAAGTTGTGTCACGCTTATAGTAGTGGAAATGGCATTACTGTTATGCTTGAATTATAATAGGATAAGGGAAAAGAAGCTGGCCTGAGCTGTTAAAAAACAGCAGTCCCTACAACTTAGTTCAAGGAAAGTATTAGGGCATTCGAGAGCTGAACAGTTCTCACTCTTAGTGTCTACAATCAAAATTGTTGTTCTAGGAATTTTAGTTTAGTTTTGAAGGTAGCTAAAATGTATTAACTCTTATGTTTTCAGCACTGGAATTCTTTAGGGATCAAAATATTTATTTACAGGCATGTTCAGAGGTATTTTATTCATATCTACACAAAGCAGTTCAGTTTCTGCTCATATCTACAATTACAGTGAGACCAACAGACAGTGTTTCTTCACCTGTGTGGCCCTGAAGCTTGATCTCATCATCATTAGTTAGATCATATCTTGAAATGCAGACCCTACACATGATCACATGGGAAAAAAGGAACAATCTAGTTTATTTAACTAACATTTTGCGGCTAGCCTATTCACTCAGGACACAGAATTCCAATTTTCTCTCAACACAGTTCATATCCATGGCACAGTTTTTCTGTAAAGAGCATTTTGCTTATCGAGTTCTTATGTTTTGTACAAAAATATTAAAATATCCTAGAGGTAAGAGAACTCAAATTCTTTCTCTGTTGGTATTTCTCCAATTTGAAATTAAATATTCAGGAGAGCAAGAGTTGTAAAACCAGGCTATTTCCCTAAAATATATTGTATAATACAGTCAGGCAAAAAAGTAAAATACCTCAGAAAGCCATAGATGAATAACACATAATAGCTAAAAATTGTGCATAGTCATTATATATTCAAAGATTCAAAATGATGCAAATATTATAAAAAAATCATCTGAAGAAATAACCAGAAATTTGGAGGTTTTCTATTCTTCCTCTGAACTTTGTTTACAAATACTACTTACAGGAAGACTGACGAGCTGTCCCTGAAATAGCTCTGCACTGCAGTGTGAAACAGATGTGGGACTTTGTCATTTGCTTTGCATTTCCTGAGGTTGTCAGCTTGTGTGAGTTTTCTTTTTATTTTGGCTCCCTCACACCATCTTTTTAAAATGTGCATTACTTATTTAGAACTTTTTAAAAATGCATGTCACTGAGTTGAAAAACTGCTCTGAGTTCATAGCTGTGAAAATCCAAACCAGGGGATAAATTCTAAGCCTCAAGTATCTTCAACAATTTGGAGAATTCTAGGCAATCTAGGGACATAAACTGATTAATGCTTAGCTCTATACAATAAATATGGGGGAAAAGGATTTATTCCCGCTGTGACTACTGTGTGTGATATAAGCAGGTTCTGTGATAGTGCTAAGTACATAGAGGAGGAAGAGACAACTGCAGTGAAACTGCAGATTTCACTCTTTTTCATTCTTCTTCACCAAGCTGAGAGCAGAGACCAGATTGTATCTACTTAAAAGGAAGTTAAAGGTGTCAGTGCTGAACTAGGTTATCTAAGCCACCCTGGGGAACTTCTTCTTCAGATCAGTCTTGAACGGAGAACAGGTTTAAAGCTGCAACTTATGTTTTTGGTTCCTGCTTGTTTTATACAATACTGAGATAAACAAAATTTAAGCAGAATTATAGCTACAACACTGCAAAACACTGGACAATGTTTGGTTAAATTGGTAGGCATTTCAAAAATGAGAGTGTAATCTGGCAAAGCATTTACGAGTTTTAAAATGCTCCATGGATGTAGAAGTTCAAGAACACCATGCAGGAGTCTCCTCTAGCCTACTGAGGTGACTCTGCCCCCATCAGGCCTCAGGTCTCAAATTAAATCTTTTCTGGCAAACAAAATTATACTGTAGTAAATCACCACCACACTCATCTGTTTATAGTGCAGATTAGAACACCAGCTGCCTCCTGTGAAAAGGGATAAAATAGTCTTCCCTTGACATAGCTTGCTGGAAATGTCCAAATATCTAGCCAAACTTGAATCATGCTTCACTCACTCAGGCTGCTGGCCAAGATAGTAAAACAGTAACAAGGTAGTAATCAAAGTGCTTGTTCAGGAAGTGAGGGGTTTAAGTCTTTCTCATCCTAAGATGATTTTGATTTTTCAAAAGTACTTTCAGTCTCAGACTTTAGACTGCTCTGCATAAAACTTGCCCACACAATTCTTTTGGAATCTAATACACTGGACTGTCAGAAATAGATCCAGCAGAGTAACACGTAAATTGTAAACTAACTGCAATCCAGTTCTGAGTGCTTGCTCAGCTAGGATGGCAAATAGGGACTGGAAACAGGCAAAAGAGCATTTTGTTCTTTGAAACGTTGCTGGATTCTTCTCTAGCAGTTTTCTAAAAATACAGGAAAAGTACATCCACTTTGTTATGGCTGATCTCACTTCTAAGCTGTCATTGAAAAGGTGGACATCATCCTTACCAGCTAGGATCCTGGTTTTACATGGAAGAATAACATCCACCTTGACTGAAAGATATTTCTAAGAACCGAAGGAATCCTATCATTCTCAAGCTAAACAGGGTAGCATCTGCAGTGGTAGGCAGGTTTAGAAATCACATGAAATGGATTATTTTCTGGATCTTGGGGTTTTAATCATATAAGTCTTTTTTATCTCTTTGTTTGCATTTTGGCTAGTGTAGATATCTCAGCAAACAATAAGCTGTGTGCTATAAATCTCAAACTTGTTATTCTATCTTCCTAATACAGTCTGCATTACTTGTAGAAATCTAAGTCAGCTCTGGCAAAGTTTGGTTTCCAGAAGTGGATACTTCACTTCTAGCCATTTAGGCTCAGATTCGACCCCTCTTTTAGTACCTAACTTCTTGCTGAAACCCACAGCACACTTACAATTTATTCGCACTGTTTTCAGTCCAGCTCTTCACACGTATGGAAGCTGCAAAACCTTCAGCAGAACAATGCTATGTATTAAGTTAAATCATTAGAAATGTAAACTGATGTCACTTATTCTCCACTACAGCTATAGATCTTTCATTCAGAAATCTTGGTTTGTTAACAGTTGATATCACATACCTAGTTTTGAAAGAAAACATGAAGTTTTAGTTTAGCTCTTCACTAAAAAAACCTACTATATTCACAATGTTCTAATTGTTATCAGAGCTGCAATCACAGAATCAACAAAAAAAGGACTTTAAAAAAACATCAAGGTACCTGCAGCATGACCTTTCTGTAAGCTCTGGATGAGACACAAGTCAGAAACCTCTCCATTATATATGAATTAAAAACTGGACAAAAACATGTAACTAAGTTACTGATACAGAACTGAATGTTAGCTTTAGCAAAGGTTAGTTTGTACCACTTCTGGTATATTTTTTAAGAAAATGGTGTTCAGTTTTCCATGGCCGTTGGAGGGAGAATAGCAGTCAGTCCAAGCAATTCTTAGTTTCTAGTAGGCTCTCTCTTCTAGATAAGCAGGTCTCTTCTTGTAGCTGAATGCAAGAAACAGAAGGCAGGGAAAAGGACAGGCCGTCTGGCTACTTATCTGTGTGACGGTGCTGAACACTACTGGAGTATTGTTCAGTACTTGCCAGTGAGCACAGAATTAGGAATATCAGGCCCAAATGCTTCAAAACTGGGGGAATTTAGTTTAGCAGAGGTATTTACATTAAACTTTTTCAACAAAAGCTGGTATAACAGGGTGTAGAGTCATTTCAGTTCAAAGGAAAAGCTGAATAGGCTGTTGGAGAGTGATTAAAGAAAGTGTATTCCCAACTCTAGAATTATGCAAATAAAACCATTTTTAGCATTCATTGGGTGCATAAGATGTATTTAAGGATAAAAATATGTCTTAATCCATAGAGAATTACTTCTGTAGAAATAACTGGCAAGAAGACTTTTTTAGATTATTCTAATTTATACAAAGTAAATCATAGTTAAACTATAAAATACACCATGTATAACTGAGAATGTTCAGGGAATTCTGTTTAGCTTTAAGACATCTAATCACTTTACCTATTTTTTTTTTCAGATATTTTTTTTTCTTTAAATTAAGTTATTTAAAATTTAGGATAAACTTGTTGAAGAACAGAAGTATTAACTTTCTCTGATGAGGGGATCTTTTTTCCTAAAGTGTTCTCCCATGTTTTTTTCATTGTCAGGGTTGGATTTCAGTTCATCACAAAATAATTGGTTAGTATGATGTTTGCTGGCTCAGATGCGATGGCTGAAATTAAGGCCAGTAACAAATATCTTGTATTAATCTCATTAATATAAATGTGTATGAATGTCAAGTTTTATGTTTTGAATGTAATGCACAGTTCAGTGTTTGAAAAAGATGAAAATGAAATGTGAATAATGCCCACTGAGGCAGAAAGGAAAGGTTTAATACATAGTCCGTTAACATCTTGTTGACAGCTTTCTAAGCCCCAAAGAACTTTCAAGGTGGAGCTGAGCCATAAAAAAAAAGACTGCTTGCCCAAACCTAGGCCTTATGAGGTTTTATGTGGCACAAGAAGACTGACACCGACCATGAACCTATTGTCTTGTGAGCTGTATGTGAAGAGAGACCTTATGCATCTAAATTTAAAGTATGTTGGCTAAGAATTTTTTTAATTCCCCCCCAGCATTTTCACCTGTTTCTCAGTAGTCTTGCAAATGCCTGTAATATTGGTAGTTTTGTAAGTAAATATACCTATTCTTTGCAGAAAGCAGGCTGGGCGCTTCAGAAAGGAATTCACAATAATCTGCATACTCAATAATACATCAGTAAGAAACACTGAAGAAAAATTGTGTCTTAAAGCCTTTCCTTCCAGGGTTTAGGTATCTAACTGAGCTTCAGTAGATTTCTTATGTCAATTCAGAATTCACAGGTCAGACTCTTAGGTTAAAACCTGAAAAAGAGGAGTAGAAATCCCTCCTTCCTTCCATAGTAAAAGTTGTAGATTTGAGACAAAGTCTCAAATGTCTCAGGGCATTTCTTATCCTTATTTCCTTATTCTGACCAAAAAAAATATTTAGTAATTCTCTTTAAAGTGACAGCTTCAAGGAAAGTGTCTTCCTCACCCATACCTGCATCCAACTGTGTCAGGCAGAGAAGAAATTTGAACCATGGTCTCATAGCCTGGATGTCAGTCTGCTCTAGTGGGCTGAGCAGACACATAGAGGAACTTTGAGTCTCTGAAACTAAAAAAGGTGAAGTATCAGATATGTGGCAAATTTTCTCATATGGTCAAGGACTAAGTGTTATTGCGTCTGCCATACATATCTAGGGAACTTAATTCTGTAAAACTTGTTTAGTTGGAGAGGAACATATAAGCTGAAGACACACCTGTGGTCATGAATTTCAGATTCATATTTATACAAGGTAAGGCAAAGTATACGTAAGTATTTAGAATCTTAAGTCCTTAATAAAAGTTTTTTTATAGATTCAACCTGCGGCTAATACAGTCCCATGTCTCCTGGAGAGCTAGCTGCTATACTAGTCAACCAGGTTTCCTTCCACTACAGATGACAGAATGAAGTATTACAGGTTGTTGTTTTTTGTTTTTTTTAATTGGTCCACATGCATCAATAAATACTTAGATTGTAGACAGTTTTCACTAGTTTATTTATAGGCCTTGAAAATTTTCATAATATTATCTTGGCTGATGATCTTTATGGGAGATCTCTAAGATGGTATTTGAAGTTCATTTTCAATTGTAGATGTTTTATGGATAACATATCACTTCGAATGTTTCTGTGATTGAATCTGTGACTCAAGTTTCCTTGATGAAATCACAGAAAATCTGCTAATTAGATTTGTACCTCTGTCTCATAGTGGAAAACAGAACTCTGAGTTGTGGAAGTCTACTCTTTTGCACATTTCCAGGTTCCTCAACGAACCAGAAACTTATTTTTTATTTTATATTTGAAATACTAAATAAAAAAATCCCTGTATCTGAGAAGAAGTATAAATATAGAATTTGCATACATATATACAAACATTATATAAATATAGATATGTATATTATATAGTTTTTTATCCAAAAGTTTGGACATAGGAGTGGATGGAGTTTAGAACCCAATATTAAAATCGTAGTCTGATATTCCCAAAATTTACATTTATTCCCAAATTAATGCAGATATAAAATTCTCTTTTACAGCCAATAGCTTTCTGTGTAATTATTAGCTTTGGCTCTGTAATTAGAAAAGTAACTGATTTTAAAGTTTGTTTTCTCAAGAAAAGTATTTTTTATTTTAGTGAGAATATTCAGAAAATTCTGAAATAATTTCTGAGTTGATATTTATTTTGTTAAAATTCATTCATTACTTTTGATTGACAAAATCACTACATCCTGCAAATATAAGAAACCATATGTTTTTTGTTCTTTTGCCTTGGTTTGGTGATGTCACAACTGAAACAAAGAGAAAGAAAGAGTAATATAATTCAATTTTTTCTGTGTTTGGAAAATCTAATATAGATGTATAACTTTTTATCAATGTCTGTCTGTAACTATAGCAACAATATTGACAATAAACAAAACCCAAGAAATCCTTAATCTCAGTGACAATTATCTTGTTCATCTTGCTCACCATTACTCTTCCAATTATTTTGCTCTTCTGCCTCTAGCACATTTCTAGCGTGAACTGACTGCTACTGAAGAGACTGAATTGTGACAGCCTGTTTCACCTCAAAATTGGAGCAACGATACATTAAAACTCATTCTATGGCATTGCACTCTACAAGTATACATTTTTTTTCTGGTCATACATGTTTACTCATTCCTTTAAGTGATGTCATTACAGTTTAGTTTAGTTCAAAATCTCCTTACACACAGAATTATCCTCTCAGCCAGAGGTAATGAATTTACTGTAAGAAATCAGATACACACATAAAAATAAATATTTTCTACTTGCAAACTGAATAAGTACACTGTTTTCAACTAAGCAGAGGAAATTACACAAAGTATAACTGAGAAATCAAACCCATGCAAGCTAACAATGCAGGAAAATTGTCAGACCATACGCTATGTTTACTATTCAAAAAATTTCAAAGCAAAATCAATTTGAAGCTCTCCTCCAAGACCAAGGGCAAAATTTGCCTTTCCCAGACTTCCATGTATCTCACATAACTAGTTTTTTAGGGACTGTAGACAAATACGTTGCAAATAATTTTATAATAAAGGACTCTCTTTCAGATGTTTATAACTCTATTTTTCCTTTACCACTTAGTAAATAAACCACACTAATGTCAGAAGCCAATTCTCATTTTATTTATCATGGCTAGCTAGAAACAGATAAATAAAAACATTTCAAACCTCCTAAAGGCTTTGAGATTGATGAATCCGCTTGCTGCAGTTCTTGCCCTTTCATTGTGCATCTCAATCTTTGCAATGTTTTTTGCAAAGTTTAATTTGCTTCAGATTGCCTTGACTCAAAAAGTAGTGTCCCACTATTGTTAATAGACTTGAAATGGCAGGTTGCACTCAATAGACCAACTGGGAATCCTGTTTGATCTTTAGAAGTGTGTATTGGCTTTGTGTGGCAAGGTTTTGGTAGTGGGGGGGTTACAGGGGTGGCTTCTGTAAGAAGCTGCCGGAAGCTTCCACTGTGTCCAACAGAGCCAATACCAGCCGGCTCTAAGATGGACCCGCCGCCGGCCAAGGCTGAGCCCATCAGTGATAGTGGTAACGCCTCTGTGATAACATTTTTAAGAAGGAAGAAAAAGTTATTGGGACAGAAGGAAAACGGCAGCCGGAGAGAGTGTGAGAACATGTAAGAGAAACAGCCCTGCAGCCCCCCAGGTCAGTGCAGAAGGAGGGGGAGGAGATGCTCCAGGCACCGGAGCAGAGATT
>JAVJGG010000008.1:20037275-20053122 GCA_035590195.1 Aviceda cuculoides | reverse complement strand
TGGCCTCAAGATCCGCCAGGGGAGGTTTAGATTGGATATTAGGAAAAATGTCTTCACGGAAAGGGTTGTCAAGCATTGGAACAGGCTGCGCAGGGAAGTGGTTGAGTCACCATCCCTGGAGGTGTTTAAAAGATGTGTAGATGTGGTGCTTAGGGACATGGTTTCGTGGTGGACTTGGCAGTGTTAGGTTTATGGCTGGGCTCGGTGATCTTAAGGGTCTTTTTCAAGCTAAATAATTCTATGATTCTAAGATGCTGTGATTCTATGATCCTAAACCACAAATGTCTTCTGTGGGATTTTTAATTCCCCTGAAACATCTGATACCGCATCACTGTCAGAAGCAGGACAAGTTGCATCTTGTATTCAACTTATTAAATCAGTTCTATTTTCCACATTTTGTAGGAAAGTGTGTGTTGGTGTTTTCACAGCACTTTCCAATCAAAGATCTCAAAACATATGAGTCAATGCATGATTATTCAGAAAAACTCAAAAGAGAGAGATTTAAATATTGGAAAAAATAACAACAGAGATTACATGATCACAAACTGAAAATGAAACAAAGTTTCTGCTTAATTCTAGTGCAAATGTATATCTTCAAATAAGATTTCAATCCTGAAATAAGAAATCATATTGGACAACAGGGCATCAATTCACTGACTTCATCATCGGTGTGACCATTATCTAATCTAATTATTTTATCTTTTAATCTTATTTAAATTTAGCTATATTCCCATCCTTTTATAAGGTGAGCAGTGTTAAAAGTCAATCTTTTTTTTCTTTTAATAGGCATTTGGACATCACGTAAATTAAAACTGTTTTTTCTGATTCAGACCTGCTGGTTTCATTTTGTATCCACCAGAAAGGCTTCAAAACTCCCTCTCCATCTCCCTCTGTCATTCCCTCCCTCCCCATCATCCTCTATCTCTCTTCCTCTCCACACTGAAGAAAAAAAGGAGGGTCACTTTTCATGTCTCCTTGAATGAGTTAACTACAGTTTTTGCCTGTCTCACTTTGAGCATTTAACTGTCATAAGGGCAGAGCCAGGGCCTTTTCATACATTTTGAAATAATACATTGTCTATTTGGAGATAGCACTGTCATTTGTTTTCATTTCACCAGTATGTCGCTCTTCAGATTGAAATATATATTAAAGGGAAAGTCCACTTTCTGAGAAATGTAACAAAATGGATGAGTTTTCTTTAACCACATTTTATCTGAAACACAATCTTTTACTACAAATAGTATCATGGATTATAAAATATATTTTGAAATTCAATAGTCTTCTGTTGTTTATTTTATTGTAATTCCAGAGAACACAGGAGACAAATTGTCTCCTTGTCAAAATTTCAGCTTCATTATACAAGCTTGTCTATGTTTTATACATTCTCCTCAGAAATAGTAGTCTGAAATATTTTATATAAATACATAAAAATATTATTTTCCTTATATTTATTCTTATGATATATGTTACTGAAAACTTTCTTTCTCCACAACAGAAGATGGAAGAAGAATCAAATATGCTTTTTACGTTGCAGAACTCAATGGTCAAGAATATAGAAAGGTTGGATATGACTTACTATTTACCTGCACGTTTGAGAGCAATTTCTCAAATATAATTCACTCTACAGACAGTCTCAATGTCTGCACATGTGTTGGTGTGCTTCTATGTATCTACAAGCTCTCATTACCAGACTCCAGAGACTCCAACAAAGAAAAATTAGAGTCTAGAAATAATCTTTTAGCGCATATTTAGAATTAATAATAATACTATGTATTATTTTCATAGCATGCGAAGGGGTGAAATGCGTGTCTGTATTGTCATTTTACTCCATTCTTGTCATTGTCAATCCATTGGACAGCAGCACATATAAAGCCATGTTATCTTTTAATAGAGATAATTTTTACAAAGCATTCTCTACAAAAGTTGCTATCACCTCTGAATCAACATTCACCCACTTCTTCTTCATACTATTTGAAGGTATTACAGAATCACGTCTGAGGTGGGAAGGGACCTCTGGAGGTTGTCTTGTCCAAATCCCCTACTCAACCAGAGGGACCCAGAGCCAATTGCCCAGGAACATGTCCAGATGGCTTTTGAAAATCTCCAAAGAGGGAGACTCCACAACCTCTCTGGGAAAAAGAAGGTAGATGTCTTGAAATTGTTTGTCAAAATTAGTTTGGGTGATTTCTTGGTAATAAGTTTAAAAAGATATTTATTTCACCTTGTGTTTTTAACTTAGCTCACCAGTTTTTCCCCTCCAGTTCAACTGAATTTGCTTTTCTTCTCATTCAGTGACTAAGGCTAAGTAGCCAGTCAAATATTGGCTTGACTTCTTGTTATCATCTGGTTTTTGTGTTTATGTATACAAGCATATAAAATATCTTAGGTTGTTCTTCAGCTGACAGTAATGGTACCTATATACTGATACATGTAGCAAGTAACCACTAGATAATTTCTGATCTAGCTGACCTACTGCCAGGACTAAGAATGATATCTGGCTTAAATGTAAATTTCTTTCACAGTAACTCTTTTTCTGTATATCACTGCAAGCTACTAGATAGAAAATGATTACATATTTATTATTTGGAGAGTCTTTCTGGTTGTTCCAGCTGAGATGTTTCTTTAGTGTACTGGAATAAGACCAGATTTTCTCTTTTTGTTTGTTTGTTTTTTCAAGATTGTGAGTTTTATAACTGGTGATCTCTCTGTCTATCTGTGTATCTGTCTATTTGAGAATTAGCCAAGGATGAGAATTTCTGAGATTAAATGGAGTCATGGATAATTCAAGGTTAAGCAAGCCATAGACTGTCTAAAGTTTTACATACTACACATCTAAAAAGGAGTGATAGACCCTTATTTTGATCCTGCAACATTGGAATAGTAACTCGCAGAATGCTTCAGTGAAGCATGGAGCAAAATGCATTTGGAATGAGATTATGGAAAATTGTCAGTTATGTCTTGTTTTATGCCACTTTTGAAGGCTGAGGGATTTTGTGGGTTGTTTTGGTTTTGTTTTTTTTTTTTTTAAGAAGATCTTTCAGAAATATAGATATACATTTATCATGCTTCTCCAGAGCACATAGACCCTGCACACATAAACACTGCATCTAGACAGTAGTAAAAGCAATAAATAAAATCTCTGTTGTTTTTTTTAGTTAAAAGAATTACTTACAAACAGTCTTTATCCATCTGTTTTAGTTACTCGTACTCTGTTGAGTATATTTCATTTCTGTTTTAGCTAACTGTGTTTACAACAATAATCTCTTTTTTGGTCCTTAGTAAATATTTTTCTTACAGAATTAATATTATATTAACAGGTTTTATGTTCATTAGAAACTGAATAAGACATTAATAGATTAATGTGAGACCTCTCAACATTCATATCTCTTCTCTAATTAATATACATAGGATATATTGAAAATGCATAGTAAGATAAAATAATTTCCTCAATTGCATATATGTGTATCTCTATTTGCAGATATACAATAAATAAAAATAACATCAGGTCTGCAGAGATTTTTGCATGGATTTAATGCCTCATCGTTGTAGGAAGGAAGACCTACAAAAGCGTTCTATAGAAGAAAGGAGATTTAGACAAGTTATATGCCAAGAACAAGACAATTGTTTTGAAATCTACACAGATTCTGTATTCTGAGTTAATGTACACTTGGATTTCTTTGTCTTGCTCCATTGATGACAAGATGTATTGTAAGGTCTCAAAGAAAAAAGGCTTTTCAGGACAGAAAAAAAAAATGGTTACCTTTGGAATTCTACAGTTTTTTCTTCCTCAAGAGAAACCTGAGACAGATGATTACATAATTTGGTGTTGTGTGAAACAAGTTCGATTAAGTGTCCCTTCATTTTCACATGGTGTGGAATTCAAGATTTCTAATATAGCTGACATAAGTTATCATTATCACGGTTTAACAGTACCAAAGCATTTACCACAATCTTTTGAAGCATCTATATTATTAATGCAACTGTGAAAAGTGCAGATTATAATCAAAATAATTGTTTAAATCTAACACTATTACATTTTTTAAAAATACCATTGTTAAACATCAATAAATCCCTGTATGGTGTGATAGAACCTGACACTTCTAACATACACAGTTTTTTCCTACATCTATTTCTTTCACTTCAAATAAAGAGACAAAATATGTTTGAGGAAGGTAGCAGAAAGAAAAGATTTTTACAAGCAAGCCTGGCAGCCATTTTTAAATTATTCCAATGCAGTATATCGGTCAGAATCTAGAGTTACTGTAAAACATTGCAGTAATTTTCACAATATTGGTGAATGACCAAGTGGATACATTAGCTAAAATGAAAGAAGCAGCAAATATAAGTAACAGGAAAACAATCTTGATGGACAATAAGGTCATATGATTGGACTAAAAGTCAAAAGAGGGTATGTAAAAATTGCTATATTCTTTGACATGTTTTCAATGTGATATTTCTGCCTCTTCCTTCTCTGAGCTGTATGTACGCCTGAAAGGGAAAAATACGTATTTCCAGACTAGTACTTGTACAGCAAGAATGAAGGAACCTTGGGATGCTAACTACACTGAATAACACAAGAATTTCACAGCAATTTCTCTTTTTCTAGCCACTATGTATTTTCTCTGTGTGTGAAATGTTTGCACATGTATGAATATGCAAGCATACAACTGCACCTATACTTCTTTAGGCTTCTTAACTTATTACTTTTTAGAACATAATATACACCAGCTATTGCAAAGTGAGACTCTCAATTTTGTCTCAGCTAGAATTGTGTGTATAGATTATTTTGCAAATTAGAAGGTAAATGGGGAGAAAGGATAATGGTTCTTCTTTTCTTTTTTTTTTCTTTAAATTAAAAAGTAAAATAGCCCATGTTTTGTTACTTTAAGCAATGAGCAATTAGAGGAAAAGGATGTATGCTACCATAAGTACTTTTGTGAAAATACAGCCCTTTATTTTTTCTCTCTAACCAGCAATATTCTGTGAATTTAGATCAAATTACATAATCAAACCCACATTTTTATCAAGGTCGCCTTTAACCAAAACCAACAAAACAAAGCAAAATGTTTCATCAAGCTTCAATCTTGTAAGCTTCACAAAAATAATAAATAAATAAATAAATAAATAAATAAACAAGCAGAACAAGACAACTTGTTTTTCTGAAAAGGCATCATGCTCTGTCTTTACTGATGAAGATAATAGTTTTTTCTTCCCCAAGGATTTCAACTGAGCAGTCCTAAAAAGGCATTTTAACAAACACACTAAATATCTCAGAGTTAAAAAAAATGTGTGGACCCAACCTAGACCCAGCCTATTTAGAATCATACTAAGCCAGAGACTATCGTTTTGCATCTAGGTGAAGCTGTAATATTTCTCCTGTGTTACTCATTTAAATCAGTTAGTTAGGACCTTACTAATGGAGGCTGGAGTGTGGTATTATATCTGCTGTTTATAGTTTTGCATGAATATACTTCTTCAGCGTTGGAGGAGTGCACAGTGAAGTGTTCTTGAGCCTACACCTGCAATTCTTAGGGAACGCAGCTTTTCTGGCTAGAATTCTTGGAAGTCATTAATCAGACTAAAACTCAACTTCTTGGAAATGTGTTACTTCAGGAAACATTTGGATATGAGTCGGTTTTATATATAAAACACATAAAAGGCTTACTAACTTTGAACCTTCTCTTTGCTTTAGGGACAGAGTTCTGTCTCCAAAACAAAGAGAAATGCAGCTTCTGCTAATGGACAACTTAATTTCAGGAAAAAATTAGTTCTAAAACTAAGAAAATCAGTGATGTAGAAGACATAAATTTCTCTTCTCTAGCACTATTAACTACTGTAAGACTAGTTAAGTAGATAAGGTAACTTAACTGTATACAGCAAGAACGGGCATCTAGTCAGAGTAGCTGCTGTAGTGAGGAAATCCAACATTTACTACAGATTTGCTAGGTAAACAAGTTTTGTGAACGTAAACTAAAAGGAAAAAACAAAAGCCCTTTTCTATAAATATGGTATAGGAAATGTTTTCCTTCTAGAAATAAATAATCTAAGACACATTTCTACCAATTTTATGTATTTTTAAGGCACCTATCACAGTAATCCATAAACACAAACATTCTTTTTTGCCTTTTTTTTTTCCCCTATGATTCTCTTTCCCCACACTTTCATCTGTTCCTGTGTTGACTTAAACATAAATCCCACTGGAACACTGTTTCTTTCTTTTTGCTGACACTACAAACCAGGATTCAAGAAACACAGACAAGGAAAAGTTTTTCTTCTTGGTACCATGATAAAAATACCAAAGTGTGGTGATAATTTTTTTTGCAGTACACTGTCCTGCAAGGTATATTTTAATTTACTGTAAGTCTTACAAGGAATCTTGACCATACATTTATCTGATATTCTAATAAGCATAACCTGTCACAGTACAGCAGCTTCTGAGAAGATAACCATGATAATACTTCTTTAGTTATTGGAAACATGTGCCTTTCCAATTCTAAGCAATATACCTGAAGAAGGTATCTAGATGGTACATAACAACTGAAGAAGTTGATAACATTCCAGAAATCAGTCTTAATCTAACTTTTGATACATGCTTAGAAGATGTTTTACTTTCCCCCATAGCACAAAACAGATAATCAGAGTTAAATGTAATGAAAAGAGAATATTTATCAGAGTAAAGAAAGTTAAGGATTAAAACCAGGGTTTGGCATGCAATTTAATTAAGCTAATGAAAATCAGACAGTGTTAATGAAAATATTCTTCAGTAATCTGGATATGAATCTACTGTAGCAAACCTAAAATACAACGTGAAAGGAAAATATTGATTCAAACTAAATAATCAATTCATAATAAATCAATTTTGCACCATTTTCAGCAGCAGGGTACCTAACAGCCATATTTGTTATGGTTGCTGGTTATAAAAATTTCTCTCTTAAGCTGCTAGTTAGTGAAACGTACTGTTTTTGCGCTTTCTGTATTTGCACAAAATTTATGATTTGTGTCCCTTGTAGTTGGTTACACTGTATACTATCATTTAAGTTTCCTGAATGAAACTCTCAGAGGATTTATTTTCATGCAAAGATTTAAAATTAGTTGATTAGAATTTTTAACTGTAGGAAATTAACATAAAAGTTGGGATAGAAAAGAATATAAGCAAATTCATTAAAAAGTTACAGTCACATCCTACAGCTAACAAGAGTTTGTCTATTAATGTCCCAGCCTGGGCTGTGTGTGCATGCACATATGTGTGTGTTTGGGGCGGGGGAAACATCAGGGAAAGGACTAAAAAAAGTTAGTAAAGAACAGCTGTGGTTGTCTGAACTACATTGACATTTACTGTACCAGAAAATTATGGAAACATTAAAGCTATTAGCTGTCAGTCATTTCTGTGAATAGTTCTAAATTAAGGTTATAGAAAAAGAATCTGTGTAGTTTATTTTTTTTTAAAGTGAGTTTCACAGAAGCCACAGAACTGTTTAGAAACTGCTACCATAGAAAGTCTTTTATTTCTTCCCCCCTCAACAGTAAAGGGAGGCCTTGAGGACTACAGTGTTAGTCTAAATATCCCTGTAGGGAAGTGAAAAGGAAAGAGACCTTGAGGCTCAGAAATATGGAGCAATTCAGTGCTCAAACTTATAATTTTAAAAGGCAATATTTTTTTTTTCCCTAAACCCTGAAATTTGGAAAGGTCAAACTTATTTTTACAACTTATTTTTCTTAAGAAATAAACAGTTTTACCATCATGCTAGGAAGTGTTCTTTCTTTATTGTTTTCTTCCTTGAGAACCCTCTGCCCTGGAGATAATTTCTGTAATTCAGTGAAAGAGCAGCTGGAAAAAGTAGAGAGAATGATGGAAATTCAAGCAGCTATGAAGTTGGAAACTGTGTGCTTGAAGCAAACTCCCTAAAGATCAGTTATTTAAGCTATCCCATAAACCTTGCTCTACTGATTACTGTTTGTCAAAGTGGTGACAACATATCCTGATGATATCTCTTCACAGCTTAGGTGTCTTACATTGTTTTTTTTTAATATATTACACAGTGATGTTAAAAGACTTACCCACCATCACAAATATATCTTTTGGAGGTGAAAAGACAATCAAGCCTGAAAATTGATCCTCATTTAAGCCCTACTACTAAGTTGAACAGAAAGTCTGCTATGTCATCCAAATGATTACAGGAGAAAGATAATCTAAGGCAAAAAATAATTTCAAAAGAAGTCTGACTGCTAATGCATGACATTTAAACTGTGCAACTAATTATGCAATCTTTTTATACCTTTTAATAATTGTTAAGCACACAAATCTAAGGATACTTACTTAAAATTCTATATAAAAGTATATCATTATGAGGTCTCTAGTGTCTGACCATTACTGCAGAATCCTGGAAGGTGATGTGTTATGCACAGTCAGCATGCAGGCCGTTCAGGTCTCTTCACAATAAAAATCTATCACACTCTTCACATCAACACTCAGTGCATAAGGCTGTTTATTGCTGTAGGCACAGCTTTCGATGCCTCCTTTGCCAGGACGGCTTTTCTTGCCAAAAGACACATGGTGTTTGTATTCTGATATATTTGTCCCCTTCCTCACCTTGCTGTTCTGTTGCTATTAGTGGCTAAGAGTTCAGATGGCTGTTCCCCAAGTTGTATTAAACTTTTTATGCCTAAAGGTATTTTGAAGATGTTCTTTCAGTCAATCTCACTTCTTCCATCCACAGTCATCTCTGCCCATTAACTATCATACTTGGCATATATCTTTTGCCATGATGAAACACATCTGCTCATTGTACCATGGATCTCAGCTGAGGCATTTAGATGGACAAGCTTCTTCATGCTGAAAGACTTTGCATAATGCACAATGTTATTTTGGTGAAGTTTTGAACCCACACCTGCTAGGTTCAGCTTCAGCTAGCTCTTGCTTTGGAAATGCAAAGAACAGTCACTGCATGTTCATCCTTTCCATGCCACTCACAATTCGATAGACTTCATCTGCCTCTTTTCAATACTGAAATTCTGATCTTAGTCTAGTTGTTCCCCATATGTGGAAATTATGCTGTAGCCCTAATCAACCTCTTCTGCTTCTGTCACATACTTTTTTGTTGAAGGATTTGAATTGCTCACAGTAATGCAGGTGCTACATTGATTTGAAACCAAAGAAGTTCAGATTCAATTTAAGGACAAACTTTTTCACTATGAAGATAGTCAAGCACTGGAGCAGGTTGCCCAGAAAGGCTGTGCATTCTCTGTCCCTAGAGGTTTTCAAGACCTGTCTGGTTAAAACACTGAATAATCTGGTTTAGTCTCATAGCTGTCTCTACTTTGAACAGGAGGGTTGAGTAAAGTCCTCCTGAAGTCCCTTGCAATCTGAATTATCCTGTGACCGTATCCTATTTACTGAAGGGAATAATTCTTTTTCTCCAGTCCCAAAACATTATGAAAATTTTGTTTTCATTTCTTGGACTCTACTGAATATCAGTAAGAGTTTTATTAAAACTTTTTAGTATAAATCAAAATGTCTTATTCTTAAACTCAACAGCCAGCTCCAACCCCATTGTTTTACACATAAAGTTAAGATTGCTATTTCTAACGGATATCAATCATCAATTCATGTTTATCTGCTTCAAAACTAATCTTATGTTTTATTGACTAATTGTTCAGTTTCATGGGGTCTTTCTAGCACTTCAGAGTAGGGCCTCCTATTTAGTACTCAGAATAACTTATTATTTTCTGCAACCTCATCACATCACAATTCCTGCCTTTTTCTGTATCGTACAGATCCCAGCAGAGATTCTTGTAGATTATCCAAATCATTTAAAGCATGTTTCATGTCTACTAACCAGCTATGCATAGATGTAATTAACTTTATCTTATGTTTGTTTTGCTTCCTGAAAAGTCTGTGGTGAGAGATTGTATTTCTCTAGATATTCACTAATTCTAGTTTTATTATAGTTTAGTCCAATTTGCTTAACATAGGTGTCAACTGTATTTATCAATGATTTCCTGGAATCTGTCATAACCTCTTTTTTTTAAATAAAACAAAACATTTGCTGTCTTCTGTTCTTCCTGGAGTGAAATGGATTTAATGAAGAGGCTAGACTCTTCCATATATTTCCTCTATTTCAAAGCTGAATCTCACTAGAATTCTTGGGTAAATAACACTGAGTTCCAAGAGATTTCTTACGTTTACCTTGCTGCATCACAGTAAAACAAGGTATATAATATATCCTCTAGATAAACTATCACACCTTTCTTGTTAAGAAAAAGGGATCTGGAATGGAGAAGCTCCTATAAGGAATGTATATTTTCTCTGGAACTTCATTTTATTCCCTGACCATATCTTAAGACATTAGCCTTTTTAGCAAACTTTCTCCTCCATATATATTTGGAGAAGGATGTATATTTTTTTGTCTCTTTTGCAAGCCTGCCTCAAATTCTATTCGGCTCTAAGCTGTTTGTATTCAAATCATCATTTTCTTTTTTTCCACATTTGGACAAGGTGGTACACTCTAACAGTCAACCTCCAATAATCTCCTTATCCTAGAATTTAACCATTTCTTTTTCTTTTTAATTTTTTTTTTTTTAAAGGTGGGCTACATATACTTTGAGCACCTCCTGTGACTTTTTAAAACAGTTTCTGTAGTGCCTGATAAATTTTAGCCTTTTGGTGACCCTTTTTCATTTCTTTCTCATTTTTTTATAACTCCTCTCTGTTATTAGCCATACTGTCACATATATATTGGCTTTGTTGCTTTGCAAGGATGTTCAAAGTACTTCGTGAAGTGTAAATCTAAGTACTATTATGAAGTGACTCTAATAATAATGTGGTCACCAAATTTATCCATAATTACTTACCTTCCTACCCATGCATTGTCTTCAGTCACCCTCAGAATGTAGAGTGCTCTCTGCTGTGTTCTCTGCAATCTGTTATGCTGATTAACTGGTTGGACAGGAAAACAAAGATATTTTTAGAACCTACTAAAATAACTACTTTCCTAAAGTAATGTTAGTGTGTTAATAATTTTAAATAAGTTTGAGGAGTCTTCAGTTACACCATCTCTGAAACAATCCATTGATTGTATTTTTAAATGAATGTTCCCAGGGTGTGGGGGCTTGTGTGTAAACAGTCCTAAAGTTGTAGCAAAAGCCTTCCTTTAAAGAAAATGCCCCATAGAACTGTAAAATAAATTGAGAGAACAAATTTCCAAATAATTCAAATTAAATGTGTTCTCCTGACCTATTCCACAGAATTTTTTTGCAAGAGAACACATCAACTTCAAGCTGTAAGTATGATGTGGGGAAACAAAACAAAACAAACCAACAAAAGAGAGGGAAAAATTATTTAAGATTTACTACATAAAATGTTTCATTAACTGAAGACATAGGGACACAACTTGTATACCTTCTAATAGCATACTTGCTGTGAACCATGCATGAATGGGAAATTGTGTAGTCAATTACTTCATAAAAGAAAGAATAAGGTTTTATCTTTAAAGTTCCCTTCTCACTCCAGAGAACCAGGAGAATGTCAGAAGAACTGTAATTTTGAGGAGTGCCTTCAAGGTGTAAGTGTCTCTATTTCTTCTGAGAGGATGTGCTTAGGCTCTAGACACCTATGTCTTCAAACAGGCTCAGGCTGGGGGTGCTCTACTGGAGTGATCACAAAATGTATGAGGGGAAAGGAGACCTGTGGAGACTGTCTAATCCAGCCCTCCTGATCAAAGAGTGTTCAGGTAGAGTAGGTTCTCCAGAACATTGTTCAGTCAGGTTTGTATATCTCCAAAAAGGGAGATTCTACAACCTCTCTGTGCAAACTAATCACCCTCACAGGACAGAGACAGACGGAAAGACAGAGAGGTGGGAGAAAAAAAAAAAAAAAAAAAAGTTTTGCGTTTAAATGGCATTTTAAGCATTAATCTTAATACTTAATCTTCTTAGTAGACCTTCACTGGACTCTCTCTATATCTCTATACAAGTATCTTCTTTGTTTCTAACTATAATGTCCAGCAGAGTATCATCTGCCCACATCAATTTCTTCCTCTGCTACGAAGTTTTTATCAGTGAATTTTACAAAACCCCTGGTTTGCTTGGGCTCTGCCATTGTGCCCTTCCCGCAGAAATACCACATGAGGACTAGGGCCTGCAAACATGAGGTTCCTTATCTGAATTTGGTAAAGCTCCACGTACTCCCTCTGTCCCCTCTGTTCACATAAAGAGCAACTCCCCTCCTCCCCTGATCTCTTCTTCCTGAAGGGCCTGCGCCCCATCCACAGCAGCACTCCAACCATGTGAGCTACCCCATCATGGCTCTGTCAACTCAGTGAGAGTGCAACCCTTGGTCTGCACACAGATCACTAGCTCCCCTTGTTTGTTTCCCATCACACGTGCATTAGCATACAGGCACTTCAGAGAGACACCCAGTCACGTTAACTTCCTGGAAAGTATAGAAGAGCTTTTTCCATTACACTGTCCTGTAGACACTTCCTGATTTATGTGCATACATAAGGTGTGAGGTGACCGCACTTCAGTCCTGGACAAACAATGTATGCCCAGATCTTCGTCACCTCAAACAGAAAGGACGATGCATGAGTCTGTAAATGCAGAAGGTAAACAAAACAATTTAGAGAATAAATTACACACCCTAAATTATTCCATACTGCTTTTCCATCAGTTCATACTATTTAATTATCTATGAATAAGTCCATTGGTTCATAGGATAATTCAGGTTAGGAGGGAACTCAGGAAGTCACAGGAGTTGTCTTTAAACACCATGTTTCTAGAAGGTAAGAAAGATATATTTTTACCATGAAGTTTGTCTCCATTCTTGTTCTAAATTGCTTCTATTCTTCTAGTGTTCCTACACAAAATTTTTCTACCTAAGCTTGGTACAAACAAGGCTATGATATTATATTCTGCAATAGTAGACAGTTATGTCACACAGAATACTTACCTGTAATTACCATCTACTAACAGTGGGAATTACAGCACATGATTATGCAAAGTTAAATTAAAGCTAAAATAAATTTAGGAAGTAGTTACCTGACTACTAGACAGTCTCTATGACTGCGAAAAGACAAGCTAAAATAATTTCCATCTAGGATAAGTGTTAAGGATGTTAGGAAAGCCACAGAAACCAGCAGAGACTGGGGCCCAGGTACTCTTCCTTCCTGGCACCTGGAGCCCAGCCTGGTGCACCCTGAGGTGCAAACGTCTCAATCCCAAGCTGTTAGATGAGGATGCTGCTTTCCTGTTTGCAAGTTTATCCAGTATCAAGGGTGAGTGTGTACCCCAGAAAAGCATATGCACACAGGACACCAATACCAACAGCCACACAGGCTGCTGCAGACAGGGCACTGCATTTAGCAGCGCGCACATATAGTATGATGAGAGCTCACAAAGCGTACGTACAAATGGCTAAGTCCTGTTCCTCATCTCTGACTGTTCAGGATTGAAGTTCACCAGTGCATACACACTTCCCCACACTATCTAGATTCACAAGCATGCTCATACTTACACAGATCCCTTGAATTTCACCATAGGCCCTCAGCCCACCTAATATCCATGTCCAGACCCTGGGCCCACTTACCCAGTATACAGGTTTCATCCTTGCCAGCTAGTCCAGTTTGAAATTCAGTGGTGAATTGCACATGCACACAGCATAAAGTTCACAGGAAAAAATAAAGACACCTAGATCTTTCCAGTTGCTGTCACTTCACTTACACACTCTGACCTTTCCTATTCCTGACACAGACCTAAGGTCCTGTGATCTGCAGCCCCTTCTCAGATTGCTGGCATGGACACCTTTCTTCCATGTGAGCTCCTCCAGTTGCTGATACGGAGACCTACAGCCCTGTGACCCATGGCTTTTTCTCCAGCTGTTAGCACTTAGACATGGCAGCACACATCCTGAATTCTTCTAATTCCTGCCACCTGGACCTATGAACCCTGACGCTTATGGTCCTTCCCCACTGCTCACACTCTAAACTTCTATTGCATGTCCATCACTCTACTTGCTGGCACCTAGACCTTAGAGCCCTGTGACCCGCAGTGTATTCTCCAATTGCTGGTACTTAAACCTTTCAATACATACACATGCCTGTCACTCTCTAGTTGCTGACACTTAAACTTACAAACCCTACAGCCCATTGTCCCTCCTGCACGTATACCTCTCTAACTTGCCAGCATGCTTATCTTGCCAGCTGCTGGTGTGCAGACCTACAGGCCCAACGGCACGCATTCTGTCCTGTTGTTGGCACCAAGACCCATAGATCCTGCAAACCACACCTTAACACCTAGACCTTGAAGCATTCATACACAGAAAAAAGAGAGAGGTTACACATAAAAAGTAAAAAAAAAAAAAAAACAAACCAAAATATTTAGTAAGAAGATAGGATAGATTGCAATGATCAGGCATAGAGATCAGTTAGGCAAAGGTACTGACTGGCATTCTTCATGCATGACAGGTCCCTTTTATTCATCCTCCTTTCCATTTTCCGACAGTTGTTCCTCCCTGATTCACCCCTTTCCCTCTTTTGGCCTTTCCTCTAAACACCCTATAATAGCTTTTCACCAACCCAGAGGACCTTCCTTAAGTACCTCACAATACTCATGCTAATCTTAACTCACGCTTCTTATAATTTACAAAGTTCAAGCTGACCTTCTTCAAGGCTAGGCTATGCCTGAGTAGTTTTGTTGATGGCCTATCCATCAATGGCTCAAGAGTTCAGGTCTTCATTATTGTCTTCCTCATCACCTGCTTGTTAGGTTTGTATATCTGCATGTTTAATTTATCACTTTCCTTTCTACTTGTTATTTCATTTATGTTGAGTAGACCTTAACAAGAGAACTTAATGAAGCAGATGCTCTCATATTCCACATACCTTACGACAATTTCAGACAAGTCCAGAGGCCCTGAACTGCCGGGCTCGCGTGCTCTTAATAATAATGTACAACCACGTTTGTCAGGCTACAGTCGCATACCATCAGGGAGCTGCAGGAGCAGGGCTGCTCCTTAACAGCAAGCAAGCACAGAGCCAAGGGTGACCCCAGCACACCCAGTGTCCTCACAGATGGGGCATAGTCCTGCTGTGTCTGAGCACAGTAGGCAGAGCCCAGGGCTGGTAATGGGGACAGTTGACAGCCCAAGCACAGCAAGATATGAGCCAAGGCCAGGATCCTTCCAGGAGGTCAGGAGTAAAGGAAACAGGGCAAGAGGCAGCAGTGGAGACAAAGCTACAGCATGGGTGCTAAGTCCACCCAGGAGACCAAACCTGAGACAAGGTGCAACGTAGGTCCAAGGGACCAATCTAAGGGATAAGCCACCTGAAACATAAGACCAAGATAATCCAGGAGACAGGTCCAGAAGCAGAGCTGGGCACAAGCACTCCTACAGCCTAGCTCAGGGCAAGACTGGGTGCCCAGGCCTGAGCTTAAATGAGCCCCTGGGCTCATTTGTGTGCATGTAGGTCCCAGGTCAGGATGGTCAGGGTCACTGCGGTCTGTTAGCACCCTCAGGGCTCTGATATACGCTGTCACAGTGTACATGAATACGTGAAATACCTGATGGATCGGCATTTAAATTAAACTTTTTTAGCAGGTGGGACAGTAACCCAGCTTTTCAAAATAAAAGTAGCTATTATTTGTCGTGGTTTAACCCCAGCCAGCAACTAAGCAGCACACAGCCACTCGCTCACTCCCCCTGCAGTGGGGGAGGGAGAGAAGGGGGAGGAGTAAAACTTATGGGTTGAGATAAGAACAGTTTAATAGAACAGAAAAGAAGAAACTAAAAATGATAATGATAACTCTAACAAAATGACAATATTAATAATAAAAGGTTTGGAATATACAAGTG
>JAVJGG010000008.1:19985419-20002584 GCA_035590195.1 Aviceda cuculoides | reverse complement strand
TGGGTTTTTTTTTTTGTTTTTTTTTTTTTTTTTGACAGGGGTTCCCTGTCAGGCAAGAAGTATCATCCATTCTGTAACTAAATCTTGTAGAGGTGACCTTATACAAATTATTTCATGTACTGTTGAAAACATGAGACTTTATCTGAAACTAAGTGCAAATAGGTAATCAGAGGAGAGATGTTGCAAAGTGAGAAATGAAGTTAAAATAAGTCACCAATCACCTATGGTATTTGTTCAAGAATCCGTATGAAATCAAAGAACAAATGAACAGTGCTAGTAGGAAAACTATGCAATTAAAATTGTATTGTACTCCCACTAAATTTAATGAGTCTTCAACTAATGACAAAGGAATCAGGATTAGACCTTTCATCATTAAATAGCTATTAAACCAGAGAGCAAGAGAGCTGACAACATTGTACTTCTTTTTAAAGAGGTGCTAAAGATGATCCAAGAAGTTATTGCCTTATATGCTTTATCCTGGTGTTAGGAGAAAATGTTCTAAAACAAAACAAAAAAATCCATTAATGGAGGAGTCATAAACTACCTAGATTAACCTAATACATTAGGGAGAAACTAGTAATGACTTTTGAAAGGTGAATTATGTCTACTAGAATTCTTTAAGGACTCTTGCAAAATAGAGGATAGAAAGAAACATATGTACTTAGTTTGATACAGTTCCACATAACAGACCTTGATCCTCTGTAAAGTGTAATTATACTATCATAATTCTAGTCTATTGGAAAGGCCTTATACACGTAAATAGTATGAGGTAAAGTAAAGAATAGCCAGGACTAGAGAATCTTTCTATATAAACAGATTACATAAAGTCCTCATGACTACTATTATGTCAAGTCCTACTAAACTAAACATCAGCCTGCTAAACATCAGTCTTTGAAAGGGAGAAAGCAAAGGCAAATGTGCATAAGCAATTTAATTGTTCTAAGATTTAATAATAGGCACTTTCCTCTGCATTTAGAAAAAACATGATGTCAAACCTCTGCATAGCTTTTTTATTACTTTTATGAACAGATAGTTAAGGCAAGAACAGAACATTGCTAAAGGATAGCTACGTTGCTCCAGAGAGTTATTTTGATGGAAAGTTAAGTGTATTTAGTTTCCAAATAAAGATAGGTGCCTACAAAGCTTTTGAAAGTCAATAAATTTGTTAGGTATCTATCGGTGAATATCATTACAACTATCTGGTTCATAAAGTGTACTAAAGCTGAATCTTAATATTCAACATGCAAACAATGTTCATTATTTCAAGTAAGACAAATCATGTGCCTGTCACACTCAAAATCAATGAAAGATAGACAAAGTTCTTTTCAACTGTCCTTCAAACGCTCTGCTACTGTTGCTATAGATGTTGAGAATCAGTCAGAATAGTAGTGTTGAGAGATTGTCATTCTATGACCAGTGAAGAAATTAATTGCTTTTTATGGTTATTGTGCCATCTGTCTACATGCTTAGGTGTTTCTTGACTTAGATAGAATGGTCTTTGAGACAATGACTTGTTTCTTATTCCCTCTTTTTAAAGAACTAAACCCATGAAGTCTATGACTCGTCTTTTAGGTAGTGGCAACATGATGCAAACAATAATTGTATTATAACTCTTATTGTAAAATTGGGTTTTCATTAGTTTTCCCTTTTCATAATTTTTACCAGCATTAATTAAAAAAAATAAGAGATTGTACACTCATCTAGTAAAAATTGTCTCCATCTGGCCCTCAGAATCTTGCACTTCTTTTTCACCAGAAGGTTTTTTTCAATATATTTAAGTTTCTGTGGGAGATCTAGCTTAAGTGTGGGAAAAGTTGCCCAATGGACTTGCCCAATCTTTTGTTATTTTTTTAGAATATTTTGCAAATTTGTTAAAGTATGGAAATGTCATTCGATCTTTTACATCCATGAACACAACATTAATCTTTCCTGTTCAAATTTAGACTTGATTAATTCTACAGATGCACTTACAATTTCATACAGCCACACTGTACAGGCTATTTTTGAAAACTTGACTCTCAGGATCAAATTCTGTCATTGTATTTTTTTTTTCCCAGATGTAGCATTATTCGTTATGAGTTTAGAAAAAAAAATCTAAATATTTTGCATAAAATATTGTTTCTCTCCTCAATTTCTTGTCCAACCATTCATCACACTGAATATTGCTTATTTAAGTAACAAGTGAATACAATCCTACTTAAAAATTTAATATTTCAAAATACTAATACACAGCAATAGAAAATAAATGACAAAATTTTGATTTGACATCTAACACTGCATGACTGTGGTACTTTGTTGACTAAAGTATGATATTATTTATGGTACATTAGAAGCATAAATTACCACATATATTGAGTATTTAAGAACAGAAAATATAGACTACAAATGGTCAATTTCTGAAGTAATTACAGTAATGCTCACAGTATATAAATGCCACTGGAGTGAATGATTTCTGATTTATATGCATTCATGTGTTGTAGATATATTTAGCAGTTCTACTGATGCACAAAATTTGCCAGTACTGTAAAATGTTTGGAATGTTAAACTAGAGAGATTTTTTCAGAAGATGTTTCTTCTATATTTGTGATAATTTATATTTTAACTTTTTTACTTGCCCATTTAGCCTCCCCCCCCCCCCTTTTTAGCTGAGTAAAATAATATGCATATCTGTTGATTTGCTGAGGCTCTTCTTTTACACTGTCCCATCCATTACTACATAAGCTATATTAGGTCTAAGAGTGTGCTCGGTTTAGGGAACTGTTGAATATTACGGATTTGCAGCTACTACTCTGACAAAAGCTTGGTGATGTTCTGTAAAATTAACCAAATGCATTTATTTGATAATTATTTGCTCAGTCTATGCTTCAAAATCTGCTATTCCTTCTTCACAGAGCATCTAGGTAAATTATGATTTACATTAACAGGGAAGTAAATCTTGAGAACAAAATAGGACCTGGCTTTTGAAGACACCTCTGATTGGCAGTACTAACCATAGAAGGAGTTTCCTTCCTTGATTTAAAGTAGTCCAGAACTGCTGAATTTCAAAGCATACTGCATGAAGCAGATTAAAAATGGTTATGTCCTTCAACAATGATCATACATATATATGCAAACATCTGCTGAATTTCTTCCATCTGCTAAGTATATATTTCTGGAAGAAAAGAAACTGGAACTTTTTGGCAAATATCCTTTCTGAACTCCTGCTGAGTGTTCTTATAGCTCTGTTATCAATGAGCTGCTTTGAACTAAACTGTAAATATGCTATACAGAAAGGACTTAGAGAAACAGGAAAAGGGTACAACAGGGGTTAAGAAGGAGGAAAAGTAAATTTCCATCACTAAATCCACTCAATATAGACTGTGTATTTAGAACCTTAGTGTACACAAAGACCAAATTTCCTTCACATAAAACCACTATGAATTCAGTGTGCCTCTATGCTGTTCTAACACAGCTGAGGTGTCCACAGCTTCAAGGCCTTACTAATTTTTTTTCCTCTCAGTGCAGTTATAGTAGAGATGGAAGATAGATCTTGATGGAAACTATTTTGTCTAAATCTATTCTTCCCTGTAACACTCCCATTTTGAAGGCTAGTGACACAGAAGTCCTTTGTAATCTTCAGTTCATTTAAATTTCATCTCCAAACTGAACATTTGAGATAGGAACCTCATTGCCATATGTGGCCTCTCTATTCAGTGGATGGATCCTTTGTAACTCCCTGTCACTCCTTATCAACTGTAGAGGGAGCCAAGGATGGCCATGGTGTCTTAGCTGACACTCCTTGGATATGTGAAGTAGAGAAGGACAGTTTCTTTCTGCCGTTACCCATATTTCACCACTGCACTTCAGACAAATCCTATTAATCACAACACATGTGGGGAACAATTACTGTAGTATTCACTGGATCTCAAAATAACCAAAGAATTTAGGCTGGGAGGGACCTCTGGATGTTATCTAATGCAACCTCCTGCTCAAAGTGTTGCTAACTTCACAGTTAGAGCAAGTTGCTCTGGACCTTCTGGCAGGTATTGACAGTATGTACTCCTGTACACACTACCCAAGATCTTTGGAGTTTCCTTCATGATCGCACATCTCACAAGAAGTATTTGTATGCCTAAACCAGAGAAAACTTAAGTACCCACACCCGAAAGTATAACCTATAAATCCTTCTCCTGCTTTCTTATGGTTATTGATTCCTCTAAGAATCTATCATTTTCTAGGCATGGAATTGCTTCCAAGATAGCTGACCTCAGTGTCTAAATATTCATCTTATCTCTAAACAGAAACATAGTGTTGTGGTTTAACCCCGGGAGGCAGTTCAGCCCCATACAGATGCTCACTCAATCCCCCACAGTGGAATAGGGAAGAGAACTGGAAGAGCAAAAGTGAGAAAACTCATAGGTTGAGATAGAGACGGTTTAATAGGTAAAGCAAAAGCTGCGCATGCAAGCAAACAAAATCAGAAATTCCATCACTACTTCCCATCAACAGGCAGATGTTTAGCCATTTCCAGGAAAGCCAGACTCCATCACACGTAACAGTTACTTGGGAAGACAAATGCTGTAACTCCACACGTTCCCCCTTCCTCCTTCTTTCCCTGAGCTTTTATTGCTGAGCACGAGTATGAGTTATGGTCTGGGATATCCCTTGGGTCAGTCGGGGTCAGCTGTCCAAGCTCTGTCCCCTCCCAACTCCTTGTGCCCCCCCAGCCTGCTTGCTAAAATATTGGTGTGTTATCAACACTGCTTTCATTACAAATCCAAAACATAGCACCATAGGAGTTACTGTGAAGACATTTAACTCAATCCCAGGCAAAACCAGTGTACATTGTGAAAAAGCTAAATACCACAGTTCCAAATTTCCCCAACAGAATTGCTTCATTACCAGGCTATGGCTAAAACACAGTGGTAACTCCTCTGTAACAACTTTTGCTACCAAACAGAAATGGCTGTCCTTGGGTAAGGAATTAGGACACTGTCTGTTCTAGTTGTTCCACTGTGCAGCCAGCAATAGCAAACTCTCAAGAATGAAGGGAAAGAGGTAAAAGCATCATAACCATATTTTCTGTGATGAGACCACCTACTAAGGAATGGTGCAGAACTAGCTTTCCCAAAGCTCTCTGGGAAACATGCTCAACTTTCCAGACATTGTACAAATAATCTACCTAATTTAGGGCAAAGGTGAAGGGATTTTTTAGACACTTAAAGCCAGACATACATGGTCTGAATCCTGGTCTCCTCTATGAATTTACATAATACAATCTGTCACAATAGAGTGATACATTAGAATTCAGCTATCTGAGTTACAGTAGATAATTACTTACAATGAATCATCATGATAAGTAGGTTTGATTACATGATGCAGGTGACGTGTTTACCATAGCTGATAAGATGAGAAGTTGTTAGGTATCAGTAACCAGGAAACAAGCCAAATGGAGCTGAATGTTTTCACTTAAAAGCCCTCCATCAGTCTTGTTTCTTGCAAAGCACTATAGTTTTACTTCTTTTGTTTGTTTTGAAAAACTTGCAGTATTGATTTTTTCATGCTTAAAGACTAGATTTCTTTTTTCCTTTGAAACCTGGTTCTATGCCTTAGGAAGGTTAAGTTTCTTAAGACATGATATACTATAATTAGAGGATATCAGATTGTAAATGAGGCACCACTTGTGGGATTTAAAAGCCTATAGCTTTCAGAAAAACTCTCAGTAAAATATAATTATTCCAATTTCTTAGCACATCACACTGAGTCAAGTTCAAGGGTTCATTTTGTAGTCAAATCATAACATTTTTCTTATTAATGAGAAAATCACTGTAACCTGTTAAAAAGAAATATTTCTTGAAATATCTAAACTTTTACATGAAAGAGCTAAGAAGAGACCTCACTTTGTGTAGCTTCTTCTATGTTGCTGTCTTCTTTTGGTTTATTTATTTTATTTTATTTTACTTTGAAAAGAAATCTGATTAGCTCTATATATTTTTATTTTAGAAACAGCAAAAGTAGACACAGATATAGCAGCAAGATATAAGGGAAGCTGATTAACAGGTAGAATCTTTAAATGAGTAACAGTCCTTCAGGCCGAGGGGAAGAAAAGCTGCCAGTGAAGTTACATAGGAAAAAATAACTAGATTTGTATTCAGAAATGTCACTGATGGCAATTTATTTGGAGATTAAAGACGCTTCCTGAATTTTCCTGAAGTTTTTAATGTTTTCAAGCATGGGATTAAAATTTTATCTTCCTTATACAATCTCACCTCAGTCCCTCAATATTTAAAATTAGAAGATTGATGCTGTATTTCTAGCCTCCTGTACAAGAAATATTTTTTGGAGGAGTCAAAGAGTTTTCTTTAATCTTTAGGTTATAAAATTTGTAAGTTTTCAGCTTTGAAAATTGTCACTTGAAGATGCAGAGGTAAGGGGTAGAATTGTGTAGGTTTTGGACATTTGTAAACTGAAATGAAAGGAAAGTTGGCAAAGTATTTTAAAACATCAGTTTTCTGTGGCATGAGGGGCCACTTTTCTCAGTCAGGTACATCTCTTTAGAAAGTGACATAACAGATAATATTAAGCTTGTAAGTGCTGCATGAGAAATAATTGATTATTATCCATAGGGACTTAAAAGAAGGCATACAGGGATCATTAGAAACTTCACTTTGAGAAAGAAGGAAACCAATGGCTACTTATGTGTCTATAATCTGACACATTTAATGATTTTTTTGTCTTTCTATGATCATCAGTTTATTGGTATTAAACATTGTTATTGTAGTGTTTGTTTTTCATAGTAGAGTAGAACTGGGGGATCTATGACAAGACAAAAGAAGAATTTTGTCATAAAATAGAATTGCAAATATATTAAGCTGAACCCTGAAACACAAGTCATTCATATAGTCATTTCTAATCTAAGCAATAAACGAAAAGCTTAGATTAATTAAAAAGCAACATTTAATCTGATTCCTTCTTATTGGATGAAGATTAAATGCTCCATATGCTAAATGTCAATGCATAATATTTAAAAAATCAGAATTTTTGCAATATCTGAAATAGGAGCTATAATTAAACAAGTTGTCAGACTATGACATTCAGTACAGATTACGTTTGTTTTTCATTTGTACTGTTTGCTTAAGAGCCAATTGTCATAGCTATTTAATTTTCAGCACTGCATCACCTTCTCAAGACATCTAAGGAAGCATCCAGTTCTGCCTTGTACCTTTTCTGTGTGCATATATTCTTTGCTTTGCTTTCCTAAAGGAGACATCTGTGTAAGTGTTGGAAAAACTGAAGGCATTTGTTGACAGCCTCATCACAGTAAATGAAAATTTGCAATTGTAAAAGTACTCCGCGTAATTTTTATTTATATGAATCACAAGAAGGGAGAACTACACACTGATAAATTGAAGGACAACAATTATGTTAAAAAACCTCATGCATTTTATACATGTTAATTATAGTAGATAATCACATAATAAGACCAGTCATGCAATTTATATACGTATCTCAAGGATTTAAGCTGGGAGCTACCAAAACAATGTTGATGTT
Source organism: Aviceda cuculoides (assembly GCA_035590195.1). Classification (NCBI taxonomy): domain Eukaryota; kingdom Metazoa; phylum Chordata; class Aves; order Accipitriformes; family Accipitridae; genus Aviceda; species Aviceda cuculoides. The sequence goes on along the minus strand of JAVJGG010000008.1, from coordinate 19,995,054 downwards.
CCCCTTTCCAAATGGAATTCAGTATTCTGCCCTCGGCTTAGGTTGAGGATCATTGCCTAAAGGCACAGATTTAAAGGTCTGTCTTTAAATTTAATTGCGCCAAAGCAAGCTCTTCGGTATCTTTCTAGGCTCTGGCTGGTGTTGTGACAGTCAGAGCTGGTGTTAATCTTATTGTTAATGTCAAAGACCAAGCGTGACAGCAGCAGACAAGATAGGCTCTAGTGAATGACAGAGTAATCAGTCTGGAATAGAACTAGCTCATCCATAAAGGATCAGGCTGTGGGAAATCACTATCAGCATGTCCACATGTTTACTTTTTTTTCTCATTCTGATGGCAGTTAGATCACTTAACAGCATATTTCTTTGTCAAAGATTATTTGAAATTCATGTTATTCTAACACTGTAAACCTAAAGGGATAAAAATCATTAAGTCTGCCTGTATTATCAGTATTGAATATTTAAAGGTATAGTGAACATTCTTCTGTGAAAATAATTCCAGATATAATTTTAATAATTGTTTATAATGAATGTACCCAGTCCTGCAATCTTCCCTTTCAGTTTTCATTCACTGTCATAATAGGTCATTATACATCTTTAATAGTCAAATTCTTTAAAATAAAAAAAAAGAAAAAAAGAAAAAAAAGAATATGAGAATAATTCCTACAGCAGCAGGACCATGTCATGGTGGTCAATTTATAACCTTTGTGAACCCGTAACACAAATGGAGCAATAACAGTTATGGCCCTGTAGCCCTTAACACAAAGGGCAGTAGCAAGGGTTAGGAATCAAAAGTACAATCAAACTTACGGTACTTTTTGTTGGACACACTTAAAATTTCTAGATTCTGTCCCTGACCTCTGCATTTATTCCTTGGATAGATACTAAGGCTAGATTCTTAAAGTTTTGTAAATATAAATAATTTATAATTATTATTTTCAAGACACTTCGAGGTTACAGACAATCTGGATGTTTAAGTTTGTGGACAGAGAGGACAATACAAAGCTATTTGCTTATGGCATGATGCAGGGGTATGCATGAAGTGGACTGGTGGTAATCAGAACAATGAAAAAGCATCTTAGTTTTCTGGTTAATTTACAGACGATCATATATGGCCCTGTGGTGGTTGTTTTGTTTTTTAAAGAACAGAGAAACTACTTTTCATAATATGTGACTCTAGTTACAGGAAAATAAATAAATAAAATAAATAAGAACAAATTCCTCTCTGGGGAAATGGACAGATAAATGTGTTTTTTCTGATGAATGCTAAAATATTTAGTTTAACAAACAGCTACTCCAAAACATTAAACCAGTTTTTTTTTTTAAATAAAGATGAAGCATTGTGTAACATGATTAAATATACACACTATGCCAGACAAGTTTATTAACTAATTTTATAATGATTTTAGTACATGTAACTACCCTTGTTTCATTATAATCAAGCTTCGATCTGAAGAGAGGAACTGTTATGTTGTGCTTCAGAGTGGCCTTCAGCAACACCCCAAACGCCTTTCTGCAACATATCCTCCCCATACAAGCAAGCTTGTCTGCCAGTGGAACAGAGGTGAGAACAGATTTTCAGTCTCCAGTTTCCTTCTTGCCCCTGTCTATGATGGGGTCTCCAAGACCCTGCACCAAGTTCTGTGACAGCTGCATTACAATAATATTATTGATACTATTTGACTACAAAGATCTTGCAGTGTCCCATTTTGCTACACAAAGAGAGGATTCTGTCTTCCTCTGCCTATTCGTGCCTGGCAATGACTAACATGATTCTAGCTTTCTGGGACATTTTATGCTGGGGTCTTACCTTAAATGATAAAAAAGGGGGAGAATAAGGCCATCAGAATTCCTGCTAATGTACTAGTCTCCTTGAATAGGATTCAAGAATGCCTCTGGAGCACCATAGTATGTTCTGTATTCTATTTTCAAATTCATCTTTTATACAGCTTTAGATGAACTCTGCCGAGTCCAATTTGCTGGCAAGATCTAAAGTTGTTCTTCTTTCTTTCATCTGCACAGTAGTACTGTCTTTCACCAGACAGGTTTATTGACAATTGGTTTTTTAGTCTTGATGCTGTTGGCAACAACAGTAAAAATATAATAGTTGTGCATTTCTAAGCAAAATAAAATTCCAAATGAAATTAATTTTATATAATATTTTGGCTCAGGAAGGTCAGATTTTAGATTTGGAGCCAATGTGAGCTCCAAATGTAGAATGTGAGCCAGATTCTCACTGTGTGGAGCACAAGTCCAACACTTAACACCTCTTCTTGAATCTCATCTTTGAAACATTCCACATTCATTTTAGGTATGTCAGTAAACCAGAATGTTTTCTCACAGCTAACTGTCTCCACTGCTCTTATGTTCAATTTCCAGAAAGCTTTGTTTGGATGCCAACAGCCATCAATAAATACATTCCATAGAAAGCAACCCATTGAAGTTGTTCAAGCCAATGGAAAATCTCCTACTAACTTTTGGGTAAAGCTGCTGATTAGTAATAATAGTTTTGAGTTACAGTAGTTGGGCTTTGAGGGAGAAAATTAACTAGCTGCTGGCAGAATAGTGGCTGATCCAGTGCTAATCCAAACATATTTTAATTGTAACAGAAGAACAGGTGTTCATTTATAAATCAATTTTCTCAGTACTTCCAGGTGAATAACTACTAAATTTTTAAAAGCAATACAGTAAAGGTTTAGATCTCAAATGTAGGCAATGAGAAGAATGTAATCCAAGCATAAGGAATAACCAAAACCTCAAGTGAATCATCACATGATATAATCAAGTGAACCTTTTCACCTAGGAAGAATGTGCAACCTGCATGTTGTTGTAGAGTTCGGTGTACTTAATTTAATTCCTATTTGTTTCCAGGTGATGTTGCAAGTTTAGGAAACATTTTGGTTCTCCAAAATGCTATAGTTTCCAACTATAACCTCCCAAACAACCCATGTTCTTAAGCTCTTACATTGAAAATGGTGAATTTTATTTTATTTTTTGCAGACAAGTAAAGGTCAATTATGGTGTCAGAGTATAGAAGAATAAGAGGATCAGAAGGATCTAGATTTTGTCTGCTTTCAGAAGACAGTGAAAATAGGACTTTTAATTTAAGAAAAAGTCACAAAACCAAAGGTATATAAAAATAAGAAAAAGAAAGAAAGAAAGAAGCAGAGCATAGAGCAGAACATAAAACATTGCAGGTTATGTGAATAAATTTTTGAGATTTCAAGCTTAACATGGGGGATAGATGAGGGTTAAATTTTACATGAGTTCAGTTTAGCATATCTGCTGAGGGATACATAGTGTTCTTTAAAAATCAGAATATACAATCTAAAAAGTAATAAGGAATCTTGGATCTTTTGCATGTTCAATATTTAATTAAAATCCCCTTTGTACAATTACAAGGTTATAGTCAATAACTAAGGAATAGAAATATCAAATTCTAATTATTGGACCAAGACGATTCTGTCTGAGATGTATCCATCAATGCAGTGTACTCTATGAGCAAATACATTTTAATTAGCAAGCTGATAATCAGTGTTAGTTTTTTATGTGCATCTGCTTACTCCTTCAAATACAATCATCCTACTACCTGGCTGAGTCAGGTTATTTGACTGTGTTATTTAATTTCCGTATCAAATGGCCAATTTACAGAAGGATTTCTGTATTTACATTTGTTTGGGGGGGTATTTTTCATTAATTGATTTCAACAGCATGTAATCAACTTTGTAAAAAAAAAGTGGTACAAAAGAACAGATTAAAAGATAAAGAAATATGCAAAATTTAAAATAAATGACATCTTGAAGCAGATTTAATTTTTGTACTTCAAAATGTGCCATATTGTAATTACAAAGATTTAGGTAAATTTAACTACTTTATGTAAACTCAATAAGGCAAATCCAATTGTGTTTCATTTATTTTAAGTCAATTATGCTGTGTAATGCGTTTCTTTCAGTTTGCAGGCAGCACTGGCAGTGCCCAAGCTGTTTAGGAAACTTCAAATTAAATTTTTGGACATACTCAAGATGCAAAGTAGAGGCAAAACAAGGTTAAGAAAAGAATGATCAAAATTAACTGACCCTTATAATTGATTCCTGCTATTCTTTAAGACGGATGCATGAATTATAGATAGATAGTTAGATAGATATAAAAAAACCCTATAGTAACCTTCAAGCATACCATCTTTCACTGTATTGCTCTAGAAGGGGAAAGTAGGATTTAGATAATTAAAACATTGCAGGAGCAATGTTTATACATGACATATAGGTTAACTAATAGTCTGGAGTCACGTTCTGTCTTCAATTCCATGTCACATAATTCATGTCATTGTCAGAAGCAAGAAAAGAAACACTTCCCACTCCAAGAATTTTGGCCTGACTAGAGGAAAAAATGAATTTTTAAATAGCTCTTTGGAGAAAATTATGGTCAGTTTCTACAATACAAGTGTTTAACACTGAAAATTATAACTTTTGAGGTACAGAAATATAGCTGTCCCAGAAAAGCCTTGATATTCTTCACAAAAGCATGACATTTATTCATTTTTCAAATTATTTATATCAATATTCTAATGTTATTCAAAATATTTCAACTGATCCTTAGCTAGTCAATTGTCTCTCTTCTCCGTTCATTCCTTCTTCTCAAATTATTTCTTAAATGACAAGGAGAGAGTCCAGAAAACCCAAATGGACTTTATTAGTAGACCATTAGTAGTCAGACAATTTAACAGAAAGGAAAGAGGATAAGAAAAAAATCAAATTGTAAGTCTCTCACTGATATCCTTTCTCACTTTCCTTCTGCAGTGAAAAGGAAGAGTGAATTAGATATTAGAAATCTCTTTTTTCTCTATACTGAAAGCTATCTCTAAGGAGCTGTATTACTAGAAAAGCATTTGCATTTGGGGAAGCTTCTTTGATTTTTAGAAGTTTCTGAGAACCAGTACAAGTCAGTTTATCAGTGATGTTCGGAAGATACAACTAAATTTTGGAGAGATCTGTTTTTCCTAAAACAACTTGAACAATTGGCTGAACTGTTGGGCTAAATGAGTTGTAGTAAATGAGGTAACATCTGGCTGGTGGCCAGTGATGATTGTCTTTCCCTAGGGCTCACATTTAGGGCCCTACATTTTTTTTAATGTTTTTATCAATGGCCTGGACACAGTAGTTGAGTGCACACTAAATAAGTTTGCCAATGATACTAAATTAGGATAAGCCATTTATGCCCTTGAGCTTTGAGAGGCCTTACAGAGAGATCTCGATAGATTAAAGTGCTGGGCAATTGCCAACCATATAAAATTTAACAAAAACAAGTGATGGATTCTGCACCTGGGACAGTGTAATCCTGGATGTATGTATAGACTGGGGGACAGGAGTGTAGCTGATGGTAAACTCAATATGAGTCAACAATGTGCCCTGGTGGCCAAAAGGCCCAACCGTATCCTGGGGTGCATTAAGCACACAGTATAGCTAAGCAGTTGAAAGAAGTGATTGTACATGTAGCATTAGTGCAGCCTTACCTCAAATACTGTGTGCAGTTTTGGGCTCCACAATCTGGGAAGGATATAAAAGTATTAGAATGTGCCCAAAGGGGGGCAACAAAGATATTTTGACCAGAGAGCATGACTTATGAGGAGCAGCTAAAGATGCGAGGTTTGTTCAGCTTAGAGAGAGGAGACTGAGGAGGTGACCTCATTGCTGTCTACAGCTTCCTTGTGAGGGGAAGCAGAGAGGGGGGTGCAGATCTCGTGTCTCTGATGTCCCATGATAGGATGCAAAGGAATGGCTTAAATCTGTGTCAGGGCAAGTTCACATTGTATATTAGGAAAAAGTTCTTCCTTGAGGGTGTGGTCAACCACTGGAACAAGCTCCCCAGGGAAGAGGTCATGGTTCCAACCCTGTCGATGTCCAAGAAGCATTTGGACAATGCTCTTAGGTGTGTGGTTTAACTTTTAGGCTGCCCTGTGTGGAGTCAGGAGTTAAACTCAATGACCCTTGTGGGTCCCGTCCAACACAGGACTTTCTATGATTCATATGAATCATAGAGTTCTATGATTCTAAAAATTAATAGTTTTTTACTCTCTATATGTTTGCTTTAGTATTACCTGAGGATTCTCAGTCTGAATAACATATTTGTACCCTTCAGTTCCTTCCACTATTAACTGATGTATTTTTATACTAACAAAGTTTCAGAAATTGTTTCAAACTTCAGATCTTCAGTTTCTTGTGTATTTTCACTACATAATAGTACAAGAAGCTAAAACATTAATTTAACTATACTTTCGACTTTCTATACTGTCTGTTGACATTGTTAATGTTTACCGTTTCTGTTTAAAAATAGAAAAGAAAAAATATTGTAAGCACAAAAGACTATACTTTTGAAGAATTAATTACAGGTAATTTTAAATTATCTGATGTTACTCATAAACCTGTGGTTTCTATCCACAGAAGCTCCACAAACTGATCTATTAAATGTGTTCCCTTAAAACTGGTATAAAACCAAGAACATGCTTTACAAAAATATAGCTGTATACTAAACAGGTGAATCTGATAGCAGACTAGCTAATACTAAAAAATTGTATTTGCAGCCTCATCTCCTATTTTCTGATATAAATAAATATGGTAGTAAAACACAGGTCTAACACACGGTATTATCTAGTGAAGTAATCAGAATTAGATTCTCCAATGAAGATACATGGAACTCTATATTCAACTGATGTGGAATAATCTACTTTCTTGTCACTCTCTTTTCCCTGGCATTCATATCACCTCTATCTGCTAGAAAGTGTTTTTCACTAGAACACATGACACTTTATATCCTGTCCAAATATCAAAGTCTACATTAACTAGAAGTGCTTAGGATATTCTTGTCATGCATCTACGTGTTTAAGCCCTCTCTTAACCTAAACAACATTTTTACTTCAAGGTCATTCAGTGGAAATTCCATGACATGTAATGTAAGGAAAAAGAAAAAAATTGTCCTTTAATCTGTATTTAATTTGTTGTTTCTCATTTCAATAATGGTCCCATTGATCTTCCTTTAAAAAAAGCTCTTGATCCATACTTTCTCTATGTTATCTCCATTAGGTCTGTTTTTGCTGACATCTGACCTTATTCATCTCTCTGCAAGGTAAGCATTCCATTTTCCCATATTTTTTTGTATAACTAATTTTCATTACCTTTTCCTGAACAACATAGCAGTTTCTATTAGACATAAGTGTTTCTTCACTTCAGCTTCATGCAAAATGTCACATCTCTACTGGATAACACTCTGCCAACAAAGAATTATTTTATCCATAATAAAATTGTATATTCAAGATAGCTTTTATAGCACTGTTCACAAATGTTAAAATTACTTTAGAGTAAGGCATTGACTTGGACAGAAATGTAGACATGTAAAAAGAATCCCCCTTCAGTTTCTCTGAATTAATTTACGGATCCTAGAAACCCTGAAGAAAAAATGATTTTGTTAAAATGAAAAGTACACATCTCCAGGGTTTTAATTCAGTAGGTACTCATTTGATTTCTACAAGAAATTACCTCAAATTTGCAACATGATGGAAAGGTGAAAAAGGAAAGCTTAAACTTCTAGCTGAAGAGAGGCATAAAAAAAAGTCACAGGTTAATATTAGCTTTAGGTTTGTAGGCTAGTGTTTGGATTGCTTCCTTAGCTGTGAAGAACCAAGAGAGATGATTTAAGAAAACTACCTTAACTTAGATACATTGTGAAATGTTTAGTAGTATTGCAAATAATTGAGAAACTTGGTGCTTTGAAGAGTTACATCAACTTCAGATCATGTTTGAAACTTTAAAAAAGTACATTGGTTGGTACTTCAAGTTATTTTTCTTTAGCTTGTAACAACAAACAGCCACATTCATAATAAGACAGGAAACAAAGGATTTAAGTTCCATATTTGCTAAAGCTGTCCGTAGAAAATTAAAAAATCAAAACAAAACAATGCTTTTTACTGTTATTCTCGGGTGACAGAAATCCATCCTTTCACCTCTGAAAGCCCTGACTTCCTGACTGGCTCACATAGGCATAGGAATTACACAGATTTCTTGACTCTTTGACTTACATCTTACTTTAAGTTATATCTTGCTTCATAACGTGCCAGGAAGCATCCCAAAGCATCCCAAATGTAGTATTGTCCTGGTTTTAGCTGGGATAGAGTTAATTGTCTTCCTAGTAGCTGGTACAGAGCTGTGTTTTGAGTTCAGTATGCGAAGAATGTTGATAACACCCTGATGTTTTCAGTTGTTGCTCAGTAGTGTTTAGTCTAAAATCAAGGACTTTTCAGCTTCTCAAGCCCAGCTGGTGAGAAAGCTGGAGGGGCACAAGAAGTTGGGACGGGACACAGCCAGGGCAGCTGACCCAAACTGGCCAACAGGGTATTCTATACCATGTGACATCACATAAACTGGGGGGAGTGGGGGCGGGGGTTATCACCCCGCAGGACTAAATCGGTGTTGATAGGTGGGTGGTGACCAATTGCACTGCACGTTATTTGTACATTCCAATCCTTTGAGGGAGGGGGGGAGAGTGAGGGAATGGCTGCGTGGTGCTTAGTTGCTGGCTGGGGTTAAACCACGACACCATTACAGGAGTTCACTAATAATACATTGGTTCAGTTACATGTGTTAATATGGATTTTTGGATTTACTATTTTTCTTCAATAAAATTGCCTTTCTGACAATTATTTTCCAAAAAAGATCTATCTGAAACATTCTTCAAAATGCAGGCTCTGCTGGACTGTAGTCACATTACGTGTTTTACAGCATCATATGATCATCTCCCACTAACTACTTAAATACAGAAAACATCCTGATTTCTGGAAATATTTCGAATCGTAATGCATTTTTTAAACACTCTGGGGTTTTTTTCTGCTAAAGCTATTGTATATATGTAAATCTCAGAATCTTATTTTTATGAATTTATTAATTACCTGAAGGAGGTCACTAGTACCACAGTGACCAGACAGAGACACAGCAGTGTATCATGTAAGATTGATGTTTGACAAGCATTTCTGTCATCATTGCAGGCATGGAATTCTGTCAAGGGGTAGATGAAAATAAAATTTGAATTTCAAGTCATGAAAAAGAGGATCAAAAGAATTTTTAGTATGGCTTCATTAATAAACTCTGAACAACACAGTATTTACGAATTATTTTTTACACATAATTCGTATAAGAAAAGATGATCTTTTCACATAAGTCATTTGAAGTTCTGGCAGCTGAACACAGAAGTGATAGTGTATGTTCTTTAGAGGTTGCCATGGTCATAAGTACTTAATCATTGCCACATTCAGAACTTATTTACCTTTGGCGGATCAATTTGACAATATTTCATTGTTTTCTGTATTTTTGAAAAAAATTGTTGGGGTTTTTATTTTTGTTTATTAAAACTAGGGTCTTCTATCTATGTACAGTAGTATTGTATTTGTCCTTTGAACATTTTTCCTGATTACATTTCTCTTAAGCAGTCAAGCTTAATTTGGGAAGTTTTTGCCTGCCTTATGGTGCTTTTTTAATTATGGACTGACCTAGCTGTTGTTGCTGATTTGCCACCAGTTAGAATTAATTATATTTGATTTTAATAGGAATATGGAATTATAAGAAATATTTTAGTAAAAAATCGTATATATATTG
>JAVJGG010000008.1:19930049-19985319 GCA_035590195.1 Aviceda cuculoides | reverse complement strand
GTGTTATCATTATCGTTATTAGTTTCTTCTTTTCTGTTCTATTAAACTGTTCTTATCTCAACCCATGAGTTTTACTTTTTCCGATTTCCTCCCCCATCCCACTGTGGGGGGAAAGTGAGTGAGTTGCTGCGTGGTGCTTAGTTGCTGGCTGGGGTTAAACCATGACAAGTATATGTTCCCTACCACTAGAAAAATATTTGAGAATGTAGGTATGAAGTTCTTTTTGATATTTGCATAGTGTTGCATTGAGAGGCAAATGTGTCCAATTCATTTTGAGGTCAGTTTCACTAAAAGTTAACATACACTATGAGGTGCATATCCTGTCAACAATATTAAAAGTATTTAGGTACTCAATTTAGTTGCCCACATGTAAGTGTTTAACATCATCTGAAATGCTCCACAACATTCAAGGATGTTTAGGATGTTCAGACTTATGTGGCTGAAACATATTATACAGGCATGTCATGGGAGATTTAGGTGGGGTTGTCACAAGAACTGAATCATGACACTCAATGACTCATAATTAAAAACTTATTTACTAAGCAGATATAGATAGCAAGTGGATAGCAATTTCTGTTCTCAGATTTCTATTCTACAACACACAGAAAATACACTAACAGTAATCAAGGCCTCAGCTCTTCCACTCCTGTTTAGAGCAGCAGCATTGAGCTAAGGGAACAGGACATTTACTCTAACCATGCAAGGTGTCAAGTTGTGACTGTCAGCCTTGCTTGTGTGTTGTCATGGTTTAACCCCAGCCAGCAACTAGCACTTCATAGCCACTTACTCACTCCTCCTTGTACCCCACCCTCAGTGGGATGGGGAGGAGAACTGAATACAAGTAAAACTCATGGGTTGAGATAAGAACAGTTTAATAAATAAATAAAAAATAATTATGATTATGAAAAGGGAGATAACCCTTAATAATAATATAACCCAATAAAGAGAGGTGTTGCACAATGCAATTGCTCACCACCTGCTGATGGAAGCTCCGCCAGTCCCCAAGCAGCCATCCACCCCTCCCTCCCGTCCAGCTCCCCCAGTTTGTATACTGAGCATGATATCACATGGTATGGAATACTTCTTTAGCTAGTTCGGGTCAGCTGTCCTGGCCATGCTCCTTCACAGCTTCTTGCACCCCTGCTTGCTGGCAAAGCATGGGAAACTGAAAAATCCTTAATTTAGGATAACCCTTCCTTAGCAATAACTAAATACATCAGTGTGTTATCAACATTTTTCTCATGCTAAATCCAAAACACAACACTATACCAACTACTTAGAAGAAAATTGACTCTATCCCAGCCAAAAACCAGGACAGGTGTGTAGCATCTCTACCTAGAGATCAGCCTTCTACACATCCCTGCATGTGCATCCCTCCCCAGTCCCAAGGGCTATTGGTTTAAATGTCTTACAGAAGTATAGTGTTAGCAACAGTTACATAACAAAACAAACCAAAATTAGTTTATTGCTTCTTTGTTTTTTAAGCTTCTGCCACACAAATCTATCTAGTTACAGAAGCAAGGACTCATTTCTCTGTGCTTTTGAGTAGGCTTTACTCCACTACACTGGACCTACAAGAGACTCTGGCCTTTCTGTGACAGCACCTGAAGATCAGCCAGGACAACTCAAAGGACACTAGACCCTTACGCATGTACAGATGAATTAAGACCTAGAAGAAGGATTCAGCCTGGGATTCAAATACCTAAACCCGCATTATAAACATATATTGTCATTTTAGACTCCTCTTGACACTTGAAACATTGTAAATATCTGGCAAGGTTTGACACAACACTACAGAACATGATTTGGATCATTGCATGTATTATCACTTTCTAAGTAGGTGAGATATTCCAGGACACGTAAAAAGAGTAAATTTCTAATGTTTAGTCAAATGAAGCCCACTCCTAGTCAATACACTCACTCTACAGAGCAATTCAGCTCATAAAATGTGTATGTCTGCTCTAGGATGTGATTAACATGTCTAGACTTCATTAACTGTACTGAATGGACCTTTTTTGACTAGAGTGAGTTTAGACATTTAGCTGTTATGTAGATACTTATATAGTGGATATATAAATTTAGCTATCTGAATCTCTGAGGCTCAGGCCTACTTTAAATACTTTTCTTGGATTCTTAAAAATATGTTATCCAATCAGTCAACCTTATCTAATTAAATGTATGAAGTAATAAAGACTATTAATAAAAAAGGGTATAGAAGGTATTAGATATAGCATCAGCTTGGGAAATAAACACACAAAAGATCTCTGTATATAGGTATAAAAAAGTCATATCCACAATTTTTTGGCAGTAGACTTTTATCTCCATTGCTGATGTATCTTCATCTCCATTTCCAAAAGGAAAATCCATTTCTATCTCATGACTTACACCTCCCTGAGATACTACATCATCCTTGCAGGATGATGTCAAGTAGCATAACTTTCAAAGCTTGAACAGAGCTCATACATATCTCTTGGTAGTCCATGGGGAAATCCTGCCCAGTCCAGAGACTCAGATGTCATAATGATGGTCATACAAGCTTTATTTAGTCTCTGAGTAGTGGCCATCTTTCCACAGTTCTTTCAGTTATGCTTGTCTTTTGCAAGTTTAAAATAAACTACTTTTCCCACTGCATGCCATTTATAGTACTTTGTCACCACCATCACTCTTTACTTTCTCCCTGAAAAGAAGAACGGAACCTAGCAGACTGCCTTTGTAACCAATAGGAGCAGTTCAGAACAGAAATACGGAGTGTAGCCCACGCTGAATCATGTGCAAGCAGGGAAGCCAGAGTCTGCTGTCCTTGTCCAGAAGAAACACTGGAAACATCATTTTGCCTTGCCTCGTTGGGGCTTTCATGGAAGTCCTTCCTGTGATCCGGTCAAGGTAGTTCACATATGGCTAATTTTACTCATCTTCGATCCCTTAGGAAATTAAAAAATGTTGAAGGATTTTGCTGTAGAACTTCCAGGTTTGAATACAATGAAAGTCTCTACATTAATTCCCCATTGACCTTACAAGAAAGACCAGGGCCCTAATAACTAAAATCATTTGGAAGTTTTCTTTAAGTTGATTTATTACTCCTTAGAAATCTGTCACTTTCAACAGTTCAACATTGGGAACTGTGCTAAAAATTCTACAGACTCTTCAATCTGTTCTGGATGTTTGAAGAGAATTTTCAGGTTGTGCATTTCAGATATATGAAAATCTTTAACTATATTTCTCCATTAAAATAAAAAAAAGAAAAAATAATCTTCAGTTCAACAAGAAAATTATGAACTTTGGAAATACAAGGAAAAAACTTTAAAATTAAGAGCAAAACTGAAGCTGAATAGTTATTCTTTGCTGAAAAGTCTTCCACTATTTTGAGAAGAGTATATTTTTTTTCTTGTCTCTTTTTTTTACGATTTTCATCACAGGTTTTAATTTCATCATTTCTGTTCTGCTGGAGTTCTGTATGTTAAACACCAGTTGTGTAATTATTACAGATTCAAATTAAACAACACTAGAAACAGATCGTATCTCCCTAACATACTGTTGAATGTTTCTGTGTTTCCATTAGATTTAACTGCTTTAACCGTACAGGCTGTCTGTTCTAGAAATGTTTTCTTTTCAGTATTGCTCCCCTGAATGGTTTTATTCTTCCACACTATATAAATATGTCCTTCCTCTCTCATTGAATCATATAGTGGTCTAGCATTTTTACTGGCAGGTAGGGAAAATTCTGCTTTATATATAAGATTTAGTAGTCTTATGGTGTTTTAGCGTAAAAATCTTATAACCAGAAAAGAACACGGATTGCTTAAATACATTTTGTTTTTAATTGCAAAGTTTATGTGTAATGTAAGTAAGTGTATTTCAGAGAACTTCCGCACACTAATACTTGAAAAACTTAGGCCCTTGGCTGTGGGACACAGAAGGGAACAAAGCTTTTCAGTAAAGAATACATATGAGGAGCCCCTGACTTATTCTTTCCATTCTCCAGTACTCATCAAAGTTATTCTTAAACTGCATGTAATAGTATTTGATAGATCTTACAGAAAAACAAACAAACAAACAAACAAGGTATAGGATTAGACATTGTACTTTATGACTGTTATTTCAGAATACAGAGAGACCCCCATGAGACCAGTCTACAAGCATTTGCACATTTCCATTGGAATTAGTGGAAAAACTCATGGTATTAAAGACAAGCACAAGCACAGATGTTTTCAGGAAATTAACACCATTTCCTATGCTATTTATGCTCACTCTGTGCTTCCGCCATTCTGTGAGTAGTGAGTATTACATGAAGAGAAACAGGAAACTTCACTGTGAGGGCACTTTAACATTGAGATGGCAGTGGCATGGCAAGAATAGATACTTTAGAGTTCCACAAGTTCCTCCCAGCTTTCTCCTCAAGACAACACAAAAACTTTCTAAAGCTAAAAAGATACTCAAAGTAGTAAGGATGAAAGTGACTGAAGAGTTAAACATCTTATAATAATGAATTGTAATAATAAACACTGCAGAAAATATCATTATACAATTTTACAAATTCCTACTGTGGCTATATAGTTAATAATTGCGCATTTCTGATCCTCACATCTCAAGGAACATTTAGTAGGACTATATAAGCTTCTCAAAAAAGTAACAAAAATACCCAAAAGTATGGAAAAAAATATATTGTATAAGGAGCAACTGATAGATGGGGACACGTAAATTTAGAAAATACAGGAGGGAAATGTTGAAGGTTTATAAAAATATGTGTAGCATCAAAAATGTGAACTAGGAAATAAATAGTCATTTATTCTCAAAAATATGAGAACTATTGTTCATGAAGTAAAATTAGAACGGGGAATGTATAGTCTATTCCAAAACTATCTAAGAGAGGTTGCTCCTCATGCATTGTAACAACTGTGGAGTACAGTTCTTACATGAATGATAAAGCAATTAGATAATTTTGTGGAAGAGGAATGCAAACCTTGCTTAAAAAGAATCTGAGCTTCTGTCTGAATTCACAAGATTCAGATTCTTTTTTTCAGTTCGTATATTTAAAAAACTTAAGAAGAGACAGAAATACTAACGCAGCAATATTGTCATTGTGCCTAAGCTTTTATGTATGATCATTGTCTAATTTTTCACAGGACCTTTGTCTTAGATTAGGATTCATTCTGATGTGAATCAAGGTTAAATGTTTAAGGTAATTTTGTTTATATAGCACCTACTTTGTTTCTTCAGAACTTGCATATATACTATAGTAAATCAGGCACAAGACAGAAAGACAGATACTTTATTAAGGAATTTATTTTTCTAGTTAGTCAAATTCTGATCTTTCTTCTACAGAGTTCTTATCTGATGTTGAGACATCACCATCATTACTTAGGACAAGTGGTTTTTAAATGTCTGTTCATCATTTTCTGGGTGCCAGGTTTGAGATACAAAGATCAAACTTCCTTTTACAAATAATATCAATTAAATTCTACCACTGTTTACTGATATGAAATTGCTAAACAGTCCTGAAAAATAATGTCTGAGATGTCTTAGACTGGGCACTCAAAATAAGTAGAAGTTTTATATTAATCTCTGCACAAATAAAGACAACATGTAACATGTTTGCACAAGGAGATAAAATGAAAACTACATGGACAGCTTCCATAATGATATTTTATAAATATCAGTGGTTAGGCTTGCGGTCTTCTGTTTTATGAACATTTTTTTCTTTATTGCAGTGTGTACATGAGTGTGTACGCATGTGCAAATAAAATATATATTAAAAATGAATACTTCTTAAAATTTACCATTCTGACAGATGCATGAAAGGGCAAGACTTAAACCTTTTTGCTCAGTGTAGTGTCACAGATTTTGCCATGTGTAAAAAGCAATTTTTATTTTCCAAAACAGCTGTTCACAAAGTGGAAATGTATTGCAGATTACATAGTGAGGGGAGCAAAGGCTAAAGACAGCAAACAGTAATTTTCATTTGGCTCTTTAACCACATGAAGATGATTTGCTGCATTAAAGCTTAAGTTGGATAAGGAGTTAACCTGGGTCTCATTAAAGAAATCTGGAGAAAGAACTCAAAATCTGCTGATTTTTTACTGAAATGTCCTTTATTTACTCTCCCCAATTCTGTTTAAGTAATACTTTGTTTAAAATAGTTGCCTTTGCCTCTGGGTGAACAAGAAGGCTTAGAAGCAAGGCTTTCATTTTTTGCTCCCTTTACTGCTATGTCTGTCTATATGCTTTAGACACACCATCAATTCAGGCAACAATTAACAACGTAATTTTAATTTTTCTTTTTCTGTATCTCTATCATTATTGGAATATCTGAATTGCTTCTTATAATATTTACTGTGAGGTAAGAAAGTGATATATCAGTGTTCCCTTGATTTCTTACTTTTTTTGGATTACACTAGTATTTGTGTCCTGTCTTAACCTGGGCTCAGTTAGCTACGGTGTAAAAATCCAAACACTTTAAAGAAGTACAAAGATCCTTAAAAAAATGCATTTTTAAACAGAAAACTCTTTCCATTTGGACTTTATGAGTATTTGACACATAGTTTACTTTTGAACTGCAACTGGCTGTTCCATATTAGAAAGAAATATGCAGAAAATAATGGTATGTCACGTATTTTCCAAGAAGGTATTTGATGCATATAACCTGAAAGCATCTTACAGTTATTCGGCCTTTAAAAATTATTTTATAGTAATGAAAAGCAAATTGTTAGAAAGCTTTTTGATTTAATCTCACTCCTTTTGTTGGGTTCATTTAAATTAATCCAAAATATTTCATTTTGGTGGGTTGTTTAAACAGTTGGTTTTCTTTTCTGTTTACATATATTTAAAACATTTATTTTGCCTATTCTACGGTGAGCACTGAGATGGACAGCAACCCTATACATTCTGGTTGCCTTTTACAGGAAATGCAGATTCCCAGTCCAGACAGGAGCTGGGGTGCACTCTAGCAATAGGGGTAGGAACCAGGTCTCACAACAGAAGATCAAGCTATATGTAATCAGAAGAATTCACACTGTCTGCTTAGTGGAAACTTTATATGTATATCTCAATGTTTGGCTTGAGTGCTTAAGAGATGCTCTATACAGCATTTAGTAACAACTGGTCTCGTGCAAGGTGCGTGGAATGAAAACCACATTGCGGTGGCATAAGCTTGCTGAACACATTTCATCCGTGCTTCTGCCAGAGGAAAGCATAGTGTTATGCTAAGAACTGCTGTTACCCAGTTTTGCCATTTGGGAAAGAAGTCGCTCTAATTCTGCATATGACAGACCCCAGATTTTGGCATTGAGGGCAGTAGAGTGCTGGTATTGAAAGTCCATAAATACTAATAGTTTTTGTTGTTAAAGGAACTGGTAACAACTGAGTGTGCTGAACTAGTGTAAAAGAGAGAGAGGGGAGCACTTGTACAGACACAGAATGAGATTTCTTCAGATTTGTCCTTGATAAACTTTTATAAAATTTGTGTAAGGAATAAAAATAATTGGAAGAGAAACGTGCATGCCTCATGCTGACAAAAAATATGTTTGTGCCTAATAGATTGGAGAAAATGTTCAAGAATTGTTTATTCTTATGGAAAGATTGCCCTGTACAGTGCTGCCAAGGACAGTTTCAGCTTGAATAACGATGTGTATAATGACATTCACTCAAGTTACAGTGGCTTAACTTCTAAAGTAAAGTTAGACATCACTGCGTATTAAGGGGTGTAGGGGTTTTTTTGTGGTTTTTTTTTTCCTTTTTTCATTCCTACTGAATGAAGGAATGAAATGTGGCATCAAAAGCTGAGTAGGAAGGGCACACTTTGTTTTGTGAAAATGTGGTTTCTTACTCCAGCTATAGGACCAAAGTTTCTCATAATTGAAAAAAAAGGTTGTCTATTTGTGTATTTATATTTCTACTTAGTTGTGAACAGAAATAGGTAAAAGAAACTCAAACCATCCAATTCTGTTCCTCTCCACAGATACAAGATTACAGAAGTGATGGGTTTGTTAACTTGTGGAACAGAACAAAATGGCTGGGATTCTGCTCTTCTGTGTGGATTGTCCTGGACAGTAATACGTACTTTCAAAGTCTGTAAGCAGTTGTTTGTACCAGAGGACCTGTGGTTTTCTTGTGAATATGCTAGTTATCTGTGCTCTTATGCTTTACTGAATTACTTTACTCTGATGTGGTAAACCCAAATCATGTATTCCTCAGTGTGGCTTTCAGATAGATAACCTAACTAACTGAAATGTTCTGGTAGATTCAGCACACATCAGGGAAATGCACTGTATTAGGAAAACATTCAAACACCACTGCAGTTGAATATGGTATTGTTCCTTTTCTACAGTTAAGGCTAACATATTCCCATAAGAATTAGTCCAAAAGCTCTACTAAATATGCCTTTTCAGGAAAAATCAAATACAAATTAATAAGTTATTACAGTCATTAAAGACAATAGTTAACACAGAACATCCTTCTCATGTATGTAAGCAGCAGGGGTAAGAAAGATAATTCATACCTACATATATGTATTTTTAGAGTGTAATTTTCTTCCAGAGTGATATGTGAATAATATAAGGTTGATGGAGCAAATATAATATCTCAGGAATGATGTCAAAATATGAGGCTCTCCTTGGAGACTTCAAATTCCAAGAAAAAGTAAAAATTATTCATATAGTATATTTTCTGTGGTTTTTTTCTTCACTACTCAAGGAAGGAATTTATTCCACACTTACCCTGTTTACTACCAGGAAATTCTGAAAGACGAGAAGCAATAAAAAGATGAAATGCTGACTTCTGGAAGGAATACACAGCCATAGCTTTATGTAATGTCTGCATCTTTCTTATCTCAATTGGGCATGACATAGGTAACACCTCCTACATTACAAGAAATGTTCCTGTTGTGCCTCTGCCTCCCCCCCTCCCTCCCCTTGCGGCTGTTGCATGGCCACATAGTACAAAGATAGGGAGTCAGGGAATTAACATAAAATATAGGATTTTGTGTCTATAAGGGCAAGGATGAAATAAACTTGGGGAGCTATCTCCTAGCACACTACCTTCAACAGTAACACCTTCTGAAGTACAACTGAGGTAAATATTAGTCTGGAGAGAAGATGTAATAGATAAAACTATTTGAAATGAACTGATGAAAAGGTGAAAAAGTACATTTCTGAGGTTGATTATTAAAACAATGACACTGCTTACTCAACACACTGTGTTTTATTTCTACTTCATGGTGATTCTTTCTTACGGATTATATCCACTTGTGTGAGGGTATGGATATTGTAATATGTATATACGTGTACATATATAGGTATTTGCTCAGTTCAGGGCAAGGATTTTGGTTTATTTTTTCTTCCTTTGAGCCCTTGTAATGGAACTTTATTTTGATAACAAAATAATCTTTTGGGTGTCAGTTTCCTAAGATGAACATGGAACAATTTAACAATACTTTTGAAATAAGAACATAAGCAGAATACATACATTGCATCAGCCTAATACAGACTGACAAGTTTTCTAAGATATTTATCTATTAAGTAAGTCCCTATACTTACAAGGAACAGACTTCATGACTGTGTTATAGGTATTGTTTTATAGTTTCTTGGCCAAATATCTTCCAGGACTGCTTTTTTCTCTCACGACTACAGAACTGTGGGAGTTCAGTGCAGTTAACTGAAGCACAGCGGGCATGCGGAAGATCTGACACCATACTCCAAAAGTAGCTTCTATTAAAAAAATTAGCTGATGAGGTGTATTTAGTTAGATAAATAAAAACCTCTCAACATTTGTATTATTTTTCATGCCAGCAGTAAGCTGATATGAGGAAAGCAAAACACCTTTTCTGAGGGGTCCTCTTCCTGCAATTGAAAACCAAATTCCACTTCTTTGCTAATGGAAAAATCCTGCCACCTTTTCTCAGGCTCCATTTCCCCAACCATGATCAGACTGCACAAAGTAAGCAATCCCCATCAGCAAATCAGAAATAGTATTTTGCGTTTCGTGTTGTAGCAGTGAAAAGTTAGGTTGCCATCAAAACCAGAAAGAATCTACACAGTCCTTGCTGCCAAAATATTATGACAATAAACCAGATGTATTTTTAAATGATAGTTTGAACATTTATAAGATAAGGAACAAATCTGCTTTGTTTTAAAGGCTTTGGTAGGCTCTGTAAAAAATCAGCAGGAGCTTAAAAATAAGTAAAACTCATTATTATATTGCCCATTTGAAAGGCTGCTCAAGAGAGTGATATGTTTTTATTAACAAAAGTTAAATATCTTCTTTTAAAATCATCTTTTTAATGCTGGCAACTGAGTCTAAGGGCAAACAGTAAGTGGGCTGTATTGAAGATCAGTGTAGGTGAATAGTCATTTGTTCTTGTAATTAGACAGAAAATCATGTTGAAGCAAAGAGTGCAAATGTTGGAAGTCCACAACCTTAAAATTTTTAATTTTATGAATTGTATGTACTACATGAAGAATCATATGTTTATTTTCATAAAACAGCTATCTGTTGTTTCAGTGGAATTGCTGAGAAAGAAAGGTACTAAATTATAAAACTAATTACACTACAGGGGGAGATACAATTTCAGCTCCTCTATTTGTGCTGCAAAATGTACATTCAAAAATAGTAACCAGATAATGAAAGAACATGAAAGGTTCTGCTCTTAGGCACCTTCACTTGTTCTGAATGTTTTCTGAAAGTGATTAATTCTTCTTAAAGGTCTCTGACTATTGGCTCTTATGGTAATATCTCACATATAGATTTTTCTGCTCTCGGCCTCTGTCTTTCAGCCTCCCTCTGTCATCTCTTCTTGGTTCATGCTATCAGCTTAAATTTAACTTGTTCAGAACTGATTGGATACTAATTTCTTGTTTCCTATCTTTCCTGCAACTCTTGTTTCAATCATCTTTTCTTTATGGACCTGTTCTCCTCCATGTCACTTCCTTTTCTCCAAGCTTGTCAGCCTCAGCGCTGCAATTCTGCCTCAGACCAATAAAATATGTCTTGCCCATCTCATCTGACCCAGATAATTTCTTTCTTCCTCTTTTTTTATGAATCCTTCCTTTCCACTGGTTATTCATTCAGACTTCTTGACGTTTAGCAAGGCTTTTGAAAATCTTAATGTTTTTAACATTAAGAATAATCTTCCTACTATTGCTAATTGTCTAGATTACATAGTATTTTCCTTAACGATTTGGAGGATGTCAATGACTTGCCAATGATATTTTAATGAGTTAAGGGGAACTACAGGGAGAAAGGGAATAAATCATAATTAATGCGTATTTTGAGTAGGAGAAAAAGTAATGATCTCAAAATACAGCAAAAGTACATAAAATTAGCATCAATGAACATATTTTCCAATTTTAAATGTAGTAAGGCAAAGAGCAGGTTGTCTGGCTACGTTATGAAATTTCCAGCAGTGAAGGTATTTTTAAAAAGTTTCACAAACATTTATAGGGAATATAGATAGCTGATGCAGGAATATAATTTCAGGCAAAGAGAGAGAAGACATGACCTTTCAAGGTTGCTTCCAGCCTCATTTTCCTTCTAGTCTGGTTTTCTACTCTTCTGGTACATGTGATGCAATTAATCCCCTTGCTTCATTTGTTCTGCACCCGTCATTTATCTCATAATTGAGAGATTTCCCTCTTCCCTTATATCAATACATAGCAAGAAGTAATCTCTAGTTATGAGAAGCTCAAGTAATATTTAATATGCTGTATTCTTGTTTCACTCTCCTAAGTCTTCTGCTTGCATATCATAGCCCTTTCTGGATTTATTTAGCTTTTCCCCTTTTCTGACTTGAAAAGCTTCATATTGCAACTGTTTTCCAGTCTGTTAACAACTCATATTTGCAGCACCAGTGTGACACCAGTTAAGTTTTTGCTTGAGTTCAGAAAGAAGTATGAAACTATGCCCTGATTAATTCACCTTTATTGTGACTGAGCTTGTAAATCTAGTGTTCAGTGCTGTGCCTGACATGGCTCTAGCACTTTCACTTGATCACAGTGCCCTGTGGTCAGTTCACAAAGTATTTTTTTCAAGAACAGTTAATGTGCTTTAAATATCTTCCCCTTGCTATTTAAGAGTATCTTGTTATTTTCTACCATTTTCTATTAACACAGAGTAAAAGGTTTTGTGCAGTCTCATTGTAACTAGTGGGACTACCCGTAAGCTGTGATACTTTCTAGAAAGAGGAAAGATGTAGGAGAAAGAAGTCATTCCCAGTAGATGAGCCAGAATATAAAAATAAGTATCTGAGAATGATCATTCAATGCTAGTATTATGTTGAGAAAAGGGAGAGTGTTGTAGATTTTTTGGAAAAAAATCCCTTTCTCTAGGCAACACCACTGAATGCTAGCAACTGGTGCCTAATGAACAATGTAATACAGCAGGCAGTAGAACTGAGCTATGGTAGGCTGACTGCAGAGACAATAACTACATTATTAAAACTTAGAGTGTTCAGGCTTTCTACTTTTTATCCAACCCAATCAAACTTTGGGCTTTATTGTCCATCATAACAACTCACATAATTTATAAACGGAGTGATTTGGCTATGTTTCCCACATAATTTCAGAAATTTGCTTTAAAATGTTGCCTTCTACAGGATTTTCAAGTTTAGAAATATTGACTACTCTGGGTTTTCTTGCTGAATTGCAAGTACAGATGAACTGTGCTGTGTGACTTTGTTTTGAATATTGAAAACTTGCAAGATGTCTTGTGTTTTATTTGTGAAGTGACTGTATAATATGTTCATATTAAGCTTCAGCAAAAACAGATGGTGGCTTTGACTCAAAATCCTCTGAGAACATTTTATAACCCCATCTGCAAAGTTTGCAGGTGTTTTTATCTAGCTGTAATACTTTGCTGCTGCTTTTATCTTTTATCCCATTAAATACCCCAGATGAAATGGGATTGATATTATTATACTGAAGTATGTGTAAAAGCAGAACACTGCAATGAAATGTGGATGAAGGTGTTGGCAAGATATGAACACCTTAAAATAGTCCACATGATCAGGATTTAAAGTTTACAACCCACATCCCCAGAGCATCCCCAGCAAGACACTTGCATACACTGAGCCATCTAGAGAAAAAGTAATTGTGAAGGATAGGCTGTGATTTCATTTACATATCATGTACAAAACTGACTCAAGGTGCACTTAAACATATTGGTTATACATTTAGTGTATAGAAGTGTTTTTACTAAGTTGTGGGGGTTTTGTTTTGTTTTTTTTGTTGTTGGTTTTTTGTTTTTTGGTTTTTTTTTTTTGCAAAGTACCCCAAAAATTCCATTAAAGAATTTACCTGAAAAAAAGGAAAGTTAACAAGGGGGCTACAAGGTGACACAAGGAGTGTGGTTCGGTGTGCTCACCAAGCATTTAAGCAATGAAATTCGGTGAGGTTAAAAACAGATTAGAAACTCTTTAAAGGTTTTTGTGTTTTGACAGTTCTTTAAAAGGATTTTGAAGGTTAAATCAAGAAGCTTTTTCTCTTTCCCAGCGTAATTTCAAATAAACAGCTTAAAGGCAGCCTGTTATTGCTATCTTTTTGAGGGTCTGTATGTTATAGACAATATAAGTATTTAACAATAACATCTATGAAGCTAGGTGGTTACAAATGTTGTAAAGTTTTAGAACCCTCCACCAAAATTGAAACTGTAATAAAGGTAAAGTTATTATAAAGTGTTAACTTCTTATTGGTAAAACAACTAAGTAAATTGAATAGATCCTCTGCTAGAATCTGTATTTCCTGCAAGAACCTATAAAAAAAAATCTGAAAACACTACATTCTACTCATGCCAAACAACAACAACAACAAAAGTTTATAAACTAAATATTACCAGCTTGTTGTATACTAAACTATTATTAACTTTATTTATATGAGATTTTTTTTTCTTCCATATTAAGAAAGTTGAATAAACAGTTTTAGGGTCAGTCCTAGGAAAGGCTGAAACACAAAAAGGTTGGTTAAACTAACTCTTTTTTGAATGTTTTTGTCCCTCTTCTGGGAACTATCTAAATTTTAAAGATCTGTTGCTTTGAATTAGCTGCAGAAGCTGTTAAACATATACAATATTTTTCTGTATATACAGAACTGATTTTCAGTACCTAACTCCCTTCTGTCATATCTTTTCATACTTCTTAAAAGGAAAGAAGCACTGGAATCTCTCACACCAAGCAAGTCTAAAGCAAACTTTAAAAAGAAATCTACTGCAGTGTCAGGGTAAGCATAGCAAAGGAAATTAAATACTTATACAACCTTTTCTGATATTGTATCTCACTTACTCATGCTATTCAGGCATCAGGAGACTCAGGAAAGCAATAATCTTCAATTGTAAAATATGTTCCACCCCTAAGGTACTACACATCAGGTTATGATTTTGTAGGACTTTTGTTTGTCCTCAGCGGGTTTTGCTGGATGCCTTATAAGCTGAGCAGGCTCATGTTTGGTAAAGAAGTTGGTACATCACAAGCAGATTTCTTCACTTTGGTTTCCCTGGATTGACCATATTAATGGATCCCACAGGTCTGTGTCCTTCTCAACTGAACTGAAGATGTAACTGTTTCCAAATGCAATGCTAAAGTGAGCTAGCATACTCACCACAAGCAAAAATACATGTAATATCCTCTTTATCCTTCTTTTAAAGTTTCCTTGATGTGAGTTACAGTGTGGGTTATTTTGTTTAATTGTTTGTCTGGTTTTTGTTTGTTTGTTTTTCCTACTAGATATCAGAGCAGAGTCCATTAAAGTAGATTGGACAGTAACATTTCTCCCAAGTTATTTCATATTCTGCAAATGTCTTAGCTGCAGTGTCTTCATGTTTTAAATGTTTTTTAAGTAACCAGAAAAACTAAAAACTGAAATGAAAATATGATCTAGAAAATAAGGATATGATTATAGAAAGAATTTGACTGGCATGAGAAAGATGGAAGATGGTTATGCTATAGTGAGTGTCCAGTAGCTGCTGTGATTTCATGTTTTGGACTTTTTAGAAGGCAGAAACCATCTCACAATTCTGAAGGAATTACTTTGTTTCAGAATGATGCTGTTACCAGTGTACAGGATGCAGCCTACAGAAATCCCACACTCCAACTCCTTTTTCTTACCCTTCCCGCTTTCCCTCAGACATCTTCAAAATCAATAAAACAAAGTAAAATATACAACCACAACTGTAAATTGTAATAAAAATAAATAAGTAAGCAAGCACAACAGAGATTAAGCATAAATACGAACCTGTGAAATTATTTTCTCTTTAAAATGCAGACTGCATCCCTTTATTCTTTTTTTCTCTTAAGGATGGCAGAAAAAGACCTGCTCTGTCCAAACCGCTGCTATCCACAAGATACCAGTCAAGCCTCATTCCTTCCCTCCCCAAAACTAGTTATTAACAAATGTCTTTATGTTACCAAAGCACTGAATATGCATGCAATTAGTAAAAGCACAGGTAACTCAAACTAATATGGTAATTTTGCACACCAGAGAATACCCCTTCCACAGTTCTTCATTGTTTATTGCCTGCAAACTGAGTTCAGTGTCCCCAAAAGCTATATGCACAGTTTGTATTTCTAATATCTCCATGAAGAGCAAGATAATCAGGAAGTTCTTGAAGTAACCATACATTAACCAGTAGATCTGGAAGGTTGAATAAGATGCAAATAGCAGGTCTTGCAAACTACCTTCTATTTCACTTGACTATGATAGATGTTAAAGTGTTCACAAATAATCAATACACAGAAAGATCAAATGTTTAAATAGGATTTTATCTAAATGAGAACTATGAGATTAGATCATGTTGATTTTCATAGAAAAAGGAATTAGCTGCAATTTGCGAAGCAAAATGTTAGCCAAGACCATGTGGTTTTGGTTGGTTGGTTTTCTGGGGGGCGAGAGTGAATATTATGAAACATGCACAGAAAGCATCTTAGTTTCGTGCAGTTTTACTTCCCTCCCACATGTTTAGCTGCAATTTTCTGTATGGTACATTAGACTGTCTACTACTGTTTAGTTTGCATATAGCGCAGCTAAAACTAAATATAAACATTTGGTGTAGTAAGGCAAAAGCAGCTTGATTTGTCTAAATTGCTAGTGGTATCCATTTTACAACTAGAACGTGGTAACACTTTGGTGATACTTTGGGGACAGACAGTTTTCATAAAGCTTGTTCCAACCATTTGTAGCCTGGTAAAGAATTTTTTTGTTTTAACCAGTAATGCAATGGACATACATAAAACTGTTATGGAAATAGCATACAGGGAAGACACATGGAAGGTTTTTAGCCTGCATTTATGTAAAAAAAAACCAGCCCTGCTGGAGCTGGTACTTCTAGATAACTCCTCCTGTCCATTCCACATTGTTACTTGATAACTACAGTCTATTGTCTGCTCCCTTCATCTCTTTTTTTTTTTTTTTTTTGGGCGGGGGGCAGGGCATACAGAGGATCTGTGGGAGCTGTTTATTTCTACTTGTCATGGTTTAAGACCAAATGACATTGTGGAAGCTAAATGGACTTGGATACCAAAGCACTTTAAGCAGATACATGCAATTTTACAAATAACATTACTTTCCTGTGCCATGAGGGAGATGGTGCAGTGAGGGAAAGAAGTCATGTGGTTTAGTGCAGTGTTTTCTTGCACGTTCTTCCTGTCCTGCAGGAGAGATGGCACAGTCCTGGAGAGAGGTTGGGCAGGTTAGTGTAGCAGTACCAGCCATACTGTGCATAGTCTTGGGGCAGGACCATGGCACCCACTTGGGCCTGTTCAGTTCCCTGTACTCCCTGGAGGTTACAGGGATGATCCTGGATCCTGGTACAGGATTGTGGGGTTTCCCTCCACAGCATCTCTTCCAGAAACTCTTGGCTATGCCGGTATTCTTAAGTGTCCTTATTTAGGATATCCTGTTCAAATGATGTCACCACTTCCAGATTGCTGCCCTTGTTGGCACTCAGAACCTGCTTGTTTCAGACCCTTCTGACAATTTTGCATTTCTTGATTATCAACAGGTTATTTGCATAGCTTGGCTCTCTAATTCCTTGAGCACACTAGAACTATCCAGTCATGCGGGACAAGTGGTTGATCATTTTTCAACTACTTTCACTACAACAAAAGGAAAGTTCATGCGCTTATGCCAGAGCTGTGCTAACTAGGCCTAAGTCATGCTAACTGCTACGCTCAACACTAGACTTCTACACTCACAATACAGAAACAGTTTATTTTGCCCACATCAGAAATTTGCTGTTGGAAATGATAAGGAACTACACATCAGGGAACATTCAGGCGGTTCAATCTACTCTTCAAGGTTTCTTTTTTTTTCTAAAAAGTAATTATTTCCATAATGGAAGTTAAAGTTAGAAGTTCATGCCCATTTTCTGGCTTCCAGCTAGGAACATAACATAAGAGGCTTACCAATTTGGATCAAAGGTCCATGCAGCCCACTGTGTCCTGTCTCTAACAGAATTCGAAAGCAGATACTAAGGAAAAAGATTATAAGATGAGGACAAACATAGAAATGCTTCTTCCAAATATACTTAAAACTTCCAACAATTTTTAGTTCAAGGACTTTCTCATCTGGAAGCGAGTTTCTGGGTGTTCACATAGCTGCATTTATTTCTGTTTCATGAACTTGTCTGGGCTGCCTTGAATCCATGTGAAATGGACATCTTCTGTCTTATCTTTGTTAGTAATAAGTTGCTCTACTTGGCAACTCAGTCAAGATACAGAGCTATTTCCAAACCTTAGTGGCTCTGGTTAATAATCAAATGTCTGTACATAAAATCTGTGCTGAGTCTACAAGTGTGTGAGAAAACCTCTGAAAAGTATTTACATCTTAATCATTTTGGTCCCAGCCAGGAACTGAAATGTGATCAGAATCTTATATTTTAATGGAGCAGAATGTGTAAAATAATTGCATATGCTGTCATATTCATCCCATGATGGGGAAATACATGTTTTCTCTGTGCTACTACACTTCATTTTTTCTGATATTGAGGAAATAATTAAAAGAGAACCAAAAGGTTCCAACATTCTTATTCACAACCAAGCTGGGTTTATAAAACAGCTGTAACTTAAAATTGAGGCATGAGGCTACACTTGACATATCACTAAGCTGAACACAATGTACAGCTGATTTGCTTGGTGAAGAAAAGTTGTTTTTTTTAATAGAAAATTGGCTGCAGTATGTTAGATACATTGAAAACTAGCATATTTGAAAGGCATGAAGCAAGCACATTCAGTGCGCAGTTACTCTGTGAAACGGTAGTTATGCCGTTATCTCAGTCTCCTGCTGCACTGCTACACTAATTTTGCATGTAGAGAATTTTAGTAAGAGTGCATATGGAGGTCTGGCAATACTACCATTAGCATTCTGCCAGGGCCTAGAGACCTTAACCCCACTGAGGCCTACAATACAAACACAAAGCTAGGTGTCTGTCCTGGAGAACTGGTCAAAGTAAAGAACATATGTTAGGACTGATAAGCACTACCGTAAGATCACTATTCAGCAAAAAGTGATATAAAACTGTAAACCTTAATTACATAAAGAATCACCCATTCTCCTGTTCCGATGTGCTGTAGCAAAAGTTTGTTACTGAGCTTTTGTACATCTGAGGCAGTTCCTAATACAACAATGTGAACAATTCATAAAGACATGGAAAAAAAGTGAGAACTGTGTTTTACTTACTTTCTATTTTTAAATAGACTAAGTTTAATTTAATCATTATACTTTTTTCTTTTTTTTTTTAAATGTATTGTTTTTCTTACTGTGAATGGCTTTACGCCAGTTCAACAACAACAAAAGTCGTCACAAACAAGGAACAACTCAGTACACAAAATAAGTACACAGCTGTACATCTGAAAGAAGTGCCTGAACTATCAGGCCATAAAAAATTGTTTCCTTTTCCCTTTACTCTATAGCTCGGTTGTCTCCAACAGGAAGGATAAAAACTGGTTCCTACTTATTTTCCCTTGAATTTCATAGAATCTGATGGGTGGTATACCCACACTGAGCAAAATCAAGCAAACAAAAGAAGTTTATTGTCTCTGACAAAGCAGATTCAAGCTTATATATTCCACAAAAGATTTTTCATCTACAGATAATTTAGATTAGTAGGAAACCAATAATTTTCTTAATCTGTGTTAACGTACAGAAAATTATTTCTTTTGAACAGCATGAAAATGCTACTATGAGATGTATCAATTACATTACTATGATTTAAGAGTTAAAGGGTGGGGAAATAGATGGAAGGACAAAAGTTTTTTAGTCTCCATAACTGAAATATTTCGATTCTCATGTTTAAGAGATGTACAGATGAATTAGGCTAAAAATGTATTCTCACAAACACACTTACTTCTTTCCTGTGGCAAGGTGCAAAAAGTGTTTCCTGCTTTCTGGGTTACTGGTCTAACCATAACGTGTGGTTAGGGCACGTAATCAAAGGCAGTGGAGTTGACTGCGTGACCTGATGGAGCTCAAAGGCAAACAAGGAGTGTAAAGAGGGTGGTAGCAGGGACAGGCAGTCTGAGAGGAATACAGAAGCATTTCCCAGACACACAAGGATGGAATTAGGAGGCGCAGAGTCTGACTGAAGTTTATACTAGCGAGGAATATGAATGACAACAAAAATAAATTCTATTGACACCACAGCAGCGAAAGAAAGACTAAGGAAAATGTGAGCCCTTCGCTAAATGGAGAGGGTAAGCGAATAACAAGGGACATGGAAAAGGCTGCGGTGTTCAATGCACCCTTTCCCCCAGTCATTGTTGACAAAGTTTGTCCCTAGGACTCCCACATGTTTATGCCTACTTCAGGAGAAAAAGATACTACTCAAAAGCAGAGAAGGAATGAGTTATGGACTGCCTAATGAACTTCAAATGAAAATATCCATGAAACTGGACACAGTGTACCTAAAGGTGCTAAAGAACCTGGTTGGTATCATCATGAAACATTCACTACCATCTTTGAAAGGTTCTGGAAATTGGAGGAAGTTCACTGACTTCAAGTTCCATTGACTGGGAAAGATAGATTTTTATACCCATCTTCAAAAAAGGGAGGAAGGAGTCCAAGGGAACTAATGTGCAGTCAGCCCCACCTCAGTCCTTTGGCAGATTATGAAGAAAGTCCTCATGGAAGTTATTTCTACACATCTTATGGACAAGAAGGTGATTTGGAACAGCCAGCATGAATGTTTACCAAGGCCAAATCATGACTGACTACTCTGTTATTTAAGATGTAATGACTGGTTGTAAAAGGAGGTTAACAATGGATGTTGTTTACCTACATTTTAGGAAGGTTTTTGGCTTGGTTTTCTACATCAGCCTTGTAGCTAAACGAGAGATATGGACTGGACGGATGCACTGCAGACAGGGGGAAGAGCTGCCTGACTGCCAGACTTAAAAGGTAGTGTTCAATACTTTGAAGTCTAGCAGGCAGCTAGTCATGAGGAGCATTCCTCTGGGCTTAATACTTGTATTGTTTAATATATTCAGTAATCTATGCAACAGCATAGAATATGCTTTCAGGAAATTCATGAATGATTTTCAAACTTGGGGGGACAGTTAATACCCTGGAGGCCAAGGCTGCCATTTAGAGGTACCTCAATATACTAGAGAAACGAGCTGACAAGATTCTCACAAAACTCAGCAAACACAAATGCAAAGTCCCCTGTGTAATACCCCCTAACCCCATGTAGCAGGACAGGCTGGGGACTAACTAGTTAAGGACCAACTTGATAAAAAGGGATATAGAGGTCCTGGTGGACAACAAACTGAACATAAGTCATCAGTACATCCTTGCAGCAATGAAAACTAATCACATATTGGATGCATTAGTAAAAACATAATCAGGTCAAGGGAAGCGACTATTCCCCTCTACTAGGCAGCTGTGAAACTGCATTGAGAATATGTGACTGGTTTAGGGTCTCTCTCAGCACAACAGAGATATTTACAAATTGCAACAAGATCAAAGGAGAGCTACTAAATGTTTGGGGCCTATAGCCCTGGCATATGAGATGAGGCTGGGGAGCTTGGATTTTTTTTAGCCTAGATGAGTGGGGAAAAAGCTAAGGAGAGAGAGAGGAATCCGATTTCAGTCTTCAGATTATTGAGAAGATGAGGTTGGACTTTTCTCAGATGTGCACAACAACAGGACAAGAAGCAGTAATCACAAATTGCACAAAGGGAAATTACAAATCAATATATGGAAAAAAATCTTCACAGTAAGAGTGGGTAAGCACTGGAACATATTTCCCAGGGAGACAGTGGAATTTATATTGAGATGTTCAAAACTTAACAGAATGAAAGACCCTGAGCAATCTAAAGTTAGCACCATTTTCAGCAGAATTTGGACTAAATAACCTTGTCAAAAAGTAGGATTATTCTTATAAAAAATGTTCGAGGACACAAAATTGCAAAGCAACAGAGGACACTGTTTGTTGTTACCTAATCACAAATCACCACCAATTTCAAAAGTCATTGCTATCAAACTTGCAAATGCATGTGCTCATTCAGTCACCATTATGATCCCAGATTTTAAACACAAGGAGCTCATCTGTATCACCTCCAGTGATTCCTATTTGCACACCTACATTGTCTTTTCTTTTCCCTGACCCTGTGCTTAGCAACATCACCATTTTGAAAGCTGAGGATAAGTATTCATTTAATTTCACTCTGCACCTAGATAACCTTTAATCTAAGTACCATGTTTCCTCCATAGTGATCTCATTTTTTTGTTTGTTCATTTTAAATAAGTTTACACGACTGAAGAACCCTAATTATTGTTATTAACTTCCTCGTGAAGTCCAACCCATCATGCTTTTTTGTAGTTTTTCCATTGTACCTGACCGGACACAGCTATCTTACCTGATAGTAATATTTCCATTCTTGGTAGGGTTACTGCTTACTCTTGATACCTTTTTAAAGGTAGTTATCCATCTGCTTACATCTGGAACAGTTTTCTAAAAGATGATTTGTCCCTTTTCATGGGTTGCAAATTGCAAATAGTCTTTTACATTTTCTGACTTAACATGTTCCAAACTTTCAACACATTTATGTCCTTGAGGTTTTCTGACCAGACTACTTTACTTACTAGTTCTTTTAATATAGCATTTTAGAAACAAAACCCCACCAAAACATACCATAACTGTCAATATCTGAAATGTTCTTCTTTATTAGCAGAGAAGTAACTTATATATAGTTTTAATTTGTTTTGACATGATAATGTCAGGTCTTACTGACATCATCTCACTTTGTCTTGATTGCATACCCATATCCTTGGCATCTTCACATGCCGATTAACAGATTTGACACTGTAGTGTGGTCTGTGCTAGAATTGCACTGACATCTTCTAGGAAAATATGTGATGGCAGTAACAAGAGAGGAAGCAAGTGGCAAAGAATCTTTGACACAAAAATATTGTTGCCATTCCTTAATAATTGCAAGTATAATTGAAATACTTCAGCTGCCATTATTTGTACACTTGATCGTATTTAAAATACATCCACATTTGTTCTCCTTACTAAACTAAATTGATGTGATATAAGCTTAAGGGTCAGCAAAAATAGCCAAAACTCTTTTTTTTTTTTTTTTTTTTGGCCACACCAGTGTTATAGAGAGAAAAAAAAAAAAGAATATGTATCTCAACTGTCAGTGTCCCCACATGATTTGAATGGAGCGAGTACTGTCCTATGGCAATGGGTCTCAGGAAGTACTCCAACCTTTTTTTCAGAAATCCATTGCTTTGTTCTTAGTTTTACCCCTCACTCGATATGTGAATTTAGATCAGTCCTTTCACTTGTGTTCAGCTTATTCATCTGTAAATCAGTCATCCTAACACTTCAGTGCTTCAGAGAGGTGTTCTGAGATATTGAATAAATGTTTACATTGTATTTTCAGAGCATCATATCAGAGTAACGATATTAGTATTAAACTGTTTTATTGAAAGAAATCACACAAAGCCATTTCAGGGCTAGCTACTAAAAAACCATCATTTTCCTCAAATTCTTTTTCAGTGTACTTCTTGTTTACAAAACATTACGATTAAAGTTGATAAACTGATAAGCAGTTACTCATGACAGAATGCTGAACAAATATTATATGCCAAAAAGCATGTTGTTCATATTGTTTCATTCAAAATGTGAAAGGCAATAGTTCTGGTGTTTGATAGTGTAATCAGTTCTAAATCCTTGACTACAGCTGTCATCAGGCTAAGAGACTAATTACAGTTTCCTAAAAATTACCCCCTCCTCCCAAGTTAAGGAAAGATCTTGGCACCCCTACTTATGCTTAGGACATTAACTACAATTACACCCACTGCTTTCAGTGGTGTTTGGTAATTTCAGAGAATGCCAATCCAGGAGGCTTATTTTACAGGACCATTATCTAGTTCTGATTTTTCTTTTATGTGTACTTCAATCAAAGATCAGAGCTCTATTGTGCTGGGCACTGTAGAGACAAGTAATCAAAAAGCAAGCTTCTGCTCTAAATAGTTCCCAATCTCGATACCAGTAAAAATGCACCAGGGAGATGAAGCAGCAAAAGAGAGTAAAGTAATAATGAACAGACATTTTAGTTCACAGTTTCCTGAATTGATTTCTGCATAGTCACACACCACCAAGAAGGGTGTCAGGTATTTTCACCTGGAATATCTTTGCACAGTGGTATTTAAGATGTTCCTCTGGGAGCAGCAGAGGAATCTGTGTATGAATACTGATAGAAGAAGAAATAACATCTGGTTCTCCTCCTTTCATTGATGAGTTCTCTAATCAGTAGAATATTTTATTAGACGTTTTTTCGTTATCCCACTTGCCTAACATTTTGTGGTTTGATGTATGTTCCTTTTTTCTTTTTTTACCCCTTTTTTTAAAGAAAAGAATCTGGGTGGTTTTAGAAGGTGCTCAGAAGCACCTATTCAGAGAGTATTCAAGGTCTGGAAACTAACATTTCCAAAGGCACCTTCCTGTAACCCCAAAATAACAGTTTGGGGCCAAATTATGTACTTAGCTTTTCAAAATATAGCATTCTAGTCAGGTCCTGCTTCAGAGTTCAGACTCTTTTGCCAGATGTAAGATGGTCATCTGCATGAAAAGTATACTGATCATAGATATTTAATTTAGGCTCCTTCCTTTCATTGCCAAATGTATAAAAATTAAGTGTGGAGTCTTAACATTTTGACTCTGGACACTTTTTGATTTTCTAATTAACAATAGGAACCTAAGATGAATTTTCTAAGGTGACTGTTTTATTTCTTAGCCTCAAGGTACTTCAAAATTATTCCAACTTCCATTTGAAGACATTCAAATGCTTTAGAAAATATTACCCTACACTGCTAGTAGAACTGATATTAACTGTTGTCTGATTTATTCTAAAGGTTTGACTTCTGAGTATGAAGAATTTAGAATTACACCAAGCAAAATTCTTCTGGAATTACCCCAAACATTCCACCAAGTAATTGAAGAACAGAAGGATATTTGAATCACAAGATGTGACAGACGACATTGGTTTGCAAAAGAAAGATTGAAAGAATAAATTAATAATCCTCTTTGGTATGTGGATATAGTAACTGATTTGCAGTAACAGCAACATGAAACTAAAGCTGGCATTTAGTCTTTAGGGGGAAAATGAACTATACACAATGAACAAGTGTCGGGTTTTGTTTTGTTTTTAATTAAAAGTGAAACTAATATTTCACACTGAAATAACCATTTTCTGACAGAAGCATTAGATTTCAGGATGCTCATTGCTGCATTGCCTGATTTAAAATGAAAAAAGAAAGTTAGTTCTATTATGATCTACAATAGCCTGTATGATCAACAGGGAGCTGGTTAATGTTAAACGACACAGATACAGTAAGTGTTATATTCTGTTTCCCTCTGATTCTTTAGCACGTGTGTTACTTACATAACTGTGACCCGTGTAGGACTCACAGACGGATGCCTATCAGGAAGATAGGAACTAAATGAACTGCTACAGAAGGAGGAGCATGACCACCCCTTTCATTTACAGCAAAGCTGATTTAGGATATCTTTCTGCTTCCTGAGACTACATGGATCAGTAAAGGGGGGAGTCATGCAGAGTATGCTGTACTATATTCCACTTAAAGGAGTTTCAATCTGTAACAAACACAATCTCAAAGAAAGCCTTAAATACCACGCTCCTGGCTATATTGTATCTACAAAAAAGAAAAAGTGAGCAAAAGGAGGTTTTGGTTTATTTGTTTATTTGTTCGTTTGTTTTTCCTGGAGTTTTGCTATCCTGCATAGAACAACTAAAGATTGTGAAGCTCACTGGGAAGAAAACAGAGTGACCCCAGTGCCTGCGGTAGTCCTTCAGAAAAGGAGAGTCCTTGGGACGTAGAAGTGCTTAAAGTGCTACAAGAAAATCCATTTTATTCTAAATGGCCATGTGTGTCATCAATGATAAGATTAGAGAAAATTCCCAAGATTTTTATTCTGGTTTCATCTACAATTTTTAGCTGAGATATTTTCAGCTGAAACATTTTTTTTAAATGACATTTTTGCATGTTTTAAGAATTATGCATAGAAATTAGTACTTTTACTATAGTGATATATATGGAAATGTGCATCTTATGTATGTAGGAGTCTTCATTTTATATAAAATATGTGCTAGGCTTATATTATAAACCTATATAAATTTTATAAATCTATGATGTTCTAAGTTTATATGTGTAGTCTCTATACAGCTGTATATCTGTAATATATATTAACAATATTTATAAAAATGTAAGAGTTCTGTATGTACAAAAAAACCTTGTTTACTTTTTGAATTATATAAAAAAAATTGTATTCACCATGTGAAAAACAAAAAGTACAATAAAAATCCATAGCACATGTTATAAAGACTTCAGATGCAATTGGTGTAAACTAAAGGTCAGCTGTGGCAATTTAAAAACTGAAGCATAGAATTTCATTGTAGAATACACTGGAATTCACTAGAAATCATCAAAGTAAAACCAAATATCATGGGTCAAGAAAAACTATATGTTTTTATAAAAAGTAGTAATATCTATTGTTGTTATAATAGAAATTTGGAAATATTTGTGTATTTCAAAGCTTAAATCAGCATAAAACAGAATGAAACTTAGTGTGAGATTCAAATTGTATCGATAAACTTAAATTAGATCTAAACTGGCAAAAAAAAAGTTAAGATTACTTCGGACAGAAGACACTGGATCCTTCTTTCTTTTCCCTGTAGGCCTTAAAATTCTCTGTGTTGTTGTTAACCTTGAAATTATTGCATTTATGATCTTTGTACAGGGAGATTTAAAAGAGATTCAGAGGAGTGACATGAATTGTGCAGCCTCATAAAACTGTTTTACTGAACAAGCAGAAATATGCACACATCCCAGAATAAGTGCTGTCTAAACCAGTGAGTCATATAAAATAGTACAGTCTCCTGTGCAATTATCTATGTGATTCCAACAGCATTTATAATTACATTTGTACTGACACAACAAAAAAGACACGACTACATAGTTTTCGAGCCGGAATCAGCCCGCATCCACCTTATGGAGGGGGTTGCGATGTGCTTTCATTATTCGTTGCCATGCAGAACATGGCAAGATGTATTCATGTATCCTACAGAACAAAACTCCAAAGGTTTCCCAGGTCTCTAAGTATTACACTCTTCATTGGACCCCATTACTTCCAACAATAGCACAATTTGTAGAATTTTATGCTTACATATTTGCTTAATTTTTTTAAGGTTTAGTCTCCTAGACTCTTTTGGAAATAAAAATAATGAAGTAGTACCATAGCAGCCTGATCTATTACAATTCTGCCCCCAAAAAACATGGTCTCACAAATACAGATGAGATCTGTGTTCCACAGTCATATTTCCAGATCAGAAAGTTTTAACTGAACAAGGCAAGTGTCCCTATGAACATGAGCTCAACAGCAATGACAAAGGAAACGCAGCAGGGATTCTGCACAAATAATTACTATGCAAACACCTCAAAAATAATTTATACAGCTAAATAGCTTGCAATGTCCAAAAATGGAGAAAACTATCAATGAGCTACATTCAGATAGCATTAATTGGTTCTTTTGCAACATTACATCACAAACTAACAGATGTAAAGTATACTGCAGGGATAGATGTTATCCAGCTAGATGGCTTCCAATTCAGTTCATACAGGTCTGCTTTGTGGCAGATTTTTGTTAAATATTTTTTCAAAAATATTCCTAATTGAAATAGGAATGCAATAATTAACTAGACAAATATGTGTCTTTAAATCTATTGCCTATTCTACTTAAATAATACATAGCTGGAAAATTGTGTCTTTTTGCCGCCTTTATATTAATTGCTGTGCTCAAAGTCTAATTCCTTATACATAGCACCAAGATCTTTATTATACGTTCTTTTAAGCACCTTGGTTATAACATTACAGAATCTAATATATAAAGAAAAAAATTAACTTTAGAGTAAACACTAGAAGTTTGCCTGACAGATTTTGGTAAAATGGCTGTAGATCTTTCAGATAAAGATAAAAGAATGGAATTATCCAATTCTTTTAATTCTGAAAATACATTATCACACTGGAAAAATATAATAGAAAATGCATCATAGCTGAAAATAAATATAGTTGTTTAAGGATGTAAGTCTGAACTGAGTGATCTAATTTGTATTAGTGAAAAGGAATGACACTTCTGTTCATGGCTGATCACACTCAGGACTGTCATTTATTGCATACTTATAACCATCTCACCTCTGCTACTTCATTTTTAACTGTTCGAAGACTGCAGCTGCTGCTTTATCATTCCAATAGTCAATATTTTTCTCTACTTTTATGCATCATCTCCAAGAGAGAAATAATATACTTATCAGTTTAGGAGTGGGAGTAAGAGCTTCTTTTTTTTAAAAAAAAAAAACAACAAGTTTAGGTCCACATATAATTTTTTAGTTAAAGACAATGACTCATTTTGATTAGTGATGCTTCTTGCTGCCAATATAAATAATGTTTCTTGGAGTAAAGGCTGCATGAAGATGGCTATATTTTACATTTTATCCTACCTTTTGGGTACAGATAAATAATTAAATAGTTTAGACAAATAAGGAAGTGCATATATAGTCATGAATAGTGACTAAACTTATGCTCAAAAATACACAGTATAAGAGTGCCATCTTCTGGAAATACTATTTCTTACACTTCTCATTTCAATGTAATCATTGGCTTACGAGAAATACTAGTTAAAGATTAATGATGTTTACTTGCCTGTTTGCCCTGTATTTACCTTTTCATTTGTCTATGCTAGTTTTAAGTTAGTAGTCCCTGTACAAACTCTTTTCTGTACAAGGCCCTAGAGAGCGTGAATTTAATAATCAGCCAGAGTTTAGACTTTCGAGTTTATAAGGAGTCATACAATCCCTAAGGGTTAAAACAATCTGAACAGTAACCTTCTCTCAACAGAAAAGAACCAACTTTGTCTGGTTTTAAAAAGTTTTAATCCTTTATCTTGATAAGCTTTGACAAAATATAAAATAAAATGTAACAGTTACTTCTCATTGTTGTCTGAAACTTTAAACTGAATCCTCTGCTCTTTTCAGCCCGTCTGCGTGAGGAACAAATGACGGATTTTTAGAATATGAAACTATATGTTCCTCTGAGGCAGACACACACCCACACTCTACACACAAAGTCTCCAGAACCTTAGAAGTATTTTTCAAGAAGAATAATTCGGTCTAACTATTCACTCTTCCAAATACACATGCAATTTCTACTACCTCTGATAAAAATATTCTGGTCAAGGTACCTCTATTTCTAGTAAAAATGATGGAATACAGTTAATTTTAATCCTACTTCTAATAAAGAAACCTCTACACTCTCTAAATGTAGACAAATCAGGGACCCAGTAACAACACAATTATCCTTGCCTTACAGAAGAAGACCTTGTATCTATAAATTGCATGCTTAAAACACATGTTAAGGCTTTGCATGGTCTGGGTGTGAGGCCTTGGGGAAATGATGTGTAAAACACTGTCCTCCCTTTTTGCCTTGGAACCCAATAAAATAAAATCTCATCTACTGTACTTCAGATGGGATTTTTCTGTCTGTTTATTTTATATATATTTTTTCAGTCCCTAGCCTTCATTTTTCATGTCATTTTTCATATTACTGCTACCAAAACCAATAATCATTTGTCCTGTATCTCACTCATTCTTTGTGCACTTAAAAGCTTCCAAAATGAAATTCCCCTTCTTCTCTGCTCTTACCTTCCCAGATTAAATATACCTATTTGTCATCCTTCCAAGCTCTCCAATTTCTGTTGTTAACAATCAGTCTACCCTTTTAGACCTTCTGTCCCAGAGAGATTTTCTCTTTGACCAGACCCTATTTTCCGTTCAGCTAATCAACAGCATGCTCCACATCTTCCTTCAAGGAACTTTAAAATATGCTCTTGTAACTTTTGTAGATATTTCTTCCTTCCCAGCTCAGAATAAAGATGAAAAAACAAAACAAAACCAAACCCAACTTTTCTAAAAATGTTTTGATCGGATTAAAATTCAAGTACATATAGCACTTGTTCAAAGTTATCATATTAGCAGTATATGTAAAGTTCTTCACCTCTTCCCAAATGATCCACCCTCTAATTTGTTTGAGTTGGTAATAACAGAATGCTTGTGTTGCTTTGACTGCTATTTTTTAATTCCATATTCCATCTCATGTCATCTCCTCTGAACCGTTAATACCGATTTGGGAAACTTCAATTCTCACTCCTAAATTCTTGTATACCAACAGTTTGAAATTACACTGTTAGTTATAAGTATTCTCAAAACACAAGTCTAGAAGGCTGGCATTCTTAAACACAGATGTCTTCTCTGTCTTGTCACTGTCCCTCTACGGATGATGGGTCCAAATTAAAAGACCCATGCAGAGAATTTGGAGAGGATCCAAGAATGGTAAGCAAGTCAAGACTCAAGATGTGGACATAAACACATCACAGTACTATAAACTGTTTTGTAGATATTTGAAACTTCTTTCTTGCTCTAGCACTTTCAAAATCATATTTCAAAACAAAAAATAAGATGAAGCAACACAGATATATTTTGCAACACTGAAGAGTGCAATGGGAACATCTAACAGACTAAAAAAAACAGTTCTTTGCCCAAAACTTTCTACAGTCTAATATTAATTAGGAAGACTTGAATGAAGAATAATAGTATAAGGAAGTATTGTGAGACACCATGAAAGATAAAAGTTAAAACAAGCAAAAAATGCATATTTACTGTGTTTTGGAATTCTAAGGCCAAAGTTTTTAAGCTGCTCTCTGCAAACACATAGACCATGAAAAAGGTGAAAGCAAATAGTTGAACAGTGCTGGAAAAGAGAACTGGAAAGAGACAGTATTCCTTTATTGTAAGAAACAATGTCTCACAGTTTAAAACCAAACTGACAGTGAAAAGACTAAATGGACATAGATACCAAAACACTTTATCACAGATATACAGGATATACGCAGTTTAACAAATTACACGACTTCACTGTCTTGTGGGTCAGACTGTGCTGTCCAGGAGGACGGCTGAGGAAGCCCGTGCAGCCGCCACAGGGTGAGGTGCACCATCCTGGGGCCAGGCTGTGGGGTCTGCTGGATGTCACCTCCGTGCCCTTTTCTGCAATCTCACTACTGCTGCCTTGGGAACCACTCTTCCTTACAGAGCATTTTGTCTTTGCATGTTTGGTTCGTTGTTTTCTTAATTTTTTTTTCTTTCTGTTTCTTCTCTTGAAGCCTATTCCAGAGCCTTGCTTGGCTTCATATGCTTTTTTTACAAGCTTCTTCAATTTTATGTTTTTTTAATTCACAGTCACATTTTGATAAAAAAACCAGCCAGCATTTGTTCTGTTTTCAGATAAACAATGTCTTCCTTACAGTTTATTGAGCAACTGAATTTAATCAACCCCTCAGAACATAATCTTGAAGTCCATACTGTGACCTAACATATAATTTCTCCAATTTTAAAGTAATTTCCATTTTCTGTATGATATCAGAATCGTCTTCTATCTCAGAAAAAAACATATCAAACTCTGTGTTCTCTGAAAATGTCAAGATAGCAATGTCGTCTATCTAGTCCCTTACTTACTTAAAATATTAACTTTAGCCTCAGCACCCATAGATGCAGAGTTTAACTAGTAAATTCCCAGCACACTAATTACTCATGGTTTTGCATAGCCTTTATCTAAAATATTTTTTTCCTTCTGTTTATCCACTTGTTTCTTTTGTGACACTCCTCAGATATTTTTAATGAAGTTCAGGGAGATTTTTTAGACAAAACAATGAGCTGACAATGAAAAAAAAGTCAGGTGATCTGGCACAGTCTATTTTTAATAGAATTCAATGTTTTAAGTGTTGGTGCTGAAACATAAAAAAAAAGAAAACAGTATCATGAAATTTTTGTTAAAATTGTGAGTGTTAATAACATCTTCAACTGAAAGTAATCACTGGCTTTTCCAGTTGTTTCAGTGAAAGCTGCAGAGTACTGGTAAAAGATTTTTAAAATCCTGTCCTTAATAATGAATGTTAATTGTCTCTACATTTTTATAAATCCAATATTTTAAAAAAAATAGCATGACATTTTAAAGTTATTTCCAATTATAGAATTCTGTCAAAATATCACCTCTAAACATTCACTGTGACACAAGCATGAGAAACAAATTTGGTAAGACAACACTGTATTTTTAAAAGGCACGCTACAAAATGGTAACGGACAAGCAAGACCCTTTAGCTACAGCTAACCTACTGTCCACATGTCAGGTTACATTTTTTTTTTTTAAACTTGACTTTCATACTTTGACACTGACTTACCTGGTTGTCAAACTAAATTAGACAAAAGAAAGGAAATATTCCTAAGTAACAGTGAATGAGTCTACTGTCTTTTTTTAAAAAAACATGGTTAATTATGTAGATACAATCCAAAAAGGTTTTTTTTTTTTCATCATCATCCCACAGGTAAAAATAGGTAGACTTGACATTAAGATGAACTTTGAATCTTTACACATGTACAGAATCAAATAGCTATAAGGATTTTTTAAGTTTGTCACAGGAAGTGCTCTCCCTTTTATTACCATGTAATTTTAGAATTTTTTTTTTACCCAAAACAACAACCTTTTTCTATCTAAGCAAGAACTAACTAAAAAAAATGTCACCATAGATATATATTGTCACAGGAGTAGTTTAAATGAGTAGCTATAAGATGTTTAAAAATCTACAACTCATTTTATGCTTCAAGGATGAACACAGGAGAGAAATCTAAATTCACTCATGCTGAAATATTTTCACTTATATCTGCTAGTGAGTCATCTTCAGTTCAAGGTATGTTTTTGAAACCAGGACCTTATAAAGAAAGCCAAAAGGTTCTATAAAAGATTGCTTTTCTGGTCCATAGCTCAAGAATACTGCCAGGAAAATGCATTGTCAAAACTACAAAACCAGTAAAATTTTAAATATAAAATTAGTCATTTCTGGGTTTATATATTCTAAATGAAGAGGTGTCAAAGCATGATTCCTCCTTGTTAACTTGTCAGATAATCAATTTAAGAAAGTCAAATAAATAAATAAATAAATAAATAAATAAATTGTTCCGAAGTCCTCTGTAAGAACTCAGAATACAATTATGCTGTAGTAGGCAATGAGTTATAGGCAGAAATATTCTTAATTTTTTATTCAATGTTTTGATCTTGTCTGAGACATCACAAAAAGAAGATATTAGAGGTCATTCCTATACACAAGGACATTATTTTAAAGACTGATGTTAGGTTATTCAACTAAATAATCGAGTTTCTGAACCATAAAATGTCGTTTTGCAACAGGATAAGTAAAATGAATATGGGGTTACTTTGAATCTGAACAGTTAATTTGTCTAAAAGGAATCACACCTTGCAGAGTTTAGTGTCTAATATACATATGTGAGCTAAATTTATTATTTTACCTATTTGAAAGTCTATAAAACCTCAGCTAAACTAGTGAAAAGAAAGGACAAATACATGGGTTTGCTTCACAGGTTTCTCCTCTTCTAACTGCAATAATTTCTTCCATGCTTTGTGACATCTTGCCAGACCACTGCAATATACCTTTCTTTGTTTTAGAGCAACTGCTCAGAACTCCCCTTTACATACCAGAAAATTCCTTGGCACATTGCTATTACCTCAGCAGAATTTACTTATTTTTAACCAAGATAATAAACATTTGAAATCCAACAAGCAGTGTTTTGGGTTTTTTTTCTTTCAGTTTGTTCCTCTGTTACCAAGATCTTCAAGCAATCATCTTCCAAGTAGTAAAACTTTTTTACAGAGTAATATTTTTTCAGCCTTGACAATTTATTTGTTTCTAATGTGCTGTGCTTCTATACTTTAATATATCTGTTAGAAACACCTACTACAATGTAGGAGAGGGGATGGGAAAATGTTAATAGAATTAAATGAATATTAGAAAAAATGTCTCACAGTCAAATTCTGACAAAGCACAAAAAGAAGGTTTAGATAGAAATTGATAACAATTTGTAAATACCTTAAGAGAGAAAATATAAAGTATTTAATGAGTCTTTTTTTAGCGAGGAAGGATGTAACTGAAAGCAGTGGATTGACAGTTGAAAAAAGATTACTTTCAACTAAAAAAAAAGACAAAAAAAGGATATCAATAAGTGTTGAAATAATAGTAGTCATTAATAGTAAAAATTGTGAAAGATTAATACGGAAAGTACTGAACTGTTCATGTCTTTAAATCAAGATAAATGCCCTTCTGAAACATAGGTTTAATGAAATAGGTTACTGATCTCAATGTGGGAATGAGTGGGTAGAATTCTTGTGATATAGGAGGTCAAACTAGATGATGTAATGGAACTTCTGGCCTTAAAATATATGAAACTATGAAGAGTTAACCAATAAACCATATGGTAATAATTTTTTCTGTCCAACTCAGACATTTATATGCAATAAATCCTCCAAGAACAGAAAGAACACACTCCCGGGCCTCATCTTTCCCTGTCTTTTTCTATCTACTTTTGAAGGCTAAATTCTGTATAGTTAGACAGTTGTGCCTTGATACATAGAAAAATGCTGAGTCTTTGTAGCTCAGTTCATGAAAGACCAAAAAGAAGGCTAATAAAGGCAATCTCCTAAAAGTTGTTGCTAAAAATTGAAAGGTAACTACATTTATCAACTTCCCAGTTCTGCTGAAATTTACTGAGATAAAACTTTTTTTGTGTAAAACAAAAAATAAATAGTTAACATACTGACAGTATTGGAACTAAATAGTTAAAGATAACTTTCTCCTCTCCAACACTGTCATATTTATAATAGCAATCCAAATAACATTAGATAACTTTTTTAATCAAATATCCTCTTCCCTGATTT
This sequence comes from Aviceda cuculoides, assembly GCA_035590195.1. Lineage (NCBI taxonomy): Eukaryota > Metazoa > Chordata > Aves > Accipitriformes > Accipitridae > Aviceda > Aviceda cuculoides. Next base: position 19,950,988 of record JAVJGG010000008.1, on the reverse strand, counting down.
GAATGAGAACTAATTCAGGAAAGTCCTGTGGTTTGCTGTGTATAACTTATGGTCAAGATGATCAGAGTTATTTCTGTAAAATATGTATCAACTCACCTCAAAACATATATGTTACTTAAAAAGAGATCTTGATCTTGTGTAAGGAGTTGATGAACTAATGATCTTTCACATGTGTCACTTTATAGCAGGTTGTTTGGGCACAGAACGTTGAAAACAGTCATTTTTCAACACACCACAATAAAAATACAAATCCTCACAGTGGGTTTGAGGACAAGTCACTTACCTTCCCCTTTATAGACAGTATCTTATCTTAGAAGTTAGTAATATAATTCCATTACTTCTCAGATTGTCATGATCCTGTGTGTTAAAAGTAATTACGTTATGAATATTTGTTTAAAACATTGCAGAAAATGTTTTTGTCATTCATCATGCACATCATAGTAGTCCTTTGCTTTGCAGAATCCATGGTTCTACAACATTAGAGCTGACTTTTCCATTCCTCCTTTCTGTTTTCTGAACCAAAATACTAGTGGTGAAAGATAAAAAAAAGAATTCACAGCACTTAAATTTGTAATAGGAAGAATCTAATAAAAAAAAATCTCTTCATCTGTTGATTGTGTCTACCTTTCTTTTGCTAATAAAATCATTACTGTTAGAGCTACTATTTGACTTTCAGTGTTTTATACAAAATCTACACTTCTATGTTTTTTCTTATCTGGAGGCTGAATAATCCATAGGCTGAATCAATTTCCATTACTGCTATTTCATCAAACTGATCTGATAAAGTGTGTTCCTCCTTAGTTCCTCTCTTCTGATATATTTGCCTAGCCCTTTCTAACTCACGTGTGAACTGGGCATAGCACTTGTTTAATTTAAATTTCAGCAGACAAAATGAGCTTTAAAATTTAGGACACTTAGCAATGGATGTCCAACAGTCAGGCAGCAGTTTAGTACATTTCAAACAAATGAGGATAGAAGAAAAAAAATCTCTATTTCTGCAGTGCCAAAACTTCTTGTATTGTCTCTTCTTCAAATATTCTCACAGACTATGTAGGGAACTGTGGCAGGTACACCCTCCCTGATAGAGACCAAAATGTTTTTACTGAAAAGAACCCTAGAAGCCACAGTTTGGGGATCGAGCTGCCCAGTGACTGTGGTCACGTACACACTTCAGCTGGTCATGACCATCATGTACACACTTCAGCCAAAAGGCAAGACTCTCAGCCAGTGAAACACTACTGTTGCAAGAAACTTCTTGACCATTGACCATACACAACCACAGGTCAGATTTGAACAGGTTATAAATCGAGCCCTGCCAGAGGGCAAATTGAGCCAGTCCTCCTCGGAGCGGTGAGGCTGCAGCTGGGCACTTTCCCCGCGGATGGGGACACCACCCATGGCAACGCCTGCAGGTTGAGAGCCCTAATCTTTTAGTTGAGTGATATGCACATCTTGGGTCATCATTTCTAAAGCTTAAGAATTCTTAAATCAGTTGTGCAGTATTAATTTTTCCTTACATCATTGAACCTGTGGTTTACTAATGTCGGAGTTTTAAATGATTTTTGATTGAAGAATAAATTTTGTTAGGTTTAAGACCTGTTTAATTTGATTGTGTGATCCTCTGTGACAGAAACACATTACAAAAGCTGAAATGATACCCTTACAGCAATGAAAACTGAAAGAGAGGATACAAATAATTTAACCTAAAACAAAAGAAAACAAAATCTTTAAACTTTTAAAGTTCAGGTCTTAGGCTGAAAGACATCATGGGGAGATGACAGATCTGCTGCCACTAGGTTAAATTAAAGCATCTATAAATTACATCACCTGGCTACACTTCTCTCTCACAACCTCATATTGAATGAAGATTCATTAGAGAATGTCAGCTTGACATGAATTTTACATGAATGAACTCTCCGCTAGTTAATTACAAGTAGAATCTAGTTCTTTATATTTCCTGAGTAACGAAGAAATGTATTACCACAGCTACTCTGAAACATAAAAGCAGTATCATAAACTTATTACAGCTAGAAGCTCAGCTCAGCCTGACCAGTCTTCCAGAATGACTGCTAAGAGAGAGAGAGGTGAGGTGACAGTGAGAAAGAAGCTTTCTGAGAGATATCTTCGTGGATTACATTGTCCACTGATTGAAATCAAATATTCTCAATGGAATATTTGAACTGTGTAGATTGGAAAATTCCTATGTCTATGCCTACCCTGTTGAAGCCATAGTAAGGGAAATTTTGCTACCTTAGGATTGTTGCCAGCATAGAGTATGAAGAAATAAAAATTAAGACATTCCTGTCACAGTTGGCCATATCAACTAGAGGACAAAGAATTCATCAGAATGTTTGTATTTGTTTGTAACTACAACCTAGAATGCTGCAGTGCAAAAACCTTTTTTTTATCAGTGAGGTTCAGAGAGATGATAATTGGAAGTATTTTTTTTGCAGACAGATGTGATACACTAGTTTTCATGTTTTTTGCATGGCAATATAACCCTTACAAGTAATTCAGAAATACCTTTGAAATATTTCCTATTTTGACTCATTAGTACTCAGAACAAGTTTTCCTCTGATTAATCCTTGATGTAGGAAGTTAAGAAATGAAATATTAATACAATCCAGGGATGTACTATAACTGCAATTCATTTTTCCTAATTAGAAAATTAAGCATTTTTTATAATAAGCTGCATTTTCCTTACATTAGCTGGATTTCAAAAATAGCTACAGCAAGACCAGCAATATGGCAAAACAAAAAAGTGAGGAAGAATTATGAATAATCACTGTCCGAAGTATTTAAAATCAGAAAAAGGCAAAGAAGTGATGCACCAACCTGTAATATTCCTTTTAAAATATAGGGAAACAAACTTCACACAGTCATTCCTTTGCTCCCAGTATCTCTGTAAAAAGACTTTGTATTCTGTAGAATAGCAAATTTGGGGTATATTTCAGAAGTGTAGGAAACAAATTCTAAAGCTAAGATTCCAGCTCTAGGTAGTAAAACCTGGTGTCTAGAAGGTAAAGACATGAGTGGAGCTTTATCACTTCATGATATAAAAAATACATGGCATTTTATTTTATGTAGAAATACGATTTACCTCAAGAAGAATTTTTCACTGAATATTATGATTCCTGCATTATATTGTTATAACACAAAATGAATGCTATATAATATAATTTCATTTACAGTAATGGTTAAAGAAGGGCTGTCCTTCAGTAGACATTCTGGAGCATCCACTGGAAACAGTTTCCTGTGGAGGTGGGAAGCTTATGATCACTGAATGCCTTTCCACAGCTGCCTGATAATGTCTCTTCCTTCCTCGGACACTGTCAATCTCAGTTGTAAGGATAAACCCAGAGGGAAGACACTGATTTATTTCTGATTCCTTATGCTAGCCAGTGAAGAGCTCGCCAGCGAAGAGCTCAAACCACGGCAGTTCTCAAGAGGCTGAACTGCTACGTGCCTTTGGAACCAGGAAATCAAGCTGCCACTGACACTTGCAAAGTCTGCAATGGCAAGGAATTACTTAGATGAGATATGGCCAGACAGTCTTCAAAGTTCTCACAGGCCCTAATGAAGAAAAAAATTATTGAGGTCATTGCCAATATAATGATAATATGGGGAGAGGGAATTTCTCCACAAACCCGGCAATCACTACGGTATGTGAAGAGAAATGCAGTGGGAATACAATTCCATCTCCCACCTGAGCACCACGTCCTGAAGCCACTGCTCCACTCCCAGCTATTGCCAGTCCCTGATGCTTCAGTAAAGCAAACAAAAAAGCAAATAGAAACCTACAGAAAACCTGAATAATAATGGCCAGGGATGCATCCATTTTTAGGGAAAAAAAAAAATCTTTCCTGAACAACATTGATTCCTTGAAAAGCTAAGGTTTTTGTTTTTAAGAATTCTTTCCCTTTTTTTCTGATTTTTTTTTTAATTGAACATAAATCAACATTTATTGAAAAACCTTGGAAGAGCTTGTTACCCTGCAGTCTCTGTGTAAATAGAGTTCTTGCCAATTTATAAAGATTCCAGTGGAAGTGGAGAAATGTTACTGAATAGAAGTTTAACTGTATACTGCAGGAGCTTCCCTTGTTTCCCGGTCTAAGCACTCAAAGAATCCAGAGTCCTTGAAGACACTTACTTTGGACTGAATAAAAGATTTTAGTCATAAGGAGTTTTAAATAAATAATTTAACCTCCCCAAAAGACAATATAAATTTACTTATAAAACAGTTTACATTGAGAAAAATCAAAACTAGTTTTAATTGTGAAAGTGTTAAATGAAAGATTTCTTCCTCGTAGTTTGTAAAGTTGAATTGATATTGATAAATTAACAGAGTGAAATACCAAAAAAAAAAAAAATTGTCTGTCGTGACTGCCTAAGGAGGGTGATAGACATTCACAAAATCCTACACTTAAACTCTTAAACAAACTCATTCCCCTCCATTAACAACTGTAAACCTTCCTAATAAGCAATTAGCAGCATGGTTTGATAAGAAGAACAAAATATTGCATTGAAGTATCATCATTGCCATGTTAATGCAAATAGTGGTACAGTGGAGGGCACTTGGCAGAATTCCTTACTTCTGCAGTAGGTCTTTGAAAAGAGCATGGCCCATATTTATATTCCTATTCCATTTGAGGGAAGTTGTGCTATTACGCAAATGGTTTTGTTTAATGAGGATGAAGATGCCAAAGAATGAAATACTGACAGTATCATTGTTACCTTTTTTCTCATTTTGCAGAATCTTCTCATTTTATCAGCTTCCACTTTCTTACATGCATGAAATTCAGGTTTCTTGCCATTAGCTTTGGAAGCCTGTTATTTTCTTTTTTTTTTTTCTTACTTTTATTTTTTTTTTTTAAATCAAAGCTGCAAACCTTCCCTTCCCTCTTCTTTTGCCTGTGCTTCTAAGACTTCTTTTTTCAATTCAATCAGCCTTATCTAACCTAAGGTTACCATTAGTCACCTAAAGACATTCATTTCTCTGGCTGTTGTTTCAGTCTGTAAAGGGAGATCAGTACTTCCAAAGGGCTATTCTTTCCTTCTTAACATATTTTTGTAAAAAGCCTCTGCAAGTAGTAAATTCTCTGTATTAAAACAGACCTAACCAATTAACTTAAACTTCAGCTGTGAGATAGATAAAGTTGGGTGATGACCAAACTTCAAGATCCATTTGCCAATTATTGTTATGATGTTATTTCTGACTAGAGCAATCTTGGCGTCACAAATTATCTTTCCCCTTCTCTCTAGTTCAAATTTGTCATCCTTTCATCTTTACCTTTCAGCAGCTGACATCCTTTTCCAATATGATATTTACCTTACATTTTACCACATCACCAAGACAAAATAAAGCACGCTACTCAAGTTTAAACACCTCAGGTAGTGTTCTTGGCTCATTTGAGATCAACTGCAATGTGTAAGGGACATTCATATACCTGAAAAATAACACAGAAAACTATCCCTCAAGTTTAAATTCTTTCACATATTTCTGTTTGTGATTAACTGTATTTAATACTGAGAATTGGCATCAAATGTATAATGCCAGCATACTTCAAGTAGAATTTGAATGATACTCAGGCATGAATTCAAAATAAGCTGAGTTTGTTAATATATCCCCTAATGTAGGTAAGAAAAGGAAGAAAAGAGAGAACTTCACTAAATTCAATTATAAACTTATACTTACAGCCAAAGGGAGAGGAGGGGGGTTGTAATGCAAAAATAATGAAGAATTATTATCAATCAGCTAAATTATCTGTACACAAAGTGAGATACAGAATAATTCAAGGAGACATAGAAGTCATTAGATGTCAGATAGTTCTATCTCATTAGCACAATAAAAACTTAGTTTGATGTTTCGCATCACTTGATCATCAGAGAGCAAGATCCATACATAATTGATAAAAACAGGGAAAAGCTAGAGATTAGGGGAAACACTTATGTCTAAAGTTTTAAAATGCCAGTGGAATTGGAATTTGAGAAAACAAAGAAGAAATTACATTGCTCATATGGTAAAGTTTAACAAAAGAAGGAAAGAATGGATGCTAAAGTTGTTTAAATTATTTACACCCCAAAATATGTATGTGATATTCAGACATATGTTCCTATGCATTTCTGAAAAATCCTCAGGGCATTTTTTTGAGTTTTAGCTCCATGTATGCTTTAAATTCTGACCTACTCAGTAATAAATGCAGCCAACAGGAATTATGAGAGAGTGCTGTATTACCTAGTAGACAAGGTGGTAAATAATTTAGCCAGAAGAAAAGCCACACTTGATCTTCTTGGTATCAAAGTTATTATTAGGAGCAGAAGAATAAAAGAATCTGGGTGCTGGTGATCAAAAGCTGTTAAATATAATGTAGAGACCTAATGGATACTTGGAGCAGCCAGATAATTCAGTGCAATGGTTGTAATAAAGGAAATATTAAAACCTATCTGAATCAAAGCTGTTTTCCTAACAATATATCTGGTAGAATAAAATAGATTACTTCACCAAAGGGAGGAAAGAAATACAAGTGACACTGTGTGGTTTTACAAGAGATATATGCCAAAAGCTTTTACAAGAAATATATGCCAAAAACTTTTTTACACAAAAATAATGGGCAGATTTTAGAATAATTGTGTGCAGCTTTTGGAACTAAAAATACCTCCCATTATCAGTTTCTATCTATGAAGATACAACTTCATACTCCAAAGTCAAAATGTAATCAGTGTTAGGGAGAATATTTTACTTTCACACATGTATTTGCAGAATAACTATTGACATGAGGCCTCTGTCACCCAGACTTGGCAAGAGAGTTAAGCAAGTTTGTTCAAAAGATTTTTTATTTATTTAAAATATTTAAGATATTTTTATACTGTACTGGTCAATACATTGAAAAACTTTTGGAAAAACTTTTGGAGAGAACTCTAGTATGACCCAAGTTGGATCATCATATTTTTTTTAGATACCTGAAGCAATTTACAGCATAGTTGAGTGTTGTAAAAGCAGTTCCAGTTTTAGTGGTCTCCCCATCCAGAATGCTTTGAAATCATCCTTATCATGTATCAGACTAAGGGAAAAACAAAGAAAACTATGCAGAATTCAAATAAAACAAAGAAAAGTTATCATATTTTTAAAGCCAATGAAAAGAAAAAATGAAGTAAAACAAACAAAAAAATTTTACATTTTAAATCAGATACAAGGTTCCATTATTATTTAGCTGATAATCTGCTTTAATGCTCAGGATAGTCATGAGCCTATCATTGTACAAACCTCACAAGACTAACAGCCTCAGGTTGTTTTTATGGATTAGAATTTCCTTTAGACTATATGTGCTTGGTTTTATGCCACATCCTCTCTATTGTAAGGTATGGTGATATGACTGATTATACTGTTGTAAGACATTAAATAAGTAGTTACCATTATATTATATCCAGATATATACCTCCTAATGTACTGTTATTTTCATATAGTGAAATATTCAATAACACCAGAACAATGATATATGCCTCACTGGGTCATGCTCATAAGTTACTTATATTTGGCAAGCCATATCATGAAGGGTTTTAAAGAAAAATAATGGTATAGCAGGAACCCCAATAGTTCAAAAACAAGGTTTTAGCAAAGCACAGACAGTCTGATACCAGGGGCCCCAAGTACATAAAAATAAATAAATAAATAAAAGAAACCACAAATAGAAATTACTGCTCAGTAAACAAAAAAACCAAATGCAACCCTAAGATAGATACAGTTTTGACCCATCAACCAATTTTAAGGTACAACTTGAATGTCTAGAATTTTGTCATAACCGATTGCTATATATTAGTGTAGTACAGTACAAGACTAATGAATGCAACTAGTCCCAAAGACATCTTATTTCAGAACGGGGTATGACCCAATCACTTAAACAAACTAGTAACATTATTAATACAGCTGGACATGAAATATTTCTGTCTACCTGGCCTGACTACATTCAAGTTCAACACTAAGCTTTTTCTTGGAATAAATACTACAGTGCATATAACTTCTGCAAACTGATGACAACACACCAATGCCTACAACTCGTTTTTGGGTCCTCTTTGAAAACTAATATAATAATCAATCACAGTGGGTTGCTAATATACACTATGAACCCCATATACTGCTTAGAAGATAAAAATCCAACCTTAACTATATTAAATATGTGTATGGTTTGGAATCAGAAAAACGAGAGACTGCTGGTTTTCAGTCTGTTTGGTATGGAAATCAATCTCTGAGTAAGAAAAAAATATTTGTTAGCAATTGTAACAAGAATGCAGACATTTCTGAGTCAGTAGTACACAAACCAAAGCAAAGGCAAAAACAATTTCTATGTGTATAAATACTGCAACATGTTAATTACAAGTCAAATTATTTTTAATGTTTCTAAATTAAGCCTACAAAAATGAACAGGACATCTTCATTTCTCAATCTCAGCAATAAAACTGAAACAGAAAGCATTAAAAAAAGTATTTATCCAAATGCAGCAGACATTCTGATTTCTATGCTTTGGAAAATTAACTCAGACTCATTTCTGGATCACAGAAACACATATTAATTCTAAGTTTAAACACATTTTAAACTAAACCAGAAGTAAAAAATCATTCTTTCTCATCAACACCCATTTCAACAGATTAATTTATTTCATTTGCAGGTATTGTAGGTTGATTTTCTGATTTATATCTTTTCTCCTGTGTTGTTTCTTTTCTTGTTAATTTCTCATAACTGTCCTTTAAAAAAATCCTTTATAAAGAAAAATCTATTTCAAAAATCACAAATGCATGAAAATATATTTTCTGAGAATACTACAAAACAAATACTTTCTGTACACTTTTTTTGAAACAATGGCTTCTTCTAATCATTGCAATATCTATACAAATGTTCCAAGCACCATACTGGGTGAATATGAGTAGCAGTAGGCAAAAAACCCTCGTACATATGAAGTGATGAACAGTACCCGTAACGCAGTACTGTACCATTAATGCTAATACTCCTTCGTTATCTTTAACAGTAAACACTCAGAGGCTTGGGTTCCCTTCTGATCTTAACATTGCTGTATAAAGGTAAGGCAGGCTTTCACAAAAAGTGGGATTCAGTTACTTCTAAATGTCGATTGTCTTATATGCATTGTAGTTAGTACAGCTTAGAGCTTCAGCTCACTGCTAAAACCGGCTGTTTCTCTATTCAGATGCCCACACAGAGCTTTCTAGTAATGTCTGGGATGGCACAAGGTATTGCCCCCGACCTCTACCTGCTGCCTCAAGAGGATATTAGCCATGTGTCCTGTGCCATAACCATTATTCCACCTGAATGACTTTCTATACCCTGGGATGTTTCAGAGTGCACTAGCTGTATACTTTCAGGAAACTTAATCTTAGCGGTCAAGTAAGGTTTTAAATATCATAAATCTAATGAAGATCTCTGGTTTCAGTAATGTATGTAAACAAATACTGCATGAAAATAGACTAGACCGCTGAGAAATCACAGGTTCCATGAAAAGTTAATTTCTTACTGCCGTACAACTCTATTTAGATTACAAGAGAAAAGGCAAGATCTCCACATATGTGGACTTGTTTGGAGAGTTAGCTCACCTTCAGCACTGACTGAAACTCAAAGGCATCTCTCTTTCCAGTCAGTAACAAGGAGAAATACCACTTCAGTTTTCAGAATCTAGTTATAAGTTGCCTTGCTAGGTAAAAGCACTGAAAAAAGAAACACATCTAGTGGCCGCTGGTGCACCTCACACCATAATCATAAAAAAAGAATCCGTAGTTCCACTGAAAAATGTTTGATACATGCCGTTGTTTTTCAAAATTTACTTTTTTTCTACACCTTAGGACATTTACCTGGGGAAGCATAAAACGGATGTAGATCTTCAGGACATTTCACAGGGAAAGAAAAGGAAGTAAATGCATTTTAACCTCATTGTTAAGGTATGGGCTGATGTATAGCAAAAAAGTTGAATTTAAGCACTTTTGAAAATATTCCATTTATTGAACAGGTTGTCACACAGTGCTTTGTCTCGTAATCCTACCCTCAACACTGTCCAGATGGGACATCACCTGGACCTGTCTGACCATGCGCTTGGGCTTTTGATGCAAACAAGACTGTGCAGTGTGGTTACTGCTACCTGGATGTCTCCTTACTATGAAGCTAGAAATGTCTGAAGGACACAGCCAACAGTACGAATTAAAAACTAGTTCCACGTGCCCTCAGCTGGACCTTGCCAGTGAGCATCTTGATATTTCTTGATAAATAGCCTTTGAGACAATACCAGAAATTCATAGTTTCACAGATTTATTTTTATATATATAAAGCCAAAAATATATATGCATTATTGTAGAATACTATGTGTACACTGAATCAAGATTTTGTCCATGTTATTATATACTACCCTATATAGAATTAATTCAACATCTGAACAGAGTATTTTTCTGTTTTATTTCAGAATCTTTATATTCTGTTTATGCTTTCCTTCCGAATTTTTTATGTGTGTGAGCCTTTTATATGTTCTGAGAATCATGGAGAAAAGATACAAAATGTCCAAAATGTCAGCTTAGTAGCAGCTGGGTGAGCTGCCATTGTCATAGCTAGCTTAAGTGTACTATAGGTGGTTTCTGTAGCTTCCTCAACTCTCTGGATTTTAAAAGTGCTTACTGACTCTCGAACACCACTACAGCTGACGCCTCTGTGCTTCTGGATCAGTGTGACAACCTGAGAAATCTTCTGGGGCCTGGAACATGAAGAAGTGTGGTGTAGAGTACAGGGGAGCAGTTGCACATGGCTAATTCACTCCAGCAAAGTTTGTTGATGCAGGTCCTTTGCCATGGCATCTATACTGCTTCTGAACGTGAGCTTGGCCAAAAGACTGTATAGCTCGTTCGGTTTTTTTTTTTTTCTTTCCTCTTATAATGTTTGAACTATTAAACCCCATAAAATCCAGGCTGACTTATCACAAGAACCAGCTCAGAAACCTTAGCTCCCATGGTACTGACAATCTGAATCAGATAAAACAACTTCATAACAGAGGATTTTTGTAGCTTTTGGCATTCCGAATATCTCAGAGGATGGATCTGGTCCACCAGTTACCAACTGAATATTCTGTTGGAAATAAATAAGAATATTTTTTCAAACAAATGACTGTTTAAGAAATATTTCTATCAGAATCTCCTTTCCCTGTCATTCCTTGACCTGTTCTGTATATATATATATGTTATGTATATATATTAATTCAAATTTATATTTCCTCTTTGCTGTTTTCCTTTCACTTTTTGAATGAATGAATGAATGAATGAAATGCTGCAGTATTACCGTGTGAGTCACAGAAGTTGTTTTTAAAAGAGACCCCTGGGGATTCTGCAGCCTAATTATTACTCAATGTAAATACTCCTGACAGCATCATAAAGCTGGACCCAGCTGTTCTCCAAGTTTCTATGTTTCATAGGTGGCTACTTTGCCACAACTATTTTTCCAGTTTGAAATTTAATGGTATCAATTGTCAATGTTTGACAAACTGATAAAGAGAAAGAGCATTTACTGACATAATTTTGTACATGCAATTAGTTTCATGGGGCTTAATTTTGCAGGAATATATAACCCTGGACACAGTTTTATAGTATGAATAGGCGAGAGTAAATGGTAGAACTCTGGCAAAATATCTCTTGTGTTTGCACACTTTTGCAGTCAATGGGAAATATGGTCCACATATATTTTTCACATTTTTTTCCTGATTTCCCTAAGCCATTTTCAATTTAAGTGATCACTGTAAAATAAGGACCACAGTAACCTGTAGACCACACAAGAATAAGAAGAGAGCTTTCTGTCACAGAAGCAAGTAAAATGTTAATAAATACATTGCCTGTTCTGAACTGTAAATTGTATCTTTGTAAAATTGTCAAAGTCATTTACAGAACATAATACTCACATTTAGTCTGAAATAATGACTTTAGGTACAGAATGGCAAATACTGTCATTTTAAAAGAAAAGGAAAGCTTTCTTCCATAATTAGTATTAATTTTCAAATACTAAGCTAATGAAACACTTCCTTCAGCATACTGGATACCTAACATGCCATAAGGTAGATTTGCAAAGCAACAAACTAAACTGATTCAATGATTTTAAGAATAAAAACTTTTAAAAAGTAAAAGAAAACTATTCAGTAATCTTTAAACATCATTTAAAGTAATGTAGTCTGGAATTTATTCTGACTGAAATAGACATATTCCATACCTATCTATCTATCTACCTATCTTTAAATATACAGTTCTGAATGAGTCTGAACATCACATATACTACATAGTTAGTGCAAGTAAACTTATACATTTCATTCTGACAGCAAAACCTTAAAAGCATAGATATATAACAGAGCAAAAATAGAACATATCTTCAAAGTATGTCCAAGATCTCTTCAAACACAGCTCATACTGGTTTATGATTTTCTGTTTATTACTATGACATTAAAAATATTTAGATGAGACAGTGATGATATCTGTCAGTGAATGCACATCTTTATGATTGATTTTGAAAAATAGAAGCCCAAATAACACTGCTGTCTAGTTCAGAACATATAACTGTAAAAACACTTAGTGACTTTAAAGCAAATTTGAATTTGCAGATCCTGGCACAAGCTTAACTTTGCAAATGCAAAGCATGATTCAAATAACCACCTTTATGTAATAATTCAGTTATCACAACTCATTGTTTCCATGAAAAATATTCTAGCACATCAAGGTGGATACAGTTCTTATTTAAATTTTTGCTTTTCTGGCTAATGTTTTTTAAATTATTTAAAATGAAATATTTGCCTTTTTAATGTCTCCTTTTTATACTCTGATAAGACTTCTCAGCATGTTGTTATCTGATAGTACAGCAAATTGGGTAAAAGAGGGAGTAAAATTCTCTCTTCTCATGAAATGCGAACAGCTGTGTAAAACATTCAAGGACACAAGATCAATTCATAGAGGAAATTACTGTGCTACACTATAATACACGCATATGTAAAAATGCTGTATTTGAATATGCTATATCTTTACAGATTGATAGTATACCAACAGCTGATATTATAGTAACCTGTTTAACAGGAGAAGGATGGTGAAATTAATTGGTTCTATTTAGGAAAGAAAAAAAAAGAGACATATCAAATGAGCTTAACAAAGGACTAAATCATTGACACGTGGCCACAAAGGTAGAAGCATATGTGAGTGAGAGTTTCAAAGTCTAAACTCTGTGTTTCTAAGACTCAGCTTCCTCAAACTCTTCATAAATGCTCTTGCAGAAAATCTGTATAAACCAGGAGAAAAACGTGTAGGTTTCCTGTTTTTCCTCTGATCAGAGCTTAGTAGAGAAGAATAAAGAGGTAACCCCACATGTTTCATAAAATGCTTACTGAAAATATAATAAAACCCCAACTTTCTCTTTTACTAACACATTGAGATACTACCTTCGTGAGGGCAGAAGATATAATCTCTTAAACCACAGTTAGTTTTCCCAAAATGATCTCAGTTTACAGAGGGACCGTTTCATAAACCTTAGTAAAAAAAAGAAAGATTTTTTTTTTCTTTTTTTTTCTTTTTTTTCTGAGCCACACGACCTTATGCAGTAATCAAGTTATCATCTGGCAGACACACAGGAACTGATTTATCTGCTTAAAGCTAATGCCACCAGAGACACCTGAGGCTATTCAAGACATTTCCCTGCTTGGTAGGTATGACATGGGGGGTACAAAAGATTCACGCTGTCTCTCTAGCAGCAGTCAGAAGTAAAACTGGATACCTGAGGGTGTCTAAGATATCTCTATGATTACTTTCGAAGACTGTAAATTAGGATATCTTCCCAATGAGTTAACCAATTTCATTACCAAAATGCAAATAGTCAGTTTCTGAATGAAGAGCAGCTGACTCCAGGCAAAACTGAAATGATTTTTGACAGAAAGAAGAAAAAAAAAAAAAAGAAAAAACTCTACAGGGTACAGAGTCAGTACTTTCTATTTACAGTGTATGATTTATATTTTATGGATTTATATTTGTATTTTATAGTGTGACTATATAGTAGCAAAAAATCATCCCCTCTTATAGAGAGGCTAAATTCTGACTTCGAGATAAGGCATCTGTAACCTTCAGGGTAAGATTAATGTAGTTATCTGTCTGGAGAACACATTTTTTTATTTATGTTCAAATCAAAATTTGTTCGATGGATGCATTCAGCTTTGTGCTCTTTTAGGACAATACAAACTACAGGAAGATCAACTGAGGCTTTGAGGTAAAAAAAAAAAATATCTTGGTCTGTGGTTTGGGGTCTTTTTGGGGGGTGGGTGGGGTGGTGTGCCAATAAAACCTTCCTGAAACAGTTTTTAACTACATTCTTTGTTCATGGCTTGCATATTCTGATCTCTTTAGCAAATACTATGAATGTAATAGCTTTGCAAATTTCTAGGAAATAAAAGTTGAGTCAGTACGACAGTAAATATCCGATCTCACGGATCCCAGAAGGAAAAGCAACCATGAAAGAGAGAGAACGATGTTGTAGGACAAGTAGTTAGGTAAGCCAAGAAGGGGGAAGAAGTGCAGTAGTTTGTTTAGTGGTGTTTCTTCTTCACAAAAGTTGGTTTTATTTCTAGCATGACAAACACTAAATGTCTAGGAAAGAAACATTTCCCCCATAACAGTGAGAAATCCCTTCAGCAAGTAAAGAAGTTCTATCATGCATTGAAAAATGCATGCTTCCGTATCTCCAGCATACCTCTTTTGTTTCCAAAATGAGGAGGGCCAGAGACTCTGATATGCGCTGGAGAATTCTCTTTCACTAGTAATTTATTAGCAGTCATTATGTTCAATTATTATGGTCACAGAGAGTAAAACAAAACTAAACAGTTCAAATCTGCCTATGCAGTCTGAATATAACCTCTTCCCTTTCTCTCTTCACTGGTTTCCCAGGCGAAGTAGCGGCTCTCTTAGGTGAACTTTCCTGCCAGTTTTGACTCTCATGTAGCCTGCCAAGTCTCTCCTATCACACATCTGCTGCTGTACCGATTCCCCTCAGCGACCTGCTGGGCTATCAGATGCTGGCTCCAGTTAGCGCTCCTGCCAGCACGGGGCATGCTGGGACCCCGTCCGGCTGCTGGGTTAGCCCCCGCCGCCTGCTTTCCATTCTGTGGCCTGAATTTCCTGCTGCACCACTTCTTTTGTCTCAAAAAGACTGGAAAGCTTCTTGAACATACCTGTGCAAGGAATCTATTTAAAGAGTGAGGTACCTTTGTTCATCACGTTGGATTAATTCTTATGTACCTTTCTAGAAGTCTCCTCTGCCTTTGATTCTCAATATTAACTATGCACTGCAGTATCTCCTGATCTGAATAGAAATAACAGCCTGTTTGGATTTTTACTAGAAATTAGCACTGCTAGGCTAATGTAGCTGAAAAAGAATTGGCTGAACACTCTTCTGGAACGTGCGTAAATTCAGTAAGTTCCTTGTTACAATTTTGTGGTGAAGAATCCCAAAACTACTGTTTCCTTTTCAACTTACTAAAATCAGAAAAGTTTCCAGAGGCTGAGAGATCAAGCAGCTATCTATCTTCAAAGTAACTTTGCTGTTCACCAACAGCCATCTCACTCCTCTGAACAGTTAAAATGGTGAACTGACAAAGCTGCAGCTTGGTACACATTGCAGCAATGTACTTTCCCACCAAGTTCTCTATTCAGTAGAAAAAAAATGACATTTTCCTGGACCTTATGCAACACCAAATCATTTTTTATTAATGAGTCAGATGCTCATTTAGTGGCTGTCCAAGTTACATTTGACGACACGAGAGGGCAGAATAAAAAGTTTTCTGAAAAAGAATCTGTAGGGTAACCATTTGTAAAACAATATTTGTACAAGTAAATCTATTAGGGAAACCAGTGCTAAAGAAAAAATATGGAATAACATTTTTATATATATATATATATACATTCACATGCTAATTCTGTGTGTGTGTGTATATACACATATTTATTTATTTATTTTAAGAAGTTATTTCCTTAGAGGTTAACCATGTTTTTATACTGTAGAGGTTCAAAGAGTATGCAGTTTACACAGCATATAACCCAGTGACAGATCACAGCATATATTACAATAACTGTTGGTCCAAGAAGTCAAACAATTTAACTTCTAATTATAAGAAGCTGCATGGCCACACTTTTCAACATAAGTTCAATTCAGTCTAAATAATACACCTGTTGCTCTTACTGTGTGGTTTAGGTAGGATTATTACTTCTCGAGCACTAGCAATATAATTTAGGCAGTAAGGATAGAGCAGGAATATGCCCTAAGATTCTATCGCAAATTAGAGTTAGTGGTGTCCTAAGGCCTTAAAAGTTCTTTTTTTCTCCCAAGAGGGGAATCTTTTTAATGGGATTCTGTGAAAAGCCCTGCTGGACATGTGGGTCATATGACTATAGGAATCAGAATTGTCAACAACATGCATTTTAAAAATACATTTTCAAATCTCTGCATTTATGTAATGGTTTTGAGCCTTCAGGGTTTACACTTTCAAAAGTTTACTTCTTCTAGCCTAAGCACTAGAAACCGTACTCTTTTTTCATGACAGTAGAGATGCTTCTATAACTAAATCATTCTAGAAGCCAGGAATTAATGAAGATGTGTATATGTGTCTATGCATATGTATTTTTATATAAATACTTTTATAAATAATATACATATGTATGTATATATCTATTCTAAATATCATGAGAATATAGATCTACAGTCCATATCTATTAATACTACCCTCTTTTCCTTAGTGGAAAGTTGTTCATCACCACCACTACCACCACCACCTTGGAAATACCCTTAGTTCATAATAAAAATATGTTTTTTTTCAAAATCAGTATAAGCAATTGTAATGACAAACAGTAAGCTTTAAAATTTGACAGAGAAGAATATTGATTTGTTTTTTTAAATGTTCACTTGGCTTTCAAACAGTTTTTTTAGTGTTCTAGGTTTACATTTTTCCCAAATCCTAAAATATACATGAATGAGAAAAATCTACAAAAATATTGGCATATTATTGTCACAAATAATTGTGATCATGATACTAATCGTAACTGCTATTTGATTATGCCCCCTATATGCTCTCTGAGCCCAGGCAGAACAATCCTGCTCCTGGCGTATATCTACCAGCTTGTTCTTTGTTATGGCAAAAAGGGAGCTGTTTTCATGGAAGAATCCATTATTATTCAACAAAGAAAACAAAAGACTGGAGTTTTGTTACCTCCTAAGCACACAAGTCATGCTTTTTCTTTTCTTTTTTTTTTTTTTTATTTCTCTTCTGAGGAATAAAGATTTCAGTATCAGCCTTATTAGTTTGGAAGAGTAGACAAGATTTCCAGAATGCAAGTTTTTTGCTCCAGCTATAGTACTTGAACAAATAAAAGTTATTACCCATACTTACAAACTTTGTTTCCCTACAGCCTTTGATCATCACAAATACATCCTAACATTGTTAGATCATGACATCTACAGTAGTTCAAACTTCCTATATGTAACTAGCCACCTGTTTTTACATTAGAATATACTTTTCCCAATATATAAATCAAAAGTAAATGATTCTATTTTCTGTGACTTATAATATTAATAATTAATCAAAAACAAAGTATATGTATATATATATACACACATACACATTTTTTATATCACAGGTTCCTATAGAGCTTTGGAATCTTTTGATCCAAGCTTGCGGTTTCTGAAAAAGAATTGGCTTCGGGCCCTGAAATCATAATATTTTGACCAATTCTGTATATAGCATGCAGACTGTCAGATGGTGTCTTCCATAACTGACTGCCCTTCTACAATTTCTTGCAAAGTAGGTTATAGTATCTGATAAGCAATAAATTATAATGAATTGAGTTTTGTTATGAATTCATAACATGTCTGATCCTTTGGTGTGTAATTTTACAGCAAGATGCCAAAGGATCATTTACTTGAGGCCCAACACGGTTGATAAAAATCTCCTTATCAAAATTTATTGGTTTGACTTATGTATTAAAATTACACATTATGTAGAAATGAAATTAGAGTGAGTAGCTGGTAATGCTTGATCATTCTTTTATTTTAAATGTAATTATTAATTTTTTTTCACTGATTGACTAAAGTAAGCTGTCATGTAAATGTTACATTCACTAAAAGGGAGAAAAAGACATGCTAAAGTGCAACTGTGACAAGGTATTTATTCACTAATAATCATTTAGGATGGGCTTATACAATATTTTGTAGGGAGAACTAACAATTGGAGCATAGCAATCATATGCCAGTTACTATTTTGTCAGTAAAATATATTCTTTAGTTTTTGTGTTTGTATACCTCACCTCCTGTTCTGCTTGAAACATCCTTTATTTCATGAAAGTCATAAAATAACGTGAAATATTTCAGATTTAATATTACTTCTGTTAAACTCTCTCGTCATTTAACCCTTTAGGGAAAAAATCTCATTAGCTTTGATTTGCATAATGTGTTCTTATTTTACATTAGAACAAGAATTAATCCACAGAAGGTGAGAAATAAAATTTTCATCAGGAAAGAATATTTGTCATCTAGTTTTACAGTTCTGAAGTCTAATTTTCTCTAAATTCTTCTTGATGTATAACTCTATTTCAGCCAATAGTGCAGTATCACTGTAGAAGTATTGAGGCTCAATACTCACCACCACCTTTTGTGATGTTATAAATTTTGTCTGATGTGCTACCCATTCCTTCTGAGATGGATCTATAAACAAAAAGATACTGCAATGTTGAAAATCAAGGTGATGAAAGAAAAAGAGCTGATGTTCTTCCCTGTTTTTAGTAAAAGGTAGAATGCTCTGCTATATGAAACTCCAAATGCTTGACACACCACAAGATTATACAGTTAACATCTCACAGTGGTTCAGGACTGAAGGGCAGCCAATGTGTGTAGTCTCTTTCCTTGCCAAGGCCTTTAGGTGCACAGGGATTTCCCAAGAGCATATGAGTCTAAAGGGTGGCGAGGATGAGTATAGGTGAATGGTTGAGGAACAGACACATAAGAAAGCACTTAATGAGGTCAAACGTGTACTAACCACAACAAACACAGCAGTTACTGAAACTTTCACTGAGAAAGGACAGGAACAGTGGCATTTTATGTTAGTTATAGAATGAACATGTGTTTTGTTATGCAACAGCACTTTAAATAATACACATTTTAGTGTGAGCTAGTTGCGGCTCCCATATTTATAATGTTTATCAATCCCTTTTGTAAAGTACTACAAAATTTTCTATAATGACTCACTTTGCTGTTTTCACAGATCCCGTGACATTCATTGAGGAAGAGATTTCAAATTAAAAGAAATGCAACGATTTCTATCAGAAAAGTTCATTTAGCCTCGGTGGAGATGCAAGCTTTTACACATGTATACGGAGCAAAGCATGCATCTGCACATGCACACTCTCACGACTTCCTTTTCTGACTGGTGAATTCCTCAGGAAAGTGTTGGCGGCTTACCTGGGTAATGGAAGATAACCAACGTGCTGCTGGGCCAATTTATCTGTCATGTGGATAACCCCTGAAACAGGTCTGGCTTTGGGTGCCTGCAGCATCAAGAGACGCAGGGATGACAACAGGGAGATGCTTCACCTTCCCGACCTCTGTAGCACAAATAGTCCAAGCATATGGTTCTCCTGAGCAAATCCATGGGGTAATGACAGCCCTGTGCTGAAAGCTCACAGGTTACTCATCTTGTAATGCAATCTGTGTGTAACAGCTTTGCATATTCAGGTTTTCAATTCTATGGATCATATCTGGCATTTTAAAAATAGGCCCTGATTTTATATTTCTGTATGTAGTGTAGGATGTGAATGTACATAGCACAGTGCATGCGGTATGAAATGTGTTACGTTTATTTAAAAGGATAATTGGGAATCTGAGGGAGGAATGCAACATTTGTCCTTTTATTTGTCTATTTAGGTTTCTTCTATTAAAAAGTAGTTTTACAGGGTATTGTATACTATACACAAGGAAAATTGATCTTGAGTAAATTCACAGTTAAAAAAAAAAGGTGTTTTTTTTTTAAACCATTTTTGTTACTTTAACCTCCTCAATCTGACACTAAGAAGAAAAGAAAAAGATAGTGAGGGCAATTTAATCATTATGGCGCAAGCTGAAACTTCATGTTTTGAAGGAGTCCAGTCATGCATCTTCTAGTTTTGGAATCTAAAGGAAAATTGTTTTCAAACAATATATCCTAATATTCATTATTACTTTAAAAAAGATTTTAAAAGCAAACATTATTTAACAAAATTCAGGAAACTGATTGAAATTGCATTGGATAATGTTATGGTTTAAACCCAACCAGCAACTAAGCACCATGCAGCCCTTCTGTCACACCCCTCCTCAGCTGGACAGGGGAGAAAAACTACAACAAAAGGCTCGTGGGTTGAGATAAGGACAGGGAGAGATCACTCAACCAATTACTGTCACAGGCAAAACAGACTCGACTTGGGGAAAAATAACTTAAATTATTGCCAAACATACCAGAGTAGGGTAATGAGAAATAAAACCGAATCTTAAAACACCTTCCTCCCAACCCTCCCTTCTTCCTGGGCACAGCTTCACTCCAAGATTCTCTACCTAGCCCCCCAAGTGGCACAGAGGGATGGGGAATGGGGGTTATGGTCAGCTCATCACACGTTGTCTCTGCCGCTCCTTCCTCCTCAGGGGGAGGACTCCTCATTCTTCCTCTGCTCCAGCATGGGGTCCTTCCCATGGGAGACAGTTCTTCATGAACTTCCCCAACGTGGGTCGTTCCTATGGGCTGCTTTTCTTCACGAATTGATCCAGCATGAGTTACCTGCATGGGCTGCAGTCCCTCAGGCACAGACTGCTCCAGCGTGGGTCCCCCACGGGGTCACAAGTCCTGCCAGAAAACCTGCTCCAGCCTGGGCTC
>JAVJGG010000008.1:19919441-19929903 GCA_035590195.1 Aviceda cuculoides | reverse complement strand
ACCTCCCTGGGCTGCAGGGGGACAGCCTGCCTCACCATGGTCTTCATCACAGGCTGCAGGGGAATCTCTGCTCCGGCGCCTGGAGCACCTCCGCCCCTCCTTCTGTACTGACCTGGGGGTCTGCAGGGTTTTTCTCTCACATATTCTCATTCCTTTCTCCCAGTTCCAATAGCTGCTGCTCAACAACTTTTTTTCCCTTCTTAAATCTGTTCTCCCAGAGGCGCTACCGCCGTCACTGATGGGTTTGGCCTTGGCCAGCGGTGGGTCTGTCAGAGCCAGCTGGCATTGGCTCTGTCAGAGGTAGGCGAAGCTTCTAGCAGCTTCTCACAGAAGCCACATCTGTAGCCCCCCCACCCCCCAAAACATTGCCACACAAACCAAATACAGATAACAAATTAATAAAAAATAATTCCCATGCCTATTCAATTTCAAGTCTCATTATTTTAATTTACTCTTTTATTTTGGATTTTTGTTTTCTTGAAGTCAGGTATAAATGATTTGCATTTGGCCTCATAGTGTTTCAGTATAGTTACACACTGTTTTGTTGTATTCAGGCAGTTCCCTATTGGGTAAATTTCTTATTGTCAGCTGCCCCCAAAGCTCTCTATTTCACATACAATTTCACAAGTGCACATTATTGACAATAACAAAATCTAAGTTTGACTGATTGATGCATTTCTCTTAAGATTTTGAAATGTCATTTAACACTTCACAAATACAGAAATCTGGCAGGAATCTAGGATGAACTAAGGGTCTCCCCTAGGACACTCCTTAGAAGTACCAGTTCAACGTAGGGTACGAATCATTGACTTGATTTTACCTAAAGTAAACAGCAATAATCATGTATTTTAAAATACTTAAAAGAAAGATATGCTATGGTATCTTTGGTAGCAGCCCCTTAAGTAATTTTACGACATGATAATGTCATTTTCACATCCTCTATTAATAACTTCCTTACACCTGTGTCACTGTTCAAAGTCCCAGAGTCCATAAGAGCACTTGGTCAGCTTTGTCTCTTAACAGTTGAAAAGCTGCCTGTTCCATTCCTAAGATACCAACATATGAGCCAGTTGAGATTGAGTTTTATTAAGATTTGACATACTTAATACTTCTGGGTCCAGAAAGCATTATTTCTGTCTTCAGAACAGCAAAATGGGGTACAGAGATTAAGTAGCAATCTGTGAAAGCGTTTGACACAAAAATGCTTCCATGCTATGTTACACTTGAACAAACTCATGTTTGCTTTGTAACATTTAACTTGATCTCCATCTAAAAAGAAAATGTTCTTTTTTTTTATAACTAGAGAACACATCTCGGGTACAAGTGCATATCCATAATTATCACAGAACACTGAGAGCACATACAATTAAAGAAACTGAAATCCATGGTGTTATTTGTGGAACTTCAAAATAGCATACCTGAAAAAAAAAGTGTTTGGAAAACATTTGCAATAAATTTATAGACTGCAAATGAAAATATTACTCTGAGTTTGCTAATTAGAACTGTTTACAGATCTTACTTCCTTTTCTGGTTTGAAAATAGAGAAAGTTTAGATAGACTGGCTGTATATTCGGATCTATTTGTAAATGGGAATGATCTTGATAATATCAAATGCCAGTTTCAGCTATGTCCCTGCACAGCCTGTGAAATCCAAATGATGCTTTGCTATTTTAGAGGCTTTAAAAAACAGCCTCCATCTAATCCCACAAACAGTAACATGGAGGTTTAGTTCGGGAACACGAAGTCTGATTCAGTTCAAAGACACAATGTGACTAACAAGGGATAGACTAGGGAGACCTATCATGTAGCTGGCTTGTGCTTTGACCTATGCAGGACCTTAATCAAACCTCAACAGACGACATGCTTAAGTAAAGGAGAATTAAATGGGTAAAACACAATAGGAAGTGGAATCCACAACAACTAGCTCTAGGCCCTTAATGCTCGGGGCTACTCTGACATGTGTGTTGTATATGAGCAGACTTTAGTGTCTCAAAGCTGACTGCCAAGAGCTGGGCTATGACACCAGAGGCTCCTCCTCTACTTCTCCCTGTGGGAGAGTACCATCTTTTCCTAGTTAGCTTCCAATTTTTCAACCAGTTAACGCAAATTAGCAAAATGCAAAAATTCGCTGCTATCTGTTGTTACTTTTATTTCATCTGTTTTTTTCAATAAGGATTCTGACAATATTACTTTCCTTCCTCATTCACTTCTACACTTTTTCTTAATGTCTCTCATAATTTTCCAGAAAAAAAAACCCCAAACAACTGATTATATTGATCTATGGACCCCTGCTGTTCTACTTCTAAATACTATGGAACACGTACTAGTTTATACTATGACCACAGGGGTAAAGTACTCATAAACAAAGAACAAAGATGCTTTGGTCCTAGGTCTTGAAGATGAATGAATGGGAAACTGTATCACCTAAAGGATACTCCGGGAAGGTCTTCCGTATAGAAAGAAAGATTCAAGTTACAAAATATGTGCTAATACATGTTAATCTGAGGTTATCATCAGCAAAAAGGAAGCTGACTCAGTACTAAATATTATGTTGACTTTTCTGTATTATTTGAACTTAATCTTTGTAAGTCAGTATATCTCTGGTAATAATGTGTGATAATAAATCTCTTATGAAAACTGAGCAAAGCCCTGATGATAGCTCTGACTGATAAAAGTATTTAAAATGTATTATTGTCTTCCCAGTTATCACTGACACTGATGAAGATCATTCCAGAATAAACTTTAGAGATATTTTGATATAAAAAATTTCTGCAATTGCTGGCATACTGCAATGCAGAGACAAGCACACAAATATTGGATACAACTAAATTTAACAACCTGTCATTAAGCACTTAATCTAAGGTTTGTTATTCATTTATCCAATGGACTGAAAATAAACTATCCTGAGATGTATTTAGTATAGATGAGATGACTGCAGATGCCACTCCTCTATTAACTACAGAAAAATCTAAGAACAGAACAGACATTTAACTTGCAGCTGGTTAAGCTAAAATGAAATGAATCCATCGTTTTCTATTTAACAAAGTAATAATGCAAAAAGCTTCTTACTCATTTTCTTCACAGAGAATTCTGCATTAGTGTGCAGGCAATAGGTGTTTTCTCAGCAATGCCCCTGTGAAAATCCATTCACTGCTTTGTGTCTCTTTCTGTCTTCTACTTTCCTTAAAATCTGAGGAGCTTCACTGGCTTGTTTTAATGTGTTTTAAGGTATAATAAAAGTGCTAGATATGAGCCAGGTATTCTTACACTGTATGGTTTGCCTAGTTTATTCATTCAAGTGCTAAATAATTCTGGTTACTGAATATCATTGTAACATAAATGCAGTCCTACTCAAGAATAATAAAAATACTCTTCTTTTTTTTATTATTTTTCCAAATATACAGCAGTCTTTCTTTTTTTAACAAAAATGAATTTTCCAACTCACTAATTCAAACCCAGACCAAATTGAATCCCCCTTCACAGTGCAAACTGTGAAAGAAAAATTAATATATAAAGTCATTGGATTTCAAATGCTCTGAGGACATGAACAGGAGGAGTTTGCAGTTAAAAATATCTCCTTCAAAGGTAATACGAATAGGTAATAATAGTATTAAGGATTAATTTTTACAAGGTCAAATATTAGTTATGTGATTTATTATGAGTCTTTGTTTCTACTTCAGACAAGTCTGTCATTGCAAACTGGGCCTCAGATTGGGTTTATTGTTTGTTGTCTTATGTTCTTTCTTAGATCAGTAGCATTTGTTCAATGATTGTCTTGTATATAATAATGATATCTGTATTCCCGTATTTAATTCCCAATTCTTTCATTTTTCTCCAGATACAAATGATGTATATTATGGGGCAAAGATAAATATTTAAGAAGCTTCTAAATTTGAGCTGTCTGAAAAGAAGAAAAAAAGGAGTAGAGTGAAGTCCAAGAAAATGAATAAACAACTCCAATTTTATATTAATTGCTTTTCATTTCAAAGTGAAAATCTTCAGAATATCATTAGGGTTTGTTGGTTGGTTGGTTGGTTGGTTTTTAAATCTGAAGTTGTGTATTTGGAAGAAGTGTTTCGTAAGTCCTTCTAAATGTAAACCGAAGGAATAAACATAGGAATACTACTGTATAGAACCATGCAATGAGCAACAGTATGAAGATACTGTCCTGTGTAGATCTTGAAGTTGCAGTGTTTTGAGAAAACCAAAAGGTCTTTGGAGCACTGCAAGAGATTAGGCAGATTGCCTCACTGATTCATGAATTTTGGCAGTCTCCTCACCTCAAGGAAAATAGTGCTTGTATGCTTGTGAAGGGAGCAACCTCAAGCAAAAAAAGCAAACTAAAACAAAACAAACACAGAAAAGGGTAAAATCAATTACAAATCCAACAATGGAGTAGGCAACTTTAAGCAGTAAGTCCCTTTCCTAAGCAGCTATCCATCTGTTATCCAATCAACAGCATAACAAAGTATGAAACAAGAAGGAAGAGGAATCTAGCCACTAGATTTTGCCATATACACATCCTGGGGTGACATAACATAGAGTTATAGCTATATATAGCTATAGTTTAACATAAGTAATCTAAGACACATTAATGCGATTTAAACCATTTTGTCAGTTACAACAGAATGAAATACAGGTAGGATAAAGCTTTTCAAATGAAAAAAGTGCTAGCAAAATTGCACTAATGTCAGAGAAATGTTAGTCAACATGTCTAAAGATGTTAAAAATAGGTAATTATTTTATGAGTCAGATAACCATAGAGTGAGTTATGAAAACATTCTTTGGGATTATTGAGCAAGTAGCTTCTAGGAGAATTGATCTTTGTTCAGATGATTACATCACATGGGAAATTATAAATTACAAGAGTTCGTTACCTATGTTTGGAGAGTACACACTTCTTACGCATCTGACAACAAGCTACAAAATACTCTTGGGAATATTTCAGTATTTATGCATTAGCTTTTCAAGGAGAAGGGTTTTTTTTTTTCTTTCAAAATATATTTTTGGTTTTTTTAAAGACTAAAACTCAAGTTTTAACATTCAATTTTTCGTTGGTTTCTTTTTTGCTTTCAAGACACAACACATACATCTCACCTAAACAGAAGGTTATTCACTATGGAAAAAATGACAGGAAAAATATATGCAGTGTCAAAAACTATAATAAATATGTCTTTTCTAATGCAGTGATATGAATGAAATTAGGACGCAAGCAAACAATAACAACAACCAGAGAGTCACATGTACCTTCTCCGTATTGGCTACTGAACCTTTAAGTATTTGCAACATTTATAAGCTATGGGAAGCTTGTTTAAACCCAAGTATAATAACAGACAGTATTAGAATTTTGATCCTCTAACACTGAATTAAAACTCAAAATCACCCACAAAACTGAAAACTAGTACTAATTTATTATATTGTGGTAACTGAATTTTCTAGGATATTCTGGTTTGGGGATTGAGTTGTTCAGGTGGGCGTTTGGGGGATGGGGATGGGGCATTGCTTAGTATTTCCTGTTCAGCACAAAGAACTACACTAAATTCAATAGTTACCTCTTTGTTTTCTTTTTTCTTGAGACTAAGCAAATTAAAACCAAGCACAATTTGGATGAACAATTTAAAGCGCAACAAAGGCAAGCGCTTCAGTCCCAGACCAAGAACCAGAACTTTATGCTTATTCTTCATTTGGTATTAAAGGGGACAGATCACATTAACTAAAGTTGATTTAGAAGTTTTCATTACTTACCTAAGCAGAAATTGTCATGTTTCTACTCAGGATAAAATTTCTTTCTATTATTTTTTACTTTAATTGTATGACCAACACATACTAATTATATATGACCAAAACACATTTATATAAGGCCAACATATACAATGACATTGCAGACAGGGGCCATGTCCCTGATTTCCGAAACCTTACAAAGTCCGTATTATACTATTGTGATGATTGTGCTATTACTGATCCCTCAGTAGCCCTCTTTTGCTTGTTTTTTACTGAAAATTGCTATGAAGACTTGCATGGCATTTTAAAAACACAGCTGAAACATAAAATTGATTGATAGGAGAAGGGGCAACAGTTTTAAACTGCAAGAGGGTAGATCTAGATTTGACATAAGGAAGAAATTCATTACTATGAAGGTGGTAAGATACTAGAAGAGGTTGCCCACAGAAGCAGTCTATCTCCCATCCCTGGAAGCATTCAAGGTTGGACAGGGCTTTGACTAACCTGGTCTGGTGGAAGGTGTCCTTACCCATGGCAGGGGGGTTGAACTAGATGATCTTTAAAGGTCCCTTCCACCCCAAACCATTCTATGATTCTATGAAATTTGTTTTCAAGAGGAGAAAGTTGGTGGAAATAAATAGCCAAAAAATACCAAGGAAGCAGAAGGAAAATGTCTTCCACTCTGAAAGTTGGTCTTTTCATTATCTTATGATCATGTCATGCATTTCCCCATGCATTGCATCCTCTGCTTCAGCTCCAAGCAAACAATAGCTGAAGGAGATATTTGAAGATTGTCAGATATCTACTGTTAGATAAATTACAGTATTTTAATTAAAGACATAATTCAATATGTTATTCTATCCTACAGCTCACAAATATACCTACATTTCTTCCCCACCCTTCTCCTGGTCTTTAAGCAAAGTTATGTGGGGACTATGTGCTATAACTCACAATGTTAGATCAAGGTTGTACCCAGTTCTTAACACAATAAAAGAATTGCTAAATATATAAATCTAAGTATTATTCACATAGAGATATCTTATCCCCTTTGCAATTCCTTAGTGTTCTGAATTGCATAATGTATAAATATTTACAAGAAAAAGCATACCTACTAATAACAAAGGGAGCAAAGACATGGTAAACTTTGAAATATTGCTTCTCAGATTCTAAACCTTAGATAGTATCTACAAAAGATTTATTGGGCTTTAGGTCTAACTGTTCATATGCTTACTAGTCTTAAAGATTTTAGTTAAAACAAAGAAAAAAGCTAACTTGCAATCTAGCAGATGCTCAATATAGTTGTGAGATATTTCACTATGGATACAAGATCGTTACCACCTGTTTCCACATTCACATTTGCTCATAAGTAGAGCATCTCCTTCAGTAACAGTTGGCAATATCTTGGGAGCAAGACTGTGTGTCATATTTTTTTCCATAGGTGGTTGCCAACTGACAAGACTAAACTGGCATGCACTGCCTAGGTCAAAAGCCATTCTGCACTCATGTTGTACTTGTTAATGTATGCAGTCTTAACGAAGTAGACTGAAGTGTTCAATAAAATACAGATCTCTAAAAAGATCTTAAAGTATTCTGTTGCTATTCGAAGATACAATTCCCACCACTCAGCTAAAAGCTTTGTAATCAACAGTTTTGTAATCAACAATATGAAACCTAAAACCCAACAACTGAAACCTAAGAACATTCTTACCAGCCTTTGTGTTCAATTTAGTAATGGTCTGCTGGAATAATTGCTGTTGGCCTTGCTAATTCAAAAACTATTTTAGAAAACTTGAAGAACTTGACTGTGAAGTGTGTATCCTCTGATATGCATATTATTTCTTATGAGCCAGACGATAGATCAAAAAAATAATACAAATGGGAAAACTGAACTGCACAAAATTAATATAATATAAGCTACTGAACACCTTAATAAAACACAAAAGTAATATAAACATTGGCTAGCTTACTTTTATGTTCAGAACCAAATTTATCAAGGTTGCAATGGAGAAAAATATATGTGGATAAATTAGCAGAGATGCTAGTAAAAATCATAAATTTTACTAATATTTTGTGCATTTTATAAAATATGAAGTCTTTTGCAGATTTTTTTTTATATTTCTTGCTAAATTATCTTTAATGAATGTAACCAAGAATAGTAAATATTTTCAATATAAGTTTAGTTACTGTTTTCATCTAAAGCAATTAAAGGAAATAAAAGACTTTAACTTCCACAAATAAGCGAATTTTGTATGTGGAGTTGTTATTGGACCTATAACTGAAATTATTGAACACTTCGTGTTACAAAAGCTGGGTTCATATGTAATTTTATTAAGAATAAGCCATTTAGAATGAAATTTTCCAATTTGCATGAAAGTCTCCAGCTGAATTTATTAGGAAGGAAAAAAAAAAAAAGCCGGAGTGAATAAATTATTAATATTTGTAAGCAGAATTTCAGTAATTTTTACTGAAGATCTTGATGCTTGATGTGACAGGGAAGGAGGGTGCAGTCAATTACTGGTGACATACTTTCTCTAGTCTACCTATTGATGTATCTAATTTTGGCCCAATTAAAAACATTGGGACGAGGTTTTGAGTTTTCAAAGAAGATTTACTTCAAGATTTGGCACATAAACATCCTAAAGATTGCATATGCAGTATTCATACTTTAACCCTTCACAATTCCCATTTTCTGTTTAAAGGGTATGTGGGATACCAAAAAAAGCAGACAAGCCTACTCGACCAAAAAGGACTAAGAAGGATTTTTCATTCCAAACAATATCTGCTTTGAGAATAACACCAGACACAGAAAAGTGGGTAAGGTTTTCTTTCCTATGCCTCCATCTATCCTTCTAATGCTGCCGATTACCTTAAAGATGAAAAATCCTGAATGAAATGTAAGGGGGGTGGTAAGCAAGGAATAGAAAAAAAAGGAAGATGCTACCTTCTTAGAGGAAGCTTCTAAGAAATACTTACAGAACATAATCATTACTGGGAAGGCATGAGGGAAGGGTGAGGGCGGGGATTACAACTGAAAGTGCTGGACAGGAGAAGACAGTTTAAGGAGAAGACATTGCAGGCAGTGAGGAAGACAAAGCCTTTTGGAGTTTAATTTACCATAGGCAGAGTTCAGTGTTAGGAAAAAGATAATGGAAAAGGCTAGCTGACCGCAGAAGATTAAAAGTGAGCGTAATTATGACAGCTGTAAGTACTGATTATTTTCCTCAGAATCAAAAAAAATAACTGAATTCAGTGATGGACAAAAGAAGAAAAGCAAGCAAGTTCTTTTTTATAGATGAGTGAAAAGGTGTTACTTTTACCTAAAAGCTACCTCACGTTGAAAATAGTTTCCTACTACTACCATTGGTTTCTGAGACCTTAAATAGATTTTTTCCAGAACAATGTTTTGGTTTTTTTTTTTTCCCCTCTCATACAAGTTCCTTTTGCTTTCATTTTATGTTTTAAAACTGGAAAATAATGTGATAAGCAACTAGGTTAAAAATAAGATTATAAAGAAGATGAGAAATCTTGCATTACTTCAGAACGTTTATTTAACTGTTCATGTTGAATGAATACTGTGGGATTCCGAGATCCCATGTGCAAAAGGAACTCGCTGAACTAGGATTTAAGCTTACCTGAAATAGGGACATATGGTTAATAACGGAGGTCAGAACGGTCCAACAGTAACAGCTGTGGATTGCATTCTCTTCTCAAACATCCACTCCTTGCCTCTTCCAGAGGTGACATTATGGTTGTGAAATGCAAGAAGACTGCAGGTTAGCCCTTGTTTGTCAGCAAAACCATGGTGATTTGCAGACTAATTTATAAGACTGATTCTTTCCTTTATCACACCCTTAATTTTGGAAAAAAGGACCGATTCCCCTCTATTACCATGAACTGGACAGAACTTCTGTTTTCATGGTTCTCACTCTTGACACACAAAGCTAAGCCACGAGCAGCCCCATCTGAGGCATGCTAGAACCATTAGGACAGGAAGAAGGAAAAAATACACTTATGCTAAGGAACCCCTACAAAAGTTGCCTTTCCCTTCCAGACTTCAGCTGCATTTTTAATATACCCTGTATATTTCTTTGCAATTGAACAATATTTTACCAACTGGTGTCTCAAGGTGATTTTCACCTAAGAATCCTTCAAAAGCATGTGTTTTTTAGGATGAAATTACCTTGTCTGGATTTCATTGCATGTTTTGTTAAAACAAAAGAAAAAGATTAACCACTAAAAAGTAACAGAAAATAGTACTGGTATGGCTGGATTCAGAGCCTGTTTATTTTATACTAACTTTAGGTAATTTGTCTATATACACTATGAGGTGCATGAAACACTGCACTTGTGACAATCCAAGTTCTGCATAGTATTTATATAATGTATTGGGTTTGCGTGGCAAGGTTTTGGGGGCCTGGGGTCTACAGTGGTGGCTTCTGTGAGAAGATGCTAGAAGCTTCCCCTGTGTCCGACAGAGCCAATGCCAGACGGATCCAAGATGGACCCACCGCTGGCCAAGTCTGAGCCCATCAGCGATGGTGTTAGGGCCTCTGGGAGAACAGATTTAAGAAGGGGAAAAAAAAACCCTGTGCAACAGCAACTGCAGCCAGAGAGAGGAGTGAGAACATGTGAGAGCACCAGCCCTGCAGCCCCCCAGGTCAGTACAGAAGGAGGAGGAGATGCTCCAGGCGCCGGAGCAGAGATTCCCCTGCAGCCCGTGGTGATGAAGACCATGGTGAGG
>JAVJGG010000008.1:19902888-19915458 GCA_035590195.1 Aviceda cuculoides | reverse complement strand
GCTGCCCTGGCTGTGTCCCCTCCCAACTTCTTGTGCCCCTCCAGCTTTCTCACTGGCTGGGCATCAGAAGCTGAAAAGTCCTTGACTTTAGCCTAAACACTACTGAGCAACAACTGAGAACATCAGTGTGTTACCAACATTCTTCTCATACTGAATCCAAGACATAACAGTATACCAGCTACTAGAAAGAAAATTAACTCTAGCCCAGCCAAAATCAGGACAACCTGGAATAAAGCAATTATTCTTTCTCACTCATAATTTCAGAGGCTAAGCTGTCACAAAATATACTGTGTGAGCAGTATGGCATTGGGGTGGGAATTTCTCTTTAACTTTAGAGAGGAAAAAACAGTATTTCAGTTAGTGTAGTACAAACCATGCTATTTTTTGATGAGTTTGCTGCTTTTCTATAAATTTATTTCCCTATAAATGTTACTGCATGTAAACAAATTAAAACAAGCCTTATCTATTAATCAAGCTGAAATTCTACCACGTAGGCAGACATCTGATTCATAATGCAGAAGACATTCACTGTCCTCACTTACCAGATATTACCACATTTCCACTTACTAATGAAATACCACAAATGCAATATCTCATACTGAATAGCCTCAAACTTATTTAAATTCCAAATTTTAATTTGTCAGCAATATTCCACATTGAATTTACACTAATTTCCAAGAGCACTATGAAACTTAAATTAGATGAAACCAACCTACACCATTTTTTTTTCCCCTTGGAAACATGCTAGTAGGAAATTATGTTCTTTGTATATGATCCCAAGCATGGCAGGTTATATATTCCTACATATACCATGAAATTCATTAATATGGAGAGTGTGTGAGGATTAATTTATCTTCTTATATTTTCTATCATTCCCACTAGGATAATGCTATTATTTATATATCTTTGTTCATTCACGGGATTGAAAAATATTGTAACCATTCTGTACATTTTATAACAGCAAGTTGAATGTACAGACAAGTTGCACAGAAAGCTTGAATTTCAAGTAAATACTGACAGCTAAGGAATGTCTTATATTTAATTTTTCATTTATCTAATTGAAATGACATCTCAAACTTTTTACATAGAGCTGATATTGCTGTAATAAAAAAGTTTTCTTGAAAATATGATTTTGCAGTCAGGGAATGCATTTCCTTGATTTTAGTCCTGTCACATCATTTAAAAAATAAAGATAACCTATTTCCATTTTCCCCTAAGATTGCATAAGGTTTAAATGAAGCTGTCAGGACAGAAATGTAAAATGTGAAGAATAGTCTAAAAGATTACAAAAAACCCTTTCACTTATGCTATGGCTCTGCCATCAGAGGCTATTTGTTCCAATTTTCATACTAGCAGATGATGCAGTGTATGTCACCATGAGTAGAAAAAGAACAAAATAGATAGGAGAGTGTATGGGACACGGGGGAGAAAAATATTGTATGATTGAGCTAAAATAAACCCCCAAACAAGGAAACCAATAAATAAACCATTTAAATACAATAGCCTCTCCCCAAAATTAGACTGTTTGCAGTCCCCAAATTTAAACAAATAAAATCGCAATGGAAGGGTGTGATTCTGTCACCATTAGGCAACTGTCAACAAGTCTTTAAATTTATTTCTCCCAAAACACAAGATTACACATCTGACCTGTGTTTAAATTTGAGATGCTAGGAGGAAGGATGAATAATACTGCTGTGTTCATCTGGGTAGATTTTGTTTTCAGGATGGACTGTCTCACCAAGCAGAGTGATCCCTGATTACACCGAAGTGACACGACTGCTCTTTTATTCCATGCGTTAGATGCAGCTGGTCCACAGGTCACAGCATTGCCCTAGATTTGTGAGATAACTTCAAGCAGCCTGTAACAAATACTTTTCATTGTGTGCCTGTTAAAGGTACCCACCAGATCATTCTCAAGCCTAAGCTACCCTCTTTCTTAGGAAGCCAGTTTCCGAGCAACCTCAGGCAGAGTTTTCCAGGAAAATATTCTGGATCCTGTGGAAGCAGAAGTTCAAAGAGAGCAACAGCTGTCTCCTGCAGTCTTATGGGCATGATTCGGTTCCCCAGGCACTGCATATGGTGCCATCTAAGAGCTCCTGGAGCATCTTGGGCATTGGCATGGGACTGGTAGACACAGTACCTCAACTAAAGGAGATCTGTGTCCTCTGGAGCAGTAGCCGTCCTGTCAAATGAACCTCATCTTTGGTATCTGAAGGCTGACACAACTAATATGTACCAATGTATATAAAACCAACTTTTTTTTCTTTGTTTCTCTAATATACACACAGGAAATAGCAATTGAAGGCCTATCTGTGGCTACTATGTAAGTGAAATCATCAAGTGTTCACTTAGGCCAACTTTAGAGGGGACTGTGTCTTAAGACAGTTCCTTAAACTGTGCCTATCTTGCCTGTGAATTCAATAATTGTAAGTTACAGGAATACTTTACCTGAAATGCTGCATTATTAATTTCTGGTTGTTTATTATAACTGATGTTCCCACGGAGACAGTTTCTTGATATTCATTGCAAATTATACTGCTACTTTTCTATGAACTCTGTGAAAATAATCAGTATTAATTATACGGATTTTCTTTTCAAGTTCCTTGATAAATGTGTTACAATGGTGACACTATTCAATTTACCAGCAAGTATTAGTTGCCTTCTTCCAGACTACGTTGCAATGACCACAGCCAAGCATTTAATATGTTGTTTCTTTTGCTTACAAATGGCATAAGCAAAGCTAGTGTAGGAGTAAAAATTGAGGTTCAGAGAATAAGAATGACCTCTCTACAGAGTGTGTGTCTAAACCTACTTCTGTAACATTGTTAAGTTTCAGAGTTAAAATTTACAACTAGTTTATAATATGTGGAAGAGCAGCAAATGCTCCAAATTGTTCAGGCTTTGTTGAGGCCATGAACTCCATGAACTAGAAGAATGTAAAATTCATCTTTGCTAAGATGGAATTAGGCCATCAGGTTTCAAGGGATGAAAATGGAAATACATAGGACATCATTCAGTGACAACTACATTTGAGATCTTAAAAGAAAAGCAATACTACACTCTTCCTTTCTTTTATATATCTTCATTTAGTTTTGATATATAGAGAAAATTCTTAATAAATTAGAAAGTCAAAGCTTCACAGGCCTCTACATGATATTTATAGTACAATACCAGAGCTAAACACACTGTTCAGTAAAATTAGGGGTCCTCATTCTACAAAGATATTTCTTTGCATTCTTATTAAGTTCTCTACTCTGCCTCATTCTCTAATCAGCTAACTATATGATTGAAAGTGTCCAGGAACAGAAATCTTTAAAATGAAGAGATTTTTTCTAATTTTTTTGGGTATCACCTGATATGTTGCAGGCACTATTGTAGAGAAAATGCTATAACTGACACTTTTAGTAAAGGGCTCAGATGATAATAATGTCACTTCTTTTCTTAAATTTATACAAAAGTAAATAGCAAAATAAAAACTAAAATAACAATGTAATTGTCTTAAATATAATAATAATGCTTAATATGTTACTATTGCTATCAGCTCAGGAACATGTTGCCATCAGCAGGCCTTGAAAAGGGATGTGGTGTCTATTTCCTCATTTTGTTGTGTCACTCTTGTCTAGCCTCTTGTCTAGCCTCAACATTTCCTGAACAGAGCATGGAAATAATGAATACCACTGCTATCCATCAGTACTTTCATTTTATAAGCATTAGTAACCAGTAAAATCAGCTTAGAAATATGATTTATTCAGTGGAGACACTACTAAGGAGAGTACAAACATTACTGTGAGTGAGAGGTTTTATAAAATATTTTTTCATTGAACACTAATCTCATTATTGCTTCTGAAATTCAGACAAAAATGACATATTCTTCAGCAGAAAGATAAGAATTTCCATCAGGACACTTCTTAAACTGACTATAAGAAAATGCATGTGGCTAAATTTCCCTTATGCTATAAAAAAAGACTCTCAATGTTTTATTTACTTTTAAAAGGGAATTGGAAAAAAAAAAATCTTTTTCCCAGCACAAGAAGAATATTGCATTGGATAGGTTTCATGGAAATTATCTTGTACCAAATTTAAAAATAATCATAATTGGTGTGTTTAGTATTAAAAATGAGAACCACCTGCTTTAAAAAGGCCCATATGAAGTTAAATAAGTTTACATTTTGATATCTGAAACAGGATTTACTACTATAATTATCCCCCTATATGAAAAACTTGAAAGAAATACTGAAAGCAAGAAAACATAAGAAGCTTCTGCTGAAATTACAGGTGAAACACATCTGGAGGAAAAATGAATACCCATCCTCACAGCACACGTAGTACCCCAATACCTACAATTTTCTTAGTTTTCACAGATAGACAGACAACTTTTTCTCATTCAAAATCTTAAAGGTTTTTTTTTGATATCTCTTTGGACTTGGAAAAGTAGACATAAAGCAGAAAAGCCACTAGACATCAGATCAGTGTCCTTTTACTCACAGTCTCCCTGTTTACCATATTACTTTTAATAAAACTCCACGGTATTTGACATTATTTTTGGTACCACCTTTTACTGGATAGCATAGTACAAAGTGTGCCTGCTGCTTTTTTTAAACAGGCTAAACGGAGATTACTAAAAATATAACTTTTGGGGAAGTTAATATCTGTTCCAGCCATTATACTGAATAATTACAACCTAAATTAGGCTTGATTATCCTTCAGCTTATGAATTAAAAATTGGGCCTGTCAAAAGAGTATTTGTAAAATTTAAGGTAACACTTCAAATTACTTTATTAAGCTCTATATCACCTAGTGGGAAGTAACTATTTAGATATTTACAGTGTAAATATGTGTGTGTCAGTGTCTTTCTGTGTGTGTACAAACAGTGTTTATAATATTGTATATGTATTTATTTAACTGATAAAATACAGATGTACACATCTGGCTTCTAACAAAAGTACTTTTATAGATATAGTCAGGGAGCCTAAGGAGTAGAATATTACTCATTCAGTACCCACAATTGCTAGATATATTTACAGCTTGAGTATAGCATTAACTACTGCAACATTTATGGTTAATGGCAGTCATTAAATTTAAGTTTTCTAAATGCAGAAAATTAAAGAACCAACATAAACTATAACCAAACACTAATGCTTTTTCATACAGGCTGCGTCCACAGATGGAGAGTTTGCTTCTACTTTAACATTTTTAGTACCATCAGATAAGAAGTATATATTAATCAGAAGCCAACTCAACTAAATTCTAAAATTTGAACACTAGGAATTTTAAGAGCGTTTCAGCTCCATATCACAAACACATAAATTTAGTTCTCAAGTGCAGGTGTCTATATGGGAGAAAGGCAGGTACTCTCCTACTGTAATCAGGTGATGTCTAGGGAAGCATTCGACTGCACATAGTTAGCCACTCTTTGGAAGTAGTTCCTTTCTTCTTTTTCTCACCAACTGGCCCTTTCCCAGTAGTTAGTATAGGTCAACCACATCAATATTTAGCAGCTAAATTTCTGATGTCTTTAATCTTGAACATACAGAAAATAAGCAGGGCAAAGTAACATCTGTGTTGCTTGTGTGTTCACTTTAAGCGATTTCTTAATTTGCCATAAAGTTAACTGGAAGTGATATTTTCACAGTATAAAAGTTATCTTCACTTGAATTTTTGTTTTATTTTTCTTTAACTGAAAGTCCTTAAAGCAAAATGAAACCTCAAGTCTGTTTAAAATAAATTTTGTTTCAGAAGATTAATTTATTAAATATGCAAAAATAGACAAATTATATATTTTCTTTCAAATAACTTTTTCAGGAGACATTTCTGGTTTTGAGATCTTTTTTAAAAACTGCAAAGACTGCTGTCCATTGAAAATCCATATTTTCCATCAGTAATTTCCAGATTTATTTTTATTTTTAATTTTTCTAAAATAATGTAATACATGTTGTAATTTCTTGTCTTTTTCTTTACTTTCCTCCATATGCCACACTTGCTAACTCACTGTTTCGATGATTCCTTACCGCTACTTTTTTGCCACGAAAAAGGTATAGGACATATTCTAATCAGATGTCAAGATTAGCGGAGAATGTGAACATAAAATATTTGAATGAACAATCTGTGAGACATCTTGACTTCATTTATTCCAGGATAAATCTATTGACTTTTCAAACAAAATTCTTCAACAACAAAATGTTTTCTAAAATTCTAAAATTTTCCATTGAAAATGGTATAGTTAATTTAAAGCATGTTTTTTAAGCCACACTAATCTGCAATTGCATAAATGCAAACACATGGAAATACTACCTCAGGAGCAATTTCAACTATTAGTGCAAATGAGGATTAAACACAGGGTATTTGGTCATGCAGTACTAAAAGCCTAACTGAACAGACAACTGTCAATGAACAGTTAAAACTAGTTCTATCGCACATACAAAATAATTGCATATACAATTTGGCTTTGTCTTGCATTGTGCTTCACAGATTTATTTTTAAATAATAGCTCACTTCTTATGGTATTGCTTTCCTCTGAGAAAATTATTACTTCTTCAGATTTTAGTTTCTGTGTATTTGGATTTATGATTTTTTTTTCTTTTCAGTTCTAATATGACAGCAATTTTTCTTCCCAGTTAAGGAAAAAAAATACTACCCAGGAAAAGTTTAATAAATATCTCTTATGTGTATTTTCATCAGTAATGTTCTCACAATATTCCAAAATCAGTATATTTAGATAGACTTTCACAATAGGTCCATAGATAAATACAGAAAAAAAGAAAATCTGTATTTTTTGTCAGAATATATATTTTGCTTCTATCAGAACACATATGCAAAGCAACAGGAGTAAGAGAAACTAGAAAACATTTCTTATCAGGTCATTTGGAAAAAATACAGGTATCATCATTGGAGCAGTGTGGGCTCTTCTTGACAGTAAGTAGTTTTAGTCCAAAAGCACTGAGCGAGCTGGGGAAAGCAGTTTCAACAAGTGTCTTTTTGTGCCAGGTACTGAGATAAACAAAACAGCTTAGCAAGAGAATGCACTAGCTTGTACCAAACTTTCTATTTTGCCCTGTCCAATGCCTAAGCATAATGTGTGAGCATTTACAGAGCTGGTAGACTAGACTTAGTTCTTCCGAGTTGGTCTTAAACGGAAATTGTCAATTGTCCAAGCTTGCCTTTTACCAATACCAGTGAGTGCTTCAAATTACTTTAATCTTTTAATTTAATTTTAACAGAGATACCTCGGATAGAGGCAGATGTAGCTCACTTAATCTGCATCAAGGCCATGCAGGGAAAAACAATGATTGAGAGTTCTTCACCCCTCTTTCTGTCCCCCATGGCTCTTATGGTATGCATGCCAATGTCATATGATACAAGTGAGGCTGCATGTCTATTCAGCCTTCCCAGTTAGATCAGGTCTGTGTCTATTGCTGGTTGTGCAATCTGAAAAACAAAGATGTGTTTTGGTTCTGCCTCCGGAGTTCTTGTTTAAACATGAACAAATTAATCAACCTCTTTAAGTAGGAAATGTTCCTTTCAAAACTGCCACTGACAAATGCATTTCAGGAAGCGTGATGGTAGTTTGGGCTGTTTTTCATTTCTTGATATTTGCAGCAACGGAAGACAGGGTGAATTAATTTGGGACAGAATAGATGGGAGACATGAGATGGAGCTAATTTAGAAGCTCTGTACAACTCTTTCTCTCTTTTTCTCATACCACTTATAATGGGAAAGCAAATGCATACTCATAATAATTCTGCTGGCATCAATGGAGTTATTCTGTGGAATAATTTGACCTTCAAAATCCAGTTTTCCATTTCCTAACACCTTTTTGAAGTTACAGATACATGCTCTGAATAAATACAGTAATTCTGGTATTTTGGTGGTTTATATCTACTTCCTACTTATGTTGTTAAGTTATTAAGTGGTGAGGTTATTAAAATGTGAGGTGACTGGACCACCTCAAATCGCTCCCCACAATGCTACATCACAATTAATACTGTTTAAAATATTGTAACTCTCTGATATTGATTAAATATTGGCAAGGCATTATATGAGATTTAAAAAATGCGCTTTAGAGGCTTCTATTGTCATGTGATGGATTCAATTTTTATAAAATTTTTATAAAAAAATTTTATAATTTTTATAAAAATACAGGTTGCCAATATACATACAGATGTTTCAGTTTATCTCTGGTATAAATGTAACATTTTATTTGGATTACTGTTTACCACACATTAAGGTGGAAAAGCTTCTGGAGGCCATGTAGTATACTGCTATGTGTTTTCAGATACCACTAGACATCTGTCCTTCTTCAGTTGAATCCCAACATGACACTATTGCCAATGTCCCCAGAGGAACGTAGCTAGCTTTTCAGATGAACAGCCAGTAGGATCTCAATTCAACTGCCCACACACCAGCACCTAGTGTCATTTGAGGCTCCCCTGTAGACCTCCCATGACCTTCAGCAGTAGTACCAGTAAGGCAAAGGTCTTTCCAAGGCCCTGCCTTGTCTCTGCCATTTCCATGCCAATGTGTCTGGTTAGCTCTAGAGCACCATGAACGGCACTGGACGTCATTGTTTAGGTGATCTGAAGAGCTGTAAGTGACTAAAGAAAGGTTTTGTACAGATGAAGTATATCGTTCAAGGTTTCAAATCCCAGTCAGTTCTGAGTAGCCACCACTAGTTGGTGACAACCTTTTCCCTTTTAACTCAAAAGTTCTCTAGTTATGCAGGAAAGCTCTGCTTATGTTTATGTAAACTACAGTCTAAATATTGTGCTCTAAACTTGATATAGTCACAAATATTTGGTATTTCTTTTCTGTAGCCCGTCTAGGTGTTTATCCATTTGATCCCTTGAAGGTGATTCAATTTAGTATCATCAGAGAATCCT
This sequence comes from Aviceda cuculoides, assembly GCA_035590195.1. Classification (NCBI taxonomy): domain Eukaryota; kingdom Metazoa; phylum Chordata; class Aves; order Accipitriformes; family Accipitridae; genus Aviceda; species Aviceda cuculoides. The sequence continues at coordinate 19,906,582 of JAVJGG010000008.1, read as the reverse complement.
AACATGTATTGAAAAGGTGAACACCATTTGTTTGCCTACTTGTAGGTATTTAGTGTCATATAAGCTATTCTGAGGTATCCTGGTATCCCACCTGGCTGTCAATTTCCACTCTAGTAGGTCTGTCTTCCCTACATCTGGCACAGTATTGAACACATTTTTGGCGGCTCCCTTGTGTAAAATAAGTCCCAGAAAAATGCAGATCTTAAATCTACTTTTGCTCTGGATTGTTTTTCCTGTTTGCTAAGATTATGTCATTCTTTTTTAGCTTAGTGTCGTGGTTTAACCCCAGCCAGCAACTAAGCACCATGCAGCCGCTCACTCACTTCACGCCCACCCAGTGGGATGGGGGAGAGAATTGGGAAAAAACAATTGAGATATAAGAACAATTTAATAGAGCGGAAAGGAAGAAACTAATAATGATAGTAATAACAATAATAATAATAAAAGGATTGGAATATACAAAACAAGTGATGCACAATGCAATTGCTCATCACCCACCAACCAATGCCCAGTTAGTTCCTGAGCAGCGATTCCCCCCCAGGCCAACTCCCCCCAGTTTATATACTGGGCATGACATCACATGGTATGGAATAACCGTTTGGGTCAGCTGCCCTGGCTGTGTCCCCTCCCAACTTCTTGTGCCCCTCCAGCCTTCTTGCTGGCTGGGCATCAGAAGCTGAAAAGTCCTTGACTTAGTCTGAACACTACTTAACAACAACTAAAAACATCAGTGTGTTACCAACACTTGTCTCATACTGAACCCAAAACATAGCACTATACCAGCTACTGGAAAGAAAATTAACTCTATCCCAGCCAAACCCAGGACACAGTCCAACTCCTTCAGCTACATATTGTCCCTCCCTCCTTCGCATTCTGTCTCCATGCAATTGCAAAGTGAGTTGTTTCAGTGAGATGACCCACTGGAAAACGTTTCATCTTGTAAATATAAAAGATTATTATTTTAGGTGGATTTGTTTTCCATCAGGTCAGGTCTGTTAGAGTTGAACATACAGCAATGTGTTTTCTGGACCCAGCCCAACAGGTGTGGTATGAGTGCGTGGAGAGCTAGACCTGCAGTCTAGCTGCAGTGATGGGGGCAGTTTCCCCATCACTGTGTGAGACAGGAGGGTTGGTGCAAAATGGATTAGCACACAACTGTGAGGTAAAACCATAAATACTTCATGTTGATTACAATGAGTGTTTGGACTCTATCTCATGACAGATATTTGTCAGACTTTAATTTAAAAGCAGAATTTTTGCATTTTTTCTGTCATCCAGCCCTTTCCAGTTCTTCCTGTACTGCTGTTGCACTACCAGAGGCTTGCCTCCACTAAGGTGTTGGGATACTCATATTACTCAGAGCATAATAACTCCCTAAACACCTTCTATCAGTGCAAGCACTGAGCCCATGCCAGGTAACTATTTTATCGCATGTCTTCCACTGGCCATTTCTCAGAAACTTTCTTATGTCTTGTTTTTCCACACCTGCCTTGTCAGGTCTATGATCAGTTAGGATCTGTCCTTAACTTCCACTCCAAAATAGATAGTTTTCTCTTATCCTTTTTAGAAATGTCTGTTCAGAGGCAGATGGTACCAACAAAGGAAGGAATTGAATCCTGATTTCATGTGGCATGCCCTAACACCCCTACTTTTCTGCCTTTTCTCAGCTGGCAGGTGAGGCATGTAAAACTACTGTTGCAGAATGAGAGGCTGGTACCTTCAGTCATCTGCCCCAACCCCTTGTTTTACCTTTGGTGGAAGGAGAACATAGGGAACTGACTTCCATTCTTTTGTGTTCCCACTGTTTTTCCTCTGTTCTTTCTGCCCATTCTTGCAAGACCACTGTGCACCATATGGATGTCAGCTGAGTTGTCACTGAACATAACACATCACAGGTTTTATGGGCTATGCTCCATTTCACAGAGGTGGAAAACCAGGGCTATGTATACTTCCTCGCTCTCCGCTAAGAGACTTGCTTTACAAGCATGTGGGCTTGCTGTGAGGAATAAACTAGTTTTTGGTAGTTCTTTGCAGTGTGAAATCTCTCTTCAACTGCGAACTCCATCCCCTTTGTATGCTTAGGTCCAGGTCGTGAATGTGAATGGTCACTCAAGCACCTCATAAACCTGCCTAGAATTTTTCATCTTGCGTTTTATATGGGATGTATTAAGAAGAGTTTTGCATGAGTGAGGATCATTTATATAAGTCTTCCATGCTTTATTAAAGTGCTTCTTTGTTGAAATAATAAAGCACTGTGGAAGACAAAAAAAAAAAAAAAAAAAAATTACAGCCTTGATTTAACCATAAAGACCACAGATATTAGTCATTGCCTAAAACTACCCATGTACATCTGATGGCTTACACAGATAATTACAAAGTATTCTGGCAGACCAAGTACTAATTCTTTACCACTGAATTCCTCAGCTAGGAATCACCCAGAACAGAAATGAGTTCTCTGTGTGCCTTAGGTGAGCAGATATTTGGCTATTCTTTGACAAGGAGATCTTGACAGTTTTAAGTATAGGGGTGGCTAACACTTAGCTTTCTAATTACCTCTTAAATGACCTTGATCCTGTCTGAATTTTATATATATAACATAGTATAAACTACAGAAATGGCAGGACTATGAGCAAAAAGGTTTTTTCTCTTGGGAACTTCTTCCATTGCCACCTCTGTAACAAGCTTGAAGATCCAGCTAGAAGCACTTAGCTAACTGGGAGAGAAGACATTTTTAGTACTCAAGTTTTTATCTATTTTGAACAAGACCCTCTCTGTAGCTGTCTTCAGAAAGCTCGAAGGGAGCATTATATTCGCAGTGAAGGATGCAACTATGCCACATTGCCATTGAAATAGCAACTGCTATTCTCCTATTCAGTAATATGCACAGAATACGAATTAAATTTGTTAAAACGGTTACTCATTTTTGAGAATGGATAGAAAGCATAAACATGACAGAAGAATGATTTCATAGACCAAGTCTGTACATTTCCTCTAAAGGTATTATTTTTGGTGGTGGAGAAAAAAGTTATTGCTTGCCTTTACTGACATAAAATCTGCTCTGAAAACGAAAAGTAAATATTTTTTCTGCCCACAGGCAGGAATAGTTACCCAATCAGTGGATGTTTCTTTCAGTGATGTTGAGTACTTTCTGATGGGGTGAATTTTTTTCTGCAACAAAGAAAACATCAAAGCTTCCCCTTAAATATAGGTGAAAGTCTATCTCTGAGAGAAGATACAGAGCGTACTAATGTACAGTGTCCCTAACACATCTCAATTCTATGCAAAGACATATGATGCTATATTTGCATCTGAGTCTGAGTGTCATTTGTATCACTGCCCATAGAAAAAAAGGGTAGACTGACCATTCAGGAACTGGATTGGATGTGAAGACCTCTTACCTCCATACCTAGTTCTACAGTTTTGCTGGCTGATCTACAGCAGCTCATTTAATATCTCTGTCTCTGTCATGGTTTAACCCTAGCCAGCAACTAAGCACCACGCAGCCGCTCACTCACTTCCCCCACACACAGTAGGATGGGGGAGAAAATTTGGAAAAGAAGTAAAACTCATGGGTTGAGGTAAGAACGGTTTAATAGAACAGAAAAGAAGAAACTAAGAATGATAATGATAACACTAATAAAATGACAACAGTAATAATAAAAGGATTGGAATGTACAAATGATGCGCAGTGCAA
>JAVJGG010000008.1:19890636-19902788 GCA_035590195.1 Aviceda cuculoides | reverse complement strand
GCATACTGAACTCAAAACACAGCACTGTACCAGCTACTAGGAAGACAATTAACTCTATCCCAGCTGAAGCCAGGACACTTAGTGATGTTTTGTACATAATTACAGCCCTATTACGCAAGAAGCCAGATGTACAAATTCCCCAAAAAAGTTTGTAGCTAGAAAAGAAATGGTATAGTACATCAAATCATTATGTGATCTTTGCAGTTTGCATTTAACATATAAACTTTTATTGACTTAAATCTACTATTTACTAATGTTTATCTTACATGGTGAATACGTGTTGCATTAATTGTTCATGTACAAGCTGTTCCGATATCCACAGACAAGGAGATCTCTATGGCAATCCCAAATGTTGAAAATCTGTCCAGAATCCTTAGGATAGGGCAGGCTAGCATTTCAGAGACTGGATAGTTATAGTAAAGTCTACCATTGTGATCCACTCGCTTTTTATATTAATTTTGCACAAAAGTAGATAAATATCTGGGATTGTTTTTTTCTCAAGTTATGAGAACAAAATAAGAATTTAGTGTCTTTTGTAACAGCTTTTGCTAACTGGGATTTTCCAATACAATTAAAGAGTTTTCAGTGCAAAATATTTTAAAAAGATTCTACCTTTCAGAAAATTTTAGTTACTCATTTTTCTCAGTCCTCCAAAATAATATGCTGAGGAATTAAAATAAGCACAGCAGAAAAAAGAATACTTGTCGAAAATCCTGACTAGAGGTCATGTCTTATTCACTCACTCCGAAATAACAAATATAAATACATTATGTAAGCTATAGATAATAAACTTTACATTTCTTGCATTACATGAAAGTTGTATTACCAAGTGTTCACACTTCTGCAAAAAGATTTTATGTCTGCTTTAAAGACCAGAATTGCATACTTTGAAATTCTGGATACAAATGATTTCTCATCAGTTAGTGACTCTGCTTTGCTACCACTGTTTCAGTACACTTCCATTCAAAACTATTTTAAGTAGTTTGGAGGAATATAAAGATTTTTTTAAAACCTATAAAAATGTATGCTATTTATGCAATTTGAAATTCCCAACGTTAGTAAAATGAAAAAAAAAAAAAAAAGAAAAAATTACAGCTATATAAATATCTATCACTTGGACAGAAGAATATCTTTTGTGCAGGGCTATTTATAAGCAATGAATTCACTGCATTCACAGAGCTACACAATATTAAACCTTTGTGCTACTCTAAAGCAATTGTGAGCAGGAAGGAAATGTTTCACAAAATATTATGTTATTTTTCTCTGAAAGTGTCAGAAACCACATCTTTTATACCTTGAAAGTATATTTGTAACATGAGGCATTCTGCTACCTTTAAGTACTTCCTAATTCAACACCAAAATACAATAAAACCTCATCTTAACTATCCCAGTTAACTTGTGTAATAATTACATTTTACAATATATGTAGCATACCCATTGTTATTATGAAAAAGTAATCCCAAACTCTTCATAAAAAGTCTGTTGAACATTCAGGCTTGCATCAATATTCAGATGTTCATAGGTTATCCAGATGTCTGTGTGTATTTGAGTCATAGTTGCAGCCACACGAGCTGTGTTTGGGTGTTAGGGCACTAGCAGCCCAGAATCCATGACCGGTACAGACTGCAAATGAAGTCGAGCCAGATCTGATGGCCTGGCAGATTTTGTGGAGTTTGTTGTGTATCTAATTCCTTTAAGGTCATTGCCCAGAGGCAAACTGACCCTTATCATATTCTTTATGCTACAGCAGAATTTTAAAAGCATTAAATAGAAGAAAAAAATGCATTTATTTTTACTGCACATGCATTCCTGTTTCATACATTTTCATTCTTAAGAAGCTATGAAATGCTAGGCTGCTGGAGAGAAGCATAATAACAATTTGAAGAGGAACGTAGATGCACATTATTCTATGTTGCTTCATTTACAACTGTATAGATTCAGAGTATTGAGATCCACTAATATTTTGTACATATGTGTCTTTTCTATGGCAGTACCAATTTAAATAGCACTCCTTTTTTCAGTGTGATAATAGGAAAAATCCTGTGCTTACAGCACATATTTTTATAGGTTCAAGGAGGATACAACTGACACAGTGAGGGTAGCATTATGAGACAAATTTTAGCTGCTAAAATGAATGATAGCTGGCAAGGACTGCCACTGAAAGGTCTGACAGGTCAAACAATTTTAAAATAAAATAAAATAAAATAAAAAATATATATAAAAGAAGAAAAAAATTAGAAGCCAAAGGAGATAGAACATGTTGTAGAGGAAACAGTTGATAAAAGACAGCTTCTGGCCTTTTTGGAAGACTAAAGGGGAATGGAGGAAGATAAAAGCATTTGTTGTTTCTGCTTCTGATAACAGCAGAAAGAGGAAAATGAGACTGTCAGTACAGTGTTTTCAGTAAATAAATAAATAAATAAATAAATACAACCATGCTGGCAGCACTCAGGCTAAGTTTGATATGTTAAGCCATTTTAGAGGAGACTGCCACTGAGACTTCCAACCTCCTCTTCTGCCTTACAGGGTTGAGATAACATTTGTTAACATATTCAAACTTTGGCAGGCTTTTCCAAACCAAAAGGAGCTTGTGAAAATTTAGAATATTACCTGTCACTGCTTGAATGCTTTTCTTCCCTCAGATTTTTAAACTTCTTTATGTTGATTCCATGTCTGCAACTCAAGATTATTTAACATGGCAAATAAAGGGAACAATGTGGGTAATGTCATGTAGTCATATAGCACCACTGAAATTATTAAAATGTACTCAACACACCTGTGGGCCTGGCAGATATGACACAGGACCTGCAGGAGAACTGGGCCAACTGTGGGTGGCAGCCATCAGCCTCGTGTGTTAACACACAGTATCTAAAATGTCACCATGTTCAGGCACCAGAATTGCACACCTTACTTCACTTTTAGCAAGAACCATGTGGTAACAGATGTTAGCCTCAGTTAATCCCCAAAATTTCCCTCAAGATTAGACTTTCTATCCATGCAAACCGTGACTGTGTCGGGTGGCTCCGTGTTTGCACTTTGCGTGCACAAGCAGGGCCAGAAGAGAAGCGTGCTGCAGCGCAGTGCTGAGCCCATCCGTTATGCCCAGGCAGGGCGTTTGCTTGCTGACTGCGAGGACCTCGTAGGAAGAAGACGCCGCTCCAGAAAGCTGTTTGGACTTCAGCTGTAAAGCCTGTAAGGCAACCTTTCAGACAGGCACAGTGTACTGGTGATGGCATGACTTACTATGTTGCACTGTAATTTAGGGCTGATATCACTGCAGTTATTAAGGTCAAACAGGCCAAGCCACTGGCAGAAAGAAAAAGAAATAGGCTTAATGAATTGTGTAAAAGCAGTAGTTCTGTTGCCATTGCTGTTCCTCTGTTTTCTGAGTTAAATATTTCTCAACAGATTGCACATGGTTCAAGAGTTCAGGAAGACTTTGCATGCATTCCCATGTACTTCCTTTAGTAGAGGAGGTAATGGATTTATTACTAAACAAACTATTTTCCATGTTCAGAACTATATTGAGCAGGTTATGTATAATAAGGAAAAATATGACCCCAAAATAACTAATTAGTTATATATTGTGTCACTCTGATGATTAATATTCTTCCACAAAAAAAGTAATAACATTTCAACAAAATGTATAACATTTTCAACTGGCAATAGATCTATTTTTAGATCCAAGCATTTTATGTCATCTAGGTAATGTTATCATTCAATCTTGATAATCAGATGCAGTCTATTCTGCCCTAGCTACTAATGTCATCAATTTGATATCTCCTTTTTAAAACACTAGCTTTTCCAGGAGAGTTAGAGTAATGCCTCTGAAGATGGAGTTTGACTGAAAAGTTTAGAATAACAAAAAGAACACAAAGAAAACCAGAGAAGTTTGCCAAGATGTTTTCTAACTCTCCTAAACAAGTTAATGATATTAATATCCTTCCGGAGGTGCATTATTTGCTCTAACAAATGCCAGGACCAATCTCAAAATTATCATACAGTACCCATTTAGTAAATCATAAGGAAAACAACTTTAACCGCAGGACTTCAGTCTGAGAGAGTAAAGGAAACAATTCTTTGCTAGAATACGATATTATTCCTTGTCATAACTTAACTTTTGCTTAGCTGTCTATGACTCCTGTTCACAAAGAGACTTTTGGCACAGAGTTGAATTTGCAAACCTGGGTTATTCACTTTGGATCCCTGTAAAATACAAGGAAAGATTTTGATACATATTATTGTGACCCACAAAGTCTAACTTGATGAGTTTAAAACAAAAATAAAACACAGAGAATGTTTTAAAGACCCATCCTCAAATGTACATAAGCCAATATTCAGGGAAACTGTGTGGGCTGCAGCTGCGCTAGCAATCTAAGCTGGCAAAAAGGCAAAGTAGCATAGAACAGCCTATGCAAATAGACTTAAACTCTCTGAATTTCCAACCGAGAACTAATGCTGAAGTTGCTCCATGGGCCATGCTTACTTTTTAACTATGCCCATGATCGAAACCCATGTCAAAGACCCTTATAAAAACACACCAGGACAGATGATCAAATTTCAGTGCCTGAGAAGATTCCCTTCCACTGTTTAATTCATGGGTACAGAAATATATTAGTTACTAAAATACCAAATTTCAGTGCTTTTAATTTTGATACCAGGTAATTGCAAGCATAGTCTGAGCTCCTATAACAGTGAATCCTGTTCAGGAATTAGACATCATGACTTTTTCAGTCCTTTCTCACACTGTAATGGTTGATCTTACTTTTTCTAGCATTCAGCATGTATGAGGATAGATACAGGGTATAGTTATCCTGATCACAAGACCATTGCATATCGAGGAGTTAATGATCCATGTAGCAGTTAACCTGAGTAAGTCCAGGTCTGGTCTGTGCTGTGCTGCGCCTGCAATTATGCCACCTGCAAGGCCTTGCCTTTGCCTAAAAGTCCACCAAGAAGTTCTCCTGTAAATATCCTTTCTATTTGACAGCAGGAATGATAGAGTTGTTTTATTGTAAGAAAATCTTAAACCAGCTCAAAATACCAAAAACTAAGAGCTTCTCTTCACAGATGGGGTCTGCTCAGCATGCCATGGGTAAATCCATCTGGGGTCTGCCTGAAACTGCATGAACATGGGGTTCCCAACATCTGAAGGGACATAAGAATTACTCGCTCTCTAGGTAAGATTTATTCACTATCTGCATTCCTCTTTTTAGTCTACCTTACTGAAGTGGCTATTTTATTGTCATTTGTTGTTGGGCCTTTCCCAATCTCTTTCTGAGATCCAGGGAGAGCCTTGCACTGTCTCTCTCTCACACAGCAGCCCCACCCCAGTGCAAATAACCTTTTTTCACAGTCAAAATCACAGTCTTGACTACATCACCAGTGAAAAAGACATCAAAAGTACCACAGATAACACATCAAGCATTTTATCCCAGCCAAACCACCTTGGCTGAGGGGCTAAGTGGTGAAATGGGGTGGATGGGTTGGACATAAAAGCTATGGAGTAAGTAGTACAGATTGGATTTGAACATAATTACCCTGGGTTTAGGTGTATGAGGTTTTTTTTTATAGTATCAATCCAGTATAAAATATATAAATATATAAATATATAAAACAGAAGTGTTCAAAACATGGAATCACCTTTACAAATCAAATAAGTTTCATCCTTCATTAAAGTTTCTAGAAATTGCCTTGAATTGTCTGCCAGCAGTTTCCTTTATGTTTCATCAAATTTGAAACTTCTTTCAAATATTTTTTTGTAGAAAACCTTCATGCACAAACTTTCCTAATAAAATTTCATTAGACTTCTATACTGTCTATATACAGGATATAAATTTGGTCTGCTGTATACAACCAAGCCTGTATTTTCTTGATTCCATGTCTGAGTGCCACCTGAAGAAATATTCAATGAAATATGGATTTCAGCAAACAGAAAGTCTGATACTGATTTTTATTCCAAGTAGAGGAGAATATTCAGGACAGTTAGGGCAAGATTCTAAGCATATACCTACAATAGAGTAAGTCAGTCTAGGCTTCTGTATTCAAAAGTGAAAAATTAATGAGGAACAATTGATACTGTCTATTATAGATGGCAAATTTAGGATTCGATGTATTACATCTTGTAAGTGCTCATTTTATTGTGAAAGGATTCTATGTAATCCAAATATAGGGTATTTATCTGGCTTCAAGTTCTCTCACGGTGTTTATTTGGAAAGGCAGAAGTAAATTAAGAGGTACTATCTGTTCTCAGTGTAGCAAACTGTTAAAGATATCTAGAAAAGTTATGTGTCTTTTTAAGGAAGTATTATTATATGAGGATTTTGATTTTAGGTGTGTCTTTGAGCAAAGAATCTTATGCTATTTCAAAGAATGATGAGAAGAGCTACAGTTTCAGCCTGTCACTGATTGAACAGGTAGGAGTGGAGGCATGACATGCTTCAGGATGTTAATTCTTCCTTCATATTTATGTCAGATCAAGTTAGGAAGAGACTGTAAAAATGTCTTTTCTCTGTCAGATACTGAGTTGGTATGTTCAAGTAAATTAGGCCTTTTTCTCTTAAATGACCTGTGTGCCCGTGACTATGAATTTCACAAAGTCATTTTCCAAGGAAATAGAAAATGCTATCAACATTTAATTTCTTGGTCTTTTATTACATTTAATCTTATATAAAAGATGTAATAAAAGAAACTTTCTCATTTAAGATGGATGTGGAGGTGTTCTCTGACAGCTGCTTTCTACCTTTGTCTTACAGGTTGATGGATTCAAACTACTTTCTTTACCTAAAATATAGATATCTAAGTCTTAACTAGTCAGCCTGGTTTAATGAACAAAAGTAAGCACATCTAGATGATGGTAGTGATTCATTTTACTTCTCTTAGATGCCTATGTTAATAGGAGATATATGTCCCCCTGGAGGTATGTATTTCTCTGAAGTGACTATGAAGAAAATCTGAAGTGACTTATTTGGATTTAAATGCTTAGCTATTACACATCAGAATTTAGGTGGGATGAATTTCTTTCTGTGTGAGATGAAAAAAAAATTGACATGAAACCACCTAATTTGTCATTTATAATCATAGCTATGTATGTTACATCATCTATATATTATAGTATATATATAATAGTATGTATATAAAAACATAGATATGTTTATGTGATATATATAGTTTGCAGCTAGCTACTGGGAAGGTAAGTTTATCATCTGTTATTATTTAGGAAGACAGATGTCTTTTCCGTAATTAGTCATGTTAAAGTACAGCTAAATTCTTGTAATATTGCTTGTTCTAAAACAATTGTATGGGTAATGACATGACTATGAATTTCCAACAGAGTAACACCTGTCCGATACAACCAGTGGCTTTAAAATATGTATTTTTCACAGCTGTGATCACTCACAGTTGTGCTCAGTCAGTTCATATTTTCCAATGGAGAAAGCTGGCTTCTAGAAGCAGACTCTACTGAGCAGACTGTGCAGGTGTGCTAGCAGATACACCTTATGCGGTAAGAGCTTGTCTGCACACCCACAACAGAGGACAGAAGACAAGAGCAGGAGGGGAAGCCCAATTAATATTCTGCCCTGGCTACCCTCTGGCCCATCACAGGAGCCATCAGCCCATCAAAGGCCCATCTCCACAAAGTGCAGGGGCACCATGGCAGGCAGGAACCCCATTTAGGGACTCTGAGGAAGAAACGGTTTGTCTGGCCCTGTGCCGATGCTGTCCCAGGAGAGCCACAGCCCCCGCGTTCATGTGTGAAACCTACCAAGATAAGACAATGTTGGAGCTCCTTCTGGGCTGAGGTGGGTTGCTGCCTGGGGGTGTGGGACACATTACAGCTGCAGCGGGAGAGCATCTCAGGGGTGCACAGGACTTATTATGGGATGTTTTGAGGAGGAACCAAAGGAAAATGGATTTAGGTGATTTGGGGAGGAACAAGGGTGAGAAAATAAATGCATAAGGTAGTAAAAGGAGCCCAGCCATGTGTCTATAGTTTGCTGGTCAGTACACTTGTCTGACCATGCCCTGTGCCTGGTCAGCACAGTCTGCCCTATTTATTTATTAAATTCCTTTCTAACTATTTCCTGAGTGAGGGACTGGGGGTGGAGGGGGGAAGACATGTGCATGGGTGTCTTAGTGCAGCAACTGGCGTCAGACCACAGGTTGGAGGGCCCATGTGTCCTTAATACCAGGGACTGAAGAGGCTGGCCTGAACAGACTTAAGTACCAGCCACTGGAGTGAGACCTCAAGCCACAAGGCCCCCGTTTTAGTGGTGCCAGCACCTGTAGAGGACACGAGCGTGCAAGTGAGTGTGTGGTCGCTAGCAAACATCATGCTGGACTAGCCAGAGAGTAGGTGAAGTGGCCTGGGAGACAGAGATGGGGGGCTGTATCTCTAAGAACAAGACCACAGGAGGCTGATTACTGGGGGACCAGCAGAGTCTATACTAGGCGTATGTGTGGGTGTCTGTGAGAGAGTGAGGGGGTCTGTACTAGCAATGCAAGTGGGACTACAGACTCAGGGGTTCATATGTCCAAATACCAGCGACCAGGGAAACTGGGATCCAGGGACAGCTACTGAGCTGTGTTTAAGCCCAGCTGCTGGAGGGAACCACCTTGCACATATGTATATAGATACATGTACTCTCACTAGCAGACCATCCTGCTCAGTCAAGGAGGGGAACAGGATGAGGCTGCTGGTGGTTTCTGTGTTTGTATTAGCGCTGAATGTATCTGTCTTGATCTGTGCAGTCAACCATATATATATGTATATATGTGGTGAACGTGTGTGCTCTATATCTATGTGCCTACTGGGAATACATGCTCAGCCTCACTACAAGTTGCACCTGGGAGTATGGAGCTGCAGCAGCCTCACCTCTGTCAGGTCATTAGATCTGGCCCAACATTTTTTCCTTTACGATGTACACTTGCCTACATATGTGGCTCTGAAGTCCAGCTCTGCCCCTCATCTGACTGCTTAGATACAACCAGGCAAAAGCACAGAAATGCTATTAGAAGAAAACGCCCAGGGAAATGCCCACAGCCATAGCTCTTCACTAGTGTATTCACCTTCTTGGAACTTAGGGTATGCAATATTTCATCAGTTTTCTAAGTAAATAAAGTGAAGATGAAACATAATGAAGCATGACTCAGCCTTTCTGACATGTTGACAATATTGCCCTGTCCCGTGTTTACACATATTTAACAAAAATAGCAGCTTAGCTTTCCTATCACTTTTCACAATTAAGAGCAAATACTGCATTCTCTGTTCTCAGGATATATGAAAAATATCCTTTCCTGATGCCACTTCTATGCTCTTTCCACATTTTGAAATTCAAATATTGGTTCTGTGAAAAGATTCTTCCAAAATCCAGTAAGATATTGATTAATGTTCCTATTTTAAAACTTCCTGTGAATCAATTCACTTAGAAGATTTATTTCAAGTAACTCTCTTGAGCCATTGAAAACACAGAAATTTTTTTCAGTATACATTGTATCTTCCCCAAAATCAAAGGAAAATAATACATCAACTACAAAATAAAACCAATCCCTAACAATTGGTGGTAGCTGTTGCTTACTGTACTTTAGGCTGAAAAACACTGCATGTCTTACACATTTTATGGTAGCCAATATTATGAATAATAAAAATAGGCATGGTTCCAATGTGACTGACATGAATTCAGTTACTACTGTGTTCAAATTAGGGTTAGGAACTTAGAAAGCTAATTGTGATGTCTTTTTGTGTTAAGTGAACATGCAGGGATATAGCAGTCTGGGTTTAAGACCTTTAAAGTTTACAAACACTAAATAGAAGAATAAATATTTAATACAAGCCAGATGATTGTTGGGCAGAAAATATGTTTTACTACCCTCTCACTTTTTCCTTCTACTAAAATAGCATCCTCTCTCCCTTCCTCATCTCACTCTTTCTCTCTCCCACCCCTTTCTCTTTTCTCTCTCATATTGGGCAGCTATATAAAGACAGAGGACAGAAGGATGGATAGAGGGAAGGAAGGAAGCAGAGATATAAAGTAGGAAAAGAAGAACTTTCAGTAATCCATGAAACAGACAGTTTTTACTGTCTTTTACTTAACAACTTTTACTGCTGTTAATATTGTCCATGGGTTGTTCTATTAAAACAGTCTTGTTAGGAAGCCATGACTGCCATTGTTCCTCGTTATTGTCTGAGATATCCTCATTGCTTTCAGGATCTGACATAAAACTGTATTTCTTCCTCCATCTCATGCAGCTGAGAAGGCATGGTATGCAAACTCTATGGTTATTGCCAATGGAGTCACTGATCTCAAATGTCACATTTTAAAGGAGGAAAAACACTCATGAATGAAGCAATGCACTGTTAGAAAGCAAATCAGCATTCAGGAACACTCCTCACTGTTATAAACTCAAATAGCTGATATCCATAAAAAAGAAAGTAAAAGGAGAGCAATATTTTCTATTTTTTTCTAAACAAAACCAAAGCAAAGTAGCTGATTGGAGATTTAAGTTTGAATTTACAAACTGTGGAATTTACGGTCACTAAATATTTCATATTTTTATGGTTTACAGCTGTGTTTAAATAAATCTATCTAATTATATTGAAGGCTGCATTGTAATCACAGACTAATCCCATTTGCCTGCCCAGAACGTGATAACAACGAGCTCCATTGGGTTATTCAGATTTACAAATGGAGTGGGTTTTGCATTTATCCTATGTTTCCTTTCTCTTTTTTCCTTTTTTATTTTTTATTTTCTCTCCCCATCCCGTAAATGTGATTGGCTTTCTGCTTCAAAAGAATCATGTTGACGACCTTAAACCAAAAATAAGAAAGACAGATAAGTCAATTCTTGACACTTTCCCACAAAGACCAGACCATCTGGACACTTTGTGTTTGTAACAGGTGCTTCTGGGACTTAGAGCCTAATTCTGGCCCAGATTCTGTTCTGTATGGGTGACTCCATCACTGTGTGCAACTGCACATTGCATTAATTGAAGGGACTCAAAAAGGCCAAGTACAGTAATTAGTCAGTTGGTCATGCAGAAAAGAGACTAGTGGCTTAGTGCCACCAAATGTTGAATGCACAGATGTACAGCACCATCAACTTTTGCTCTCTGCGGTACTCTGCTAATCTCTGGCAGGTAGAGCAAAGATCTGTCTTAGTCCAGGTTTTCAGTCTCCTGGAAGCAACAACATAAATTTTATATCCACTTGGGAGAGAAAATCATGCATTTGAATGACCTAGAAAAGAAGCCACATCAGCATAAAATTGTCAGAATATTGAAAGTGCCAGATGGGGCAAATATGCTAGTTAGGTTTTTTGCTTTCAGTCTGAGTTTTTAGGTTTATCCAACAGAGACTGACAAATGTAATAGAAGCTATGAAATGTGTATGATTTCATTTTTAGAAGCTTTCTTTTTTGAACAGTGCTGTTTTTCTTTGCACTTACTTGACTTTTTTGTAGGCCCAGCTATTCTGAGGTAGTGGTCAGAGATTGATTGGATTTGTTAGCTAGTGTTAAGTTAAGAATACGCCTCCTGTGCTACTCATTTCCACTGAGCAGTACAGCTAAACGTGGGTGGTGACAGCATTCAAAAAGGACGTAAGTGAAATTGGTTTGTATTTGAGTTTTTTCCTGGCTTACAGCAGGAACTCAAGTCCTTTTTCTGCATCTTTTGTGGATGCCATGTGTACTGTTGTGATATGCATCCATTCAAAGTGGGTCTCATAAAAAAGCCTGGATTGTTGCATTTCACTGTAATGTAAAAATTCTAGACTAAACCTTTATTTTGAAAAACATAATTTTTACTTTCTGGTCAGAACAACCAGAAATAAGGACTAGTAAATTGAAATCATAGTTTGTTTAGGCCATTATTTTCGCTATTATATTAGGTTTTACATACATCGTCCCCTTGAAATCAGTATCTGCAACTTACATCGCAATTACATAATCCCATTCCCTTCACTCGTAGTGCTCACTACAAGAATTACTTATAATAGTAAAATGCAGTGTCTGAAAGAGTATAAAAACTAGTTTAAATCTTTTCATTCGAGTTATCTTAGAATTCTGATATATTTCTGTCGTGGTTTAACCCCAGCCAGCAACTAAGCACCACGCAGCCGCTCACTCACTCCCCCCCCACACCCAGTGGGATG
>JAVJGG010000008.1:19865982-19876223 GCA_035590195.1 Aviceda cuculoides | reverse complement strand
CGTGGGAAGGAACCACATTGTAGAAGTTCATGGAGGACTGTCTCCCATGGGAGGGACCCCACGCTGGAGCAGGTGAAGAGTGTGATGAGTCCTGCCCCTGAGGAGGATGAAGCGGCAGAAACAACGTGTGATGAACTGATCGTAAACCCCATTCCCCGTCCCCCTGTGCCACTGGTGGCGGGGGGGGGGATAGGTAGAGAATCCAGGAGTGAAGTTGAAGTTGTGCTCGGGAAGAAGGGAGGGGTGGAGGGAAGGTGTTCTAAGATTTGCTTTTAATTCTCATTACCCTACTCTGGTTGATTTGTAATCAATCGAGTTAATTTTCCCCAAGTCAAGTCTGTTTTGCCCGTGATGGTAATTGGTGAGTGATCTCTCCTGTCCTCATCTCGACCCATGAGCCCTTTGTTATATTTTCTCTCCCCTGTCCAGCTGAGAAGGGGGGAGTGATAGAACGGCTTTGGTGGGCACCTGGTGTCCAGCCAGGGTCAACCCGTCACATATGTGAGCTGTGAGTAAACTTTGGGCTGCTTGTAATGATTATATCGGATGCCTGAAAAACCTATATCCAGAGTACTAAAAGAACTAACATATTAAATAACACATTAACAGACCCTGGTAATATAGTAGAATAGAAAAAAAACCCAAAACACTTTAGTCAGAAAAAAAAAAAAAAGAACAAAGCAGAATGAAACAAGTATGTTTGTTACTTTATTCTAAGTATCATAGTTTTTTTGGGATAGAGTTTATATCAAAGAAATCAGTATTATCAGAGACAGAAGAAAATGGACAATGATATAAAACACAAATGATTTTATTAAAGATATATCACATTAGAGTACTTAATATCTTTCCTAATAAGATAATTTCTGAGATAAGGTTAATACAAAAGACTTGATATCTAAACAGTATAATACTATTTAAAAAAATATTATTCAAGTTGGAGATCTTCCATGGGTTAATAAAAGAATTATAAAATGGATAAAGAGACTTTTTGGTGAGTATTAAATGCAGATTACTGAAATGAAAGGGAGATTGCAGCGTTCCTTAGGTTCAGTCTTGCAATGAATATATGTTTCCAGGCATAGGTCATGAAATCCATGTAAAACACAAGGTTGAAGAGTTTGACCAATATTGTGGAGAGCAGATCTAACTCTGGAAGAAACAAATTACACTGAAAATTAATATAACAGAAATTGTGATGTAATTTGAAGTATATAAGACCTCTGTAAACTAGGGGCTTATTTTCTAGAGGCCATGACAGAAGAAGAGAAACCTTGATGACAACAAGCTGCCCATGTACTGCAGTTTTCTCAGTGAAGTTCTAAAACTTCAGGTAAAAAAAAAAAAAAAAAAAAGCATGATGGAAGTCTTAGTAATATCTTTGCCGAAAGCATTGTTAGTCTACGTGTAGTTGCATCCAGTTCTAGTCACCTGTGCTCAGGAAGCACAAGTTTGAACTGGGAGAAGTGAAGATGAATGGAGAATCTATTTTACAAAGAGAGTTAAAATCCATGGCTAGCTATGTTGAGCAAAATAAGTGTTGAAAAACATGATTCCTTTGAGTAGAAAATAGGGAAGGGAAACAAACTATTTAAGTACAGAATCTGTGAACATACATTGCTCATAAACAAATTACTACCGATTATTACAAAAACACTTCTCACTGTAAAATGACTACAATTAATCAGTGACCATGATAGTTAGAAGCAAGGAACTCATTGCTTCACATGTCCTTAGGTACAATTACTGTAAATTCTCTTATTTGTATTGTACTTAATGTCTAATACTTTGGGGATTCTTCTTGTTACCAAACAGGATTAATAGTTTTTCTACTCCTTACCTCTCAGTGCATAATTTGGCTTCTCTCTTACTGTGTTTACATAACCAACTGTTACATTGCCAAGTGGAAAGAACCAGTACTTGATTTGACATCATCAATTATAGTCCTAGGACCATATGTTCATGTGGCATGTTTAGCAGGGATGTAGTCTGTGTCAGTTGTATCATTCCCAGGAATGACTGATACATGCAAAAGAGCTAAGCTCTGCAGGACCTTGCATCTACATTGGTGGTGATATGGCCTAGATGTGCCCCAGAAGTGACTTTGATCATGATTCCACCAGGAGGGAAATCACTTGAGTGCATCACTGCTGTGCTCAAACACCTGCTGTAGGACTAGAGATAACAGGTGCAAGGCATATTCATACCTGAAAACAACCTAACACAGATGCACCTATTGAGGATGGAAATACCAGAGACTGGCCATAGCTAGGAATTAATGAAGACAAAATGCACTGATGTTATTTAGCATTACTACAACCATGTGTGCACAGATTTTGTAGGTAAGCAGGAGCTTGACTGAATCATGCTCTGTTCTGAAAAGCTGCTAGAGCTGAAAAAGTGCCTTGCAACCAGGCACAAAATAACTGACTGGAAAAATAAACTAGACAACCTGTAACTGATTATTTTCAGCATAAACCTTAGCAGTTACCATGGTTTAGCCAATCAAAGATTTTTAATACTCAATATGTTATCTATAGAAGGCTTATACTCATGTCAAGAGACTAAGCAAATGTGCAATTGCATTTCTGAAGAAGGAAGGTTGTTTCCTTAACTGAAACCCAAATGAAAAGAACTTTTTTTTTTTTTTTTTGCATTAATTGTGTGTAAGAAAGTATCATAAAGATTTCTGGGAAGAGAAAGGAAACCTATAATACAGCTTCAGGGGTAAGAACAGTCCATATATGGCCAAAATATCTGAAGAAACCACAGTTAATGAACAGTAAAAGCATATTGTGGCAAATAATTATGTGGTTTTGATGACAGGTACATTGAGTATCTAGTAACTTTTGGGTTTAGTGTCAGTAGCAGATTCTCAGTGTCTTTGAAATAGGGACAGTTTTTAAGCTGTCTGGACATGGATATAGATGGACAATACCTTCTCCATTTTCTAGACACTGAAAATTTGGTGTCGATAAATCATGCAGTCTGGGGTTTGTGTTTGGTAATGTATTCAGCGATGTACATGTGTTTTGGGGCTTATGCAATGTATGTTCTATAAATACTTCTAATTAAATATCTATAGATGTCTGTAGTAACTAAATATCATAAGCCACACAGTCTATTCTGGTCCTGTGATTCCATCTGCTATTCAGCATTAATTATGGAGCAAAGGGTTTTATTTCTTGACATAGAATTTGGTGATCTGTATTTAGTGTGAAGTCTCTATTAGGGAAAGTGAAGTCTGGTGATGTTTTGTTTAAAAGAAAAAAGAACATAAGTAAAGTCTTCCCATTCAAATATCAGAGCCCTCAGAAGTCAATGTATTGAACACAAGTGTAACTTTAAATACATTCATAATTACTGTGAAATTACACCATTAAGGAAAAGCATCTGTTTAAGTACTTGACTGAATTGTGGCCACCTTGATCATAAAGGGAATGTTGACAATATCTAATCTGCAGATTAAAGGTTCAAAAGTCTTTTCCGTATTACATCAAATGACAACAATTCTCCACCATTCCTGTGCAAAAGGGCAAAAATACAAATTAATTCCTGTCTAGACAGAAGAAATAATGGTTTTTATCTAAATTGTCTTGTGCCACTGCTGGGACATTCAATGAAAAGCTCTACTACTAATGAATAAAAAGACAATTTTTTTTACAATTAATGAGTCATAGATATTTTAAGCACTGCAATTCGAGGACAGAAAGCTATTAGATTTAGAGGAAGAATGGAAGAAAATAATGAGATCAGAAGGGTGAGCTATTTTGGTACCTGAGAAAGGTTGTTATTCTAATTCAATATTTATCATGCAGTAGCAACTTTAAAATAAGGAATCTAAAGAAAAGGCGCTTGGATCTTGGAAACCATCTGGAAAGTTCAGCTGAAGAGAATAATGCATAAGGAAAGTAATAACATTAGTAACTGAAAATATGTCTGTAAAACATACTTTTTATTTAAAACAGAAAAAAAAAAAAAGCAGACGGTAGATTTTGGAAGTGAAGATTAGAAATTAGCATATTAATGGCCAGATCTTGCAGTGACTGGAATAAACAGAGCTTTGCCATTGATTTGCCATAATGAGAGTAGAGTAAAGTATGTCATCAGAAGTGGCAAGAAAAGGTTGTAAACATAAAAGACCACATTCTCCAACTGTTGCAGTTTTCTGCTTTATAAATACGAATTGGACTTCAAGGGGCTAAACATAACCACTGTCCAAGTCCTCTGGTCAGGGAAACAGTTCTGTGGGAAAAAGTTAGCAAAAGTAGCTTCATTCCTTTGGATTTAAATGAGTTTTATGAGGGCAAGATGTGACATAGATACTCATTTGTACTGGTTTAGTCACTGACATAAACTAGGGCAGCATTGTACTTTGATCTTCAACAAATCTAGGTAGCTCAAATCAAGACGGAAGATCTAGCTCCCCTGTGATCCTGTGCTCTCTCTACAAAGTTCAGTTTGTTTTTGAACAAGGTAAGGTATCTGTCACTAAGGTATAATTACTGCTAAATTGCAGATTCCATTGGGTTACACTATTACATGTATCATGCTCTACTTTGCATTTACAAAGCATTCTCTTCTAGGACATTTTGGAGAGGTAGATCCTTCTAAGGTCTCAAAGGCATAAGCTTGTGTTTAAGCACCTAAAAGGTACAATTTAACCCACAAAGGGCATGAAGAAGAGTTTATCTAATATAAACCCTTTTCTATAAAGCAAACACATTACGGGGACTGGAGCTGCATTTTCAAATTGAATTGATATATTTTATCTCTAAGGGTCATTGCACTGTGTAAGTGAAGAGTGAGGGATGAAATGTTAGAGCAAATATAATTGCGTAAAAAACCTTTGTGGTTATTTCAAAAGGAATGTAGCTACATACATGTTATTTACTAGTTCTTGGCTTTAATTAAAAACAAATAAAAAGGTGAATATAAATGGAGCTGGGAATACGGTGCTAATTTACATCAGTGTTTAATTTCCTGAAATACAATAATTAAAGTAAACACTAATTACTAAAACTATTTTTCGTTGTTAAAGTGCAAAATGTACTTATTTCTCAAGCAGCTTTATGTTTTTACAAGAGCTCTCTCTTGTGGCTGTAACTGTTTCTGCATTGTAATTAGTTCACATATTTTGAGAACCTTTTTAGAAAGAATTTTACACTGCAATTTAAGGTAATAGGAAAAGCAATAACCTAACTCTGTCCAGCCATGCAGTAGATAATGATACTATAACTATATATCAGAATAAATCACCTAAAAAATCTGTTTATTCACCAAGGCATAAAGACTGTTGAAAATAGTTTCCTATATATTAATCTAATAGGAAGGCTTAAAATGATAGCCAGCCTAGAAAAGATGGCAAGAACCAAATATAATCAGAACACTATGCTGCAAAAGCAACGATAGGATAATCAAAATAAATGTAACATATGGGCAGGGGGGCTGGTCTATAGTCATACAACGCTGGAGAACTCTTTAAAAATGGTGAAGGAAAACAACAAAGATGCAATTGTTTCTGCTTCTTTTGTGCAGTGATATACATATACCTCTGTTTATCCACTGCATCTGTGAAGGTGTGCTCCCCCCATGCCAGCAACCTGACCTGTATTTTCCACAACCCTGTTCAAGTGACAACCACAGTGGCAATTGTAATGGATGCATCTGGTTGTGTGGATTCAGGGGAGACAGATAACACAATAGCCAAGGGCTAGTTGAGCATGTGCCAACTGAAATACAGCTGGTATGCAAATATGACTGTGAGTCAATCATCTTACTCCATAAATAGTGGACAGCCCAGGGCCCATTGAGCTCTCCTGCACAGCAGTGGGCTGCATGCCAGAATCTCCCCTTGAGTAGGGATGCCTTGAGGTTGAGAGAATCCTTATCGTGTCAGAAACCTGGTAAGTAATTCGGGAAAAAGCATGCTGAAACTTTGAAATCTTAGCTAAGTGTTATAAAGCATTGATTGTGCGAATATAATCCTTTAGAGATAAACCATTGATGAAGTCTGGGGCTACATCTGGATCCAGCTGCACCTAAACTCTCCTCTGAGAAGGAGTTTAGAATGCAAGGGGGTCCTTTCTGAACCTCATGACTCAATGGGAGAGTCTCCCTAACAGTTTTGTCTGATGCTGTGTGATGGAAAAAGACTTAACTGCAAGGTTCAGGCAAATTACTTATTTGAACTTCACTTACAGACTTAGCACACCACTCTTGCGGGTTTTACAGATACAGTGGAGGAATGCACTATTGCAATTTTTAAGGCAAGAGTAGTACACTATTACAACCACAAGCGATTCAAAGACAACCACAAGCACACACATGTTTACAAACTTAAAGCATAAACAATATTCACTTACCCCTCCAGGTAAGGGCTCTCAATCCCAGGGAAGCTACCTCAACCAGTGTTCCAATCAAGGGGGGAAGGGTTTCCTTCACAAGCCAGCTGTATAGTTGGAGAAGTGACTCCCCCATTTCCAACTTGAGTCTTACAGTTTTTATCCTGTGACTTGTGGAATGGTGTGTATGACTATGTCAGAGTGGATTATGATATATGCCTAAATGAATTATGTATATCTGAGTGGAGTTTCCTCTTATCTTTCCTTTGGTGGTCTGTGATTGTTTGAATACACAAGGTTGTCTTTTGAAACTGAAGCTGAAACCCTCCAGTTTTGGGGTTTTTTTACCTTGCTTCCTCAGGCAACTGAATAGTGGTTGGATTGAGACTCGGGGCATACTATATTTTAAGGGATTTCAAGGCTTAGTTCAGGTTTTGGTTCTTTGAATGGCAAAGCTACTGCCCTGTTTAGTTTAGGGTTTGTCAGACAACCCAGGGCTAAGCTGCCTACACAGCTCCCCGTGAGTAATCTCTGCAGAGACATGGGGCCTCAAGGCAATCCAAGGCTGAGTCAATTTTGTAACCCCCCATGAGTCACCTGTGTGCGCTAGACATGGGGAAACTCATTTGTGAACTATGAGCCGGACAATCCACACACCCTGTCCTCTATGCAGCAAATACTCAAGTGTATCTTTCTATTGAATCTTCTTAAACCACTGTTGCATTTACCATTGAACTTTGTTAACTCATTGTCTTACGTCAATAAAATATATTGTTGCTTCTCTCTGCGAGTGAAGTGCATGACCACATCCACAACAGCATCTCTCTGTAACAAGAATATTCTTGTAGCACGTGAGAGATGCTCAGAAAGAGGTTTGAGCCAAGTTGTCCAGTGGCTTCTCTGATGTTGGTTTTGGTAGTGGTCATTCTATAGCAGGTACTCATTAAAGTGAACTGGGCTGAGGACCTGGTCCACACCATCTTCTGACTGCGTTCATGCCTGATGAAAACGTTCTACCTGCACTGGGGTGACAACAGCCTCGTTCCATAAAAGGGGTCTTCCAGGAATGCCTTACTGGCCTGGGTGGACTAACTCCTTTTTCCAGTTAGAATGGAGGGATTTTCAATAGTAAAGTCTGCTCATCAGGAAAGAGTAGAGAGCAAACAGCTTTGGGGAATGATGCCATAAAGGAACTGTGATTGCTGTCAAGGATTAGACACCTCATCTTTAATGCAGAACCTGGACATATGAATAATGGGAACTAAAGCTCTTTAATAGGGAGAAAATAGCAGTCTGATGTCTAGTACTAATGGGAGTTACACTCACCAATGTTTGGCAAGTAGATTAATTACACTTTACTAACCTGCTGTCATCAAATGGTGATGGAATCTCTTCAGACAGGTTACAGGTTTTTTGTTTGATGTGGTTTTTCTGCTTCACAGGGCTGTGTACTGATACATAGTTGCACAAATAATAAATGATAAATCCAGCTCTCAGTCCTCCCTAGCTCACTGATGTGTTACAAGGTTTCACTGATTCATTTATTAATGTTTTAGCAATACTTTGAGATCCTCAGATGGAAGATGCTATATCAAAACAGGTTATTGTCTCATGAAAGGTATCTGAAGAAATTGAGTTAAAAATATCTGCAAACCCTTTTACGATTTTACTGTGCTTATAAGTTTCCATATAGCTAATACAGGTTTTCCTAAAAAAGGCAACAATTGGCACTGGAAACTAAAAAACTGTTCTTTCAAATTAGTCAGGCTCTTTTCGAAGTACACCACTCTGTAGTTCGGATATCACTAGAAGAACACAATAAATGAAAATCTTCAATCTCAGAAGCTAAAGCTATGTCAATAGTATTAAATTAAACAGAACTCAGAAACCTTCCTGAACATGGGGTTAAATGGAATGACCCATATCTATTCGTAAATGCTTTTAGCCACAGAAAGAGAGTGGCTGCATGCAAACTGCCAGCTGACATTTAGACACAGTAGCTGGCATATTCGACTTCCTAAAATGTACCCATGAATTAGTTAAGAACTTGCTAGTTGGCCCGGGTCAAAATTGTTCCAGAGAATGGTCTAAAAGCTTAAAAATAAAAACAATTGCACTTCAGTCCTGAGAGTATTGCCTGCCTGGCTCTGTTTAAGTTACCAACACAGATGCAGTCTACAAAGTGATTGTGCATGGAATAGATGTAAAAGCTGAGGTCAGCGAAGACTTGAAGGAATTTATGGTGTGATTTAAATATTTTTTCTAACCATTAAAGCTTTATACAACTAGTTTGAAAATACATGTCATTACACTCTTGGCTTAAAATTATTCCTTTATCAAAGCTGGAGAGAAAAAGACAAATGGAGTTAAATCCAACTACCGTTTGGGTTTAACTCAACTATACTGTTGAGTATATCCCAATATAGATAAAATTATATGCAAAATAAATAAAAGAAATGTCACAATTCTCAAAATACATTGTGATTTGATAATAAATCATAGCAAATTGTTAATAGCTTTATTCAAATGAGTAGTTTGACTGACTTCAGAGGCTATATGCCTACGGTTTTAAAACATTAAAAAAGTAAGACTGACAAGCCTCAGTCCCAAGACTATGCAAACTCAGTATGAAGCCCATGGCCTGATACTACCAATGGCATGACTGTATTTACTGCACTACAGGACAATGCTCTCAGACTCCACCCTCTGGCCCTGATCTATTATTCTTCTAGTGTACGTATACGTGGAATCTGCTTGGTGTGGGGGAATGGTTTGTATGATGTCCCAATCTCTGCAGGATGGCAACAAGTTCCTCCAAGCCCTTCTGCTGGCACTGACAGCTTTTTACTGACCTTCTCTATTTCGACAAGTGCTTATGATTCAGTGTAGAACTGGACCATTCCTTAGTAAAAAGCAGAGAAAAGGAGTGCCAGGCCTCAGCAAGGGAGGTGGCATGATTGCCATTTTCAGTAGGGTCATGCCATGAAAGCACAATAATCAATTATTGGCATCATCTATGAGATTGCACTGGAGTTTTGTTTTAGAATATATGCCACACCTTTTAAAAACTCTTACCACTTGAGCTGATTTGTCTCGTTGGTAATAAAGGTTGTACTCAATGCCTCTTTGCCTCCGCATTACTGGTAATATTTGACCTCAGGAACTGCAGGCAACTGAGACCAGCAGGAAAGTTTGGAGCAAGAAAGACTTGCCTTTGATGGAGAAGGATCAAGATGGGAAATATTTAAGCAAACTGGACATACACAAGTCCATACAGCCTGGTGAGATGCATCCATGAGTCCTGAAAGTGCAGTAATGTGAAATGCATGCTGAGATTTTAAGCCACGTCAATGATGGACAGCAGTAGTCCTGCCTATTTTTCACGTTTTAGGCGGATGTTCTGAAGTTCAGAAATGTTCTGCCTATGCTGAGATGCTGTATCCTGCTTCTTGCTCTCCCTGATCAGTGAATACCTGATCATTGCATGAGACAGTATGGGTGGGAGCTTTTTCATTTGACTTTTGATGCCTGTACTGCAGATGTGAGTCTTACTTAGCCACCCTGTACCTCCTTTTTCTCTGGCATGAAAAGCAGTCACTTTCAGAGTATGATTCATTTGCCCAAACACAAATGTTTGGAAGCGTGGAAAGTGCCACAAATGTCTGGAAGATAACTTCCTGACACAGCTGGTGAGTGAGCCAACAAGGGAAGGCACCCCGCTGGACCTGCTGTTTGCAAGCAGAGAAGGACTTGTGGGTGATGTGATGGTTGGAGGCCGCCTTGGACATACCAATCACAAAATGATAGCGTTTTCTATTGTTGGAGAAGTAAGGAGGGTGGTCAGCAGAACTGCCACCTTGGACTTCCAGAGGGGAAACTTTGGCCTGTTTAGGAGAC
>JAVJGG010000008.1:19846296-19859548 GCA_035590195.1 Aviceda cuculoides | reverse complement strand
ATCAACACTCTTGACCAGCTGGTTGTGCTCTGTCTGATCCACCCCAGGATGGGGTTTGTCCTCCTGGGTGCCAGGGCGCACAGCTGACTCATGTTGAGCCTGCTGTCAACCAGCACACTCATTTATTCTTGAACAGCATCTGTTCCATGATCAGTTACTCATTAAACACAGTCTCATGGACTAGCAGCCAGCAAATGCTATAATGTGGATTTTTTTGAACTAGGGATGGGCTAAGCTATGTCATATACTGCCAGATGGACATAGGTGAATATAGGCATATCCCTCCAAATGGTCCAACCTGCTGTTGTATATAATTTAAAAGGTGCAGCTGTTTACAAAGAAAAATGGAAAATAATTAGACTTTCTTTGGAAATGTCTTCTTCCCTAATGGCATGACAGAAACAGAAATCTTGCCAACGAAATCTTTACTCAGGTTTTGTTTTCTCCCTTAGCTGTCGTTGGGAAGAGGGCTTAGAATTTATGCTATCAAAACCACCGCAAGTACTTTCTTTGAACGAAGAGGACATTAGCATGCAGCACCGTTTTCTTTGCGTGTTCCGTTAAACAGCCACCAGATGTCAGTGCAGACTCGCAGAAGCGTCCAGGTTGTGGCAGATGTTTCTAACACGTCTGGTCCTTCTGAACTGCAAAGTTGTATATCACTGATGCTGCTGCCAAAGAGTGCAAAACAGTGCAAAGAAAATCCTTACACTTTCTAAATGTCAGACAAAAAAGAAATAATTCTGATTCTGTATAGTTCTATATCTAGCACTTTTTTGGCTAATAGCTAGTTACAACTGCTCTGAGTTTTTATTTGTGAGAACAGAAAACACAGGGCAGAGCGCTGTAGACACTGTGGCCATTCAGATTCTTAAATATGAGAGATGAGGAAAAAATGAGGGATCTCTTCAGTCTTAATAAAAGAAGGCTAAGGAATAACTTTATTCCTGCCTTCAAATATCTGATACATTGTTATAGTGTAGAAGGAGCCAGACTCTTCTCAGACAAGCACAGCTATAGGATATAGGACAATAGATACAAATTACAATAAGGAAAATTCTGATTTGACATCAGGGAAAAAACAACCTACAAATGAAAGTAATCAGGCACTGGAACGGATCACCCAAAAGCTGTCTTCAAAGATATTAAAAAAATCAACCAAACAAGATCATAAGCAACCTCCTCAAACTTCAAAGTTAGATCAAGCTTCAAAGTTGGTCTAGCAGTGTTTTGACCATATGACCTCCAGAGGTCCTCTGCAACCTAAATTGTTTGCTGGCTTTATTTCAGTAACATTTCAGAATCAGGATACGTTAAGCCACATAAAATGTCATTAGACTCCAATCTGCTGGCAGATTTTTTTTTTTTTTAAAGAGTATTTATAAAAATAAGCATACAAGCCTCCTGCCTATCACAGTCAGATATTTCTTTCAGGCAGTTGGCAGCTGCACTGAAATGGCTCAGTGATTTTTCTGTATTTCTTTGTATGAAGTATCTCTACATACAAAAATCAGTATAATGTAAACTCTTCTCACTGACAGTTTAGCTTTTGAAATGTCATAATTTGGTTTTGTTTCATTACGAAACTGACAACTTTGGTTTATTTCCTGACACAGTATTAAATAGGCCACATAAGTCCAGTGATCTTTAACTACGACTTCAGTTAGGAAGTTGTTTCAGGACTAGTTTGCCTTGTTTGAAGATTTTAAGAGTATACACTAAACATCACCAAAAAAACCCCCCAAAAAACCAAAAAACCCAAAACCTTAAATAAACAGGTATTCTTACTGAATGTAATGAGAACAATTAAAAAAAACCATAAGATTTTAGTGAGAATGACTGTATGGATACTTAACAGTGATTGAATACATTTTGTTCTGAAAATCTATGAACATATTACAGAATAATTTCATTCCCATTCTTTTCTTTATTTTTGCCAGGTTACTTTATAAAAATTTTTCAGATAAAAATTAAAATTCTGCATATATAATTAATTTCCCATCATTTCACAAATTTTTGGAATGATGGATCCCTGTCATCCTCAATATTTCTTACAATACATCATGTACAAACTAGTATGAATTATTTAGCATGGCTTTGAAAACAGTGGCATGTGGCCCAAGAAGTTTGGCAACAGCATTCCTACTGTTCTTGGTTTGCCTTTTATTTATTTTCCTGACTGATTTTTTCATGCTATTCTTAAGAGAATACTGTTAGTTTACCCATAAGATTTATGAATGCCTTATATGAACTAAAACCAGATGAAGGCTTTCAGATACACAACCCTTAACTGACATGTAAAAGAAGCCTTAATTATTTTCTTTTAGAAAGAAATGGAAATTGCATTTTCTATATTATTTCTAAAATAATAATCTAATTTGTTTGATTCATAGAAGGGATATACTGTTTTCTGATGGTGATCCCCAGAGGCACAAAACAATCTCCATAGAGGCCCTGAGCAGTTGCAGTATTGCCCACTACTGATTTTCTCCGCAGAGACCAAAAGCTGCTCAGTGTAGCGGTCAAAATGTTTAATACTGACTGAGAACAGAGTTGTACTCCAGGGATGTATTGATTCAGAGTCTAACAGCTTTTGTTTGCAAGCCTTCGGCAAAGAATAGAGGTATTAAGATAGTGTCCCAGCAAAACCAGAGCCTACTTCCCCACAGGGATGGGTCCCCACTGGTGCAGTATGAGATGAAAACCATTTTATCTCAATTTTCTTGTTGTTCTGTGTCTTGGGATTCCAGCTAGAGCCAGTGTGCTGATTTTTCAGCAGTCAGAAGAAGCAGGCTTGGGTGTTCATGTTTACTGTTTTAGGGGGAAGGGTGTTTAGGTTTTTTGTTTGGTTGGCTGGGGGTTTTTTGGTGTGGTTTTTTTGTTTTGTGTGTTTGTTTGGGGGGGGGGTTCTACTTTTTTTACGCCACAGTTCTCTTGTTTTCAGGATCAGGATAACTGAAATCCCATATGATTAGTGGTCCAGCCATTTCACCATCTCTTCTTGTCTGCATAAACAATTCATAGTCGACTTCCTTGTTTTACCCTGGAGATATAACAGGGTTTGTTTGAAACACCTCTGCAAAATCTGCCTATCTTTTACTTCAGTCCAGTTTGCCTTTACAGTTTCCAAAAGCATTCTGCTACATAACGAGGCTTTTATTTCCTTTTTATTATTTTATAAATATCATCACATCTACAAAATATTTATTTTCTACCAAAAAGAATCTCCATTGAAGAATTTTACAACATTTGCAAAGGCAAACATCTAAACTGTGAATTATGGTTTAAGACCCAGGAACATTTCTTGGTTTTCAGGTATACCTTGTACTACATAAGTACAACCTATGTGTGTTTACCAGTAATTAAAAATAAATATGTGTACTTCTTAGCACTCATGTGAAATGAATTAGACTCAATAAAAAAGGCAACTTAATCAAAATATTAAAATTTGATTAATTCATTATCAGAGATAGTATAGATAAGTCAAAGAGAAATGGGCCTACTCTGTTATTATATTGGATTGTAACCTGAAGACTTCCAGGGCAACATAGTGCTAAGTCTCAGTTTTCTTTTCTATAATGTAAGGAAAATAAAATGTGTCTGCATTCTGAAGTAAGATTATGAGGCATTTTTTATTGGCATGAGATTTAATGTCATTTAGTGTAAAAATCAAATGTATCAATGCTTTCTGACTGCTGAAACTGATGACTTAGCTAATACAATATTTTGATGAAAGAAAGCAAAAGGCAAGTTAGGAAAGCAGGAAGACTGATGCTTCAGGTTTTTGCTTAGAATACTGATTCCAATGCAGCAGGCTTAGTGACCGTTGGGCTTACATGAATTGGAAAGAAGACATTTACACAACTATATGCAAATACAGGAGTACAGCACAAGTCAGGACAGAAATATTTTTTCTCGTTAAATTGACAGGGGCTTTCTCTGGGGTTGCAACAGTCTCCATGTTTCATTTCTGAAGTTCACAGGTTGACATGTAGTGCAAGTTACTCTCCACTAAGAGAAAAAAAATTAACAAAATCTGTTCCTATGTGCTAGATGCACCAGAAAGCTGGGGGAAATGAGAAGCTGGTAATGTTACTCCTTGTTTCCTCTTTATCATATCTAGTATTTTGACCTTCATAGTTTCACTTAGAAGCTTCTTCTGTTTTGAAAGGTTCCACCCGACTTCCAGAGAATATCTTGTAATAAAAATTCTGAAGTTCATAGTCAGTATTATATCACTAGAAATGTGATTCCACTAAACACATCAAAATTCACTATTGCTTCCAAATACCACGGCTTTTTGTTAGTTATTACAGTACAAATAACAGCAAATGACACCTGTGTATGTTACTCTGTCTACATGCTGATGGCAGTAGTAATGCTGGATATTCAGGACTTTAGAAAGATGTAGTTGTAAAAATATTGTTTATTTATAAAAATTGGATATAAACATAAATTTTAGGTAACTGCTTATTTAGCTCTATATTACAAAATTTATTTGTCTTTTTTTAATGTGAATAGGTTCAGAAATCCAGTCAATGTTTCCAAACAGCTACTCATAGCAATTAAAAATGGTTTTGTAATGGTCATGCTTAGATCTTTTGCTCTTTTTGCTAGAAGTTTCAGTCGCATTTTTCTAAAAGCTCTTTTATTCCTTCTAGTCAATAGTCTGCAGTGTAAAGACTGTTGTCTTACTTTTTGGCTGATGTCTCCCTGAGCTTTAAAGCCCTGTGTTTTCAATGCAGCACTGAAATAGAAGATTTTACACACACAGGACTTTGAAATTCATGGGAAATAATAAATGTTTTCAAGTTTTCCAAAGTCCTTGTTATAAAATGCATTAAAGTTCCATCTCATTTAATTCCTTTTTTTGTCAACTAAGAATCTGACCCAGAATCAGTAAATATTATTTTTTAATACTTTCAGTTCCTTGACTGTGCAGTAATCCTCTTTCAACAAGGATTTTTCCACAGTAAGTCTTTTTCAGTCCTCAGAACTGCCTTAACAATCTTCCAATCAATGTGTTCTTTGACTATGCATGTTTAAAGAAGACACTGCACTGAGGCTTATAAAGGGAAAATATTCAATATATTTATGATGTTTATTTTGAAAGTCTAAAATATATAAAAATTTCATCCCCCCCCCCCCCCCAAGCAAGTGCTGCCTAGCATAAGTACATACTTTTGTCAAGATGTCTCAAAGCAGTTATCAAATCAGGTCACTTCCATTGTCCCTATTTTACAGATGGGAAGAATTGGTATATAAAGCATGCTTACTTCTGTGACAAGAGTCAGAGTGTAGCTTGAGGCCAAAAGTCAGTCCTTTACTGAATAATGACAGAACTGCTGCACATCTATTCACCTGTATCATTCAAATAAACCTTGCAGGCAACACAAATTATCAGAGTCCATCATAACATACATAGGATAACTATTTCTATATGTGGATAAAACCAGCAGAGAGGCTCAAGCCTTGTATGATGTTCCACTTCTTTCAATTTAACTTCATTTTCTACCCAGATCAGGAGATGCTTCCTTGTATAACAGTAATATTCTATAAAACAATTCCAAAGCTACTTCCATTTGATCTTGCAATTATCTAAAAGAAGGGAATATTTTCTTGGGTTAAACAAAGTGACATATGGTTTTTCTGTCTTCCTTAGATTTGAAAGCACTTTCATTTCTCATTTCCTACTGTATGTCCTCACATTTAGCATTATATTGGGGTTTTATTTCCTCCTTTACTTATTTTTCTCTTTCTATTTTATTCCCAAGCAAACTCGGTAGGTCTAGATTAGAAATTACAGAGCATTGAAGGATCTGGCAGGTTCGACAGCACAAACACACAGCTATAGTCTTTAACAGATTTTTTTAAAAAAATTAACTCTGAGTGACTAATACCTTTGAAATTTGTGCCCACATATTATGCACTTTTAGTCACTTTTCTCCCTTTGTCTACCAAATCTTTATCAAAAGTGTAACAGAAGATCACTGAATCACATATCTAAATGAAGAACATTCATTATTATCAGATATGTTAATATTTCATGTTAAACATGCCCCCAAGTTTTAAAAACGCCAAGCACAAGGGAACTATTTGATTATGGTCAGTCCCATCTCTTTGTCTTCCATTCTCTTGAATTCTTACTTAAGTTATTATGCACGTTAAGTTATTATGCACGGCTTCTGACAAAGTATTTTTTCCAGGAGGAAAAAAAAAAGAATTTAATAAAAATTAGTTCAAATCTTGACATTTTGCGTTCCGCTTAATATACAAATATATAAACATATTACAGAATTCTTTTGTAAGTTCTATATGCACTATGCATTTACCTTCTGCAGATTAGGTTAACCAAGGTGTTTTGCACAAGTATAATGCAGCAAATGTTTCTCTCGTTCATAATTCCCTTTTGTCCATATTTTTATAGAAGAAATCTAATAACTTTTCACAAAAAAACCCACCAATTGTATTATGCGACTCAGAATTAAGACTACATTCTGTGTAATGTAAAAGTACTTGCTGTAGTATAAAAGAAATTAAACTCAGTTCCAGGCAAACTTATATCTTTTCATACTCTTGAGGGCTCACACTGTCTAGAAGAAATTATTTCAACCTGGTTGCTTCCTTTGTTTGAAATATCTCAAGACAGTAGATAAGGCTTATGTTGGCAGTATACACTGAATATTCTGCAGGACAAAAGCATGGCAGTTTCCTGGCACTGCCTGTGGCTCTTTCTGTGATTTTTTTTACAAGTTTTGGACAATCAGTTTTCAAATCTTAATTCAGGGTTAGCCAAAAATTCAGCCTGGGTTTCCCCTAAGCCTGTCTGTGAAACAGACAGCTGAAAGCTGGGAATCTGTTACTTAAAAAACTCTGCAGAATTAGTCAGATGGACCTGTGTAATGGGAGGGATTGAAGGTTGAAGCGAAAGATTATGCTTACTCTTGGGACAGTGTGGGGGGAAAAATGATATTGTTTCACAATACATCATGCTCATTAAGATTCCAGCTGTGTAAGAGCATAATAACTGAAGCATTTTCTTACAAAACCAAATATCTGGCTCCAGGTCCTCCAGGCAGGCAGACTGTTCGTAATAGCAACCAAAATTAGGGTCTTGCCAAACACCAGCGTGTCTTCCAAAGCATCCCTGGGTTGTTTAATTTTTTTGCTCTGGTTTCCTTCAGGCTATGTAATATCAAGTATTAATCAAAAACCTTAAACAGAGGGGAAAAAAGTGTGAGGTCACTCTTATTGATGCTAGCAACAGGCTATCATAAGGACGTTTTAAAGTTCACTGGTTTCATTTTCTTTTCTAGATCTATGGAAACAGCTACAAGGCTGTCCTCATTTACTCTTTCTCACTGAAGTGATTTTAGAGGTATTGTTCTATTTCACATTTTGTTTCAGGAGAATTGCAAAGAGTGGAGAGGATTAAATGGAAGCATTTGAGTAACATTTGTAATATATGGAAAAGTGGGAAAGAAAATGAAGTGCAGTTACTGGTAATAGAAACAGGATTTATCAATACCAGGTTGGATATAGATATATAGCTAAAAAATTTAAAAATTAAAAAAAAAAAAAAAAAAAGCGAAAAAAAAAATAAAAGGCAAAAAACATATATGATAAAAGATAGGAGAAAAATAACATTAATTCCAGAAAAATGCAGCAGAAACTTTAATTTCATAAGGAAATATGTACACATAGACCTCTAAGTTCACTTGTGGGTCTATTGATTTAATTGGCACATTGCACAAATGCAGGTGTACCTGTTCAGGGAGACCTGGGACCACTGTAACCTAGGAAAAATAAGCAAAAATATTAATGCAAAATAATATACAAAACCCATAATGATAAAACTAAAATAGAGCTATTTATATGTTTAGGTAACTCCATCTATCAATGCTTTGATTGTTTATGAAACCCAGCAACAATGTCCACAATACAGTCCTCACACACTTACCTGCTGTATAACTTGTCTACTAACACTTCTTTTTCATTCTTCATCTTCACTGAAGTATGAGAAGTGTTTTTCACTTAACAAATGGTCATTTTACAAATCTTCTATTTCAGACCTGTAAAAATATTTCTTCGATGTTGTGTAACAGGCAAAAGCTAATGAGAAATGAAACCATATAAGAAATAGCAACCACTTTGCAATGAATCACACCAAAAACCTATGAACACAGTTTTAGTTTATGCAAATATCATTCTTTCTCTGAGCAATTCTGTTCAGACAGATCTAAAGATACTGAGTTCCAATCATTTCACTTCCAGATAAGTATAGACAGTTTGGAAGATAAGTGCATGAGGTTGGAAAGATCACTTACAGGGGAATTATTTCAAAGTTATATATATATATATGAGTTAAATGACAAACAGCATTTTACCGTATCAGGTAAGAAGATAGTGGAAATTAAGATAATAATAATAAAAAACCTCTTCTCAGTGATTTATATAAACAACAAGTATTAGACTGAACTTAATAATATCTTCCTTGCAATAAACTCTCACAGCCAATATAGTCTCCTGTGGGAAATGAAGAGAGTTATTTCTCTTGAGCATTTAAAACTAAATCAGGCAAAACTCTGTTGAAAACATGACAAGGAGCAATTATGAATCACCAGACTGATGAACCATATGACATAATACATCTTTTCCTCTAGTTAAATTATATGATTCTGTTACTTAAATTATGTTCTTCCTCATTTCTAAGCAGAAATCTTCTTTGCAATGAGTGCTTTGTTCATAATGAAGATGCCAATCATTTTTTTCTGAAATGGCAGCTTTTCTCATGAAGTCACATTCTTCCATTTACATGTTTGGACTTCACTGCAAATGATTTTTTATCAACTTATTCATTCTGCAAGGCTCAGCAGACAATTTACAATGCTGCATCAACCATGTATTCAATAGAAGTCACTGTTAAGTATACTGTTTAACAATCATACCTGCAATGAAAGCAAAATATTAGAGATTAGTCCATTCAAATGGGAATTACAAAATTAACCTTTCTTTTTGTTTGTCCTTTTGCACCTTTTACTAAATTGTGAAACAGACATTAGCTATTTATATAATTTGGTCATAATTCTAAGTCATACAAGCAAAACTTTCATAGCAGCAATCTGGTTTTGTTCTCACAAATTCTTTATAGTATGCTATTAATAATATTATTTTCATGAAAGATTCCGTCTTGAGTAAAACATCAAAAGTCCTTCAGAAACTGAACCTTCAATAAATTGAGAGCAGTAGTTCGGTGTTTTTTCACTCCAGCCAAAGACTGAGTCTAATTTTTTTGACCTTTTGTTTCATAGGTAACTTCTATAACATGAAGTCAGCTGACTAAATTAGATCTTTCTGGATGGGAATTAATCTTTCATGACCTTAAATATTTTCAGTGCATATTATAGATTTAAATTAGTGGCTCTATGCTTCCTTTAGAGTTACTGCCTAGGAGGAGACATTTTGGTATGTGATTAATCTACTTTAGGTTCAGAGGACTGTTATTCAGCTTTTTTGACTATAAAAATCAAGCAAGGTGGTAAGTTCAGGTGTAAAATTTTATACTGAAAGCAGATGAAAGTAAGTGAGAAACCAGAAAATAAATGGTCAGATGTAGCAATGTTCTTGTCATACTATTTCATAAATCTGGAAAGCATATCATGAGTCTAGACTTAGGATCACAGGCAGAAAAGGACTTCAGGAGGTCCTTGGTCCAACCTCCTGCTCACTGCAAGTCAGCTGTGAGAGCAAATCAGGTTTCTGAGGGCTTTATCCAGTCAGATTTAGGAATCCTCCAAGGCTGGATACTGCACAATCTCTCTGGGCAACCTATTCGACTGCCTGACTGTCCTCATGGAGAAAAAAGATTCTCCTCATATCCAGTATGAACCTCTCTTATTTAAATTTATGCCCGTTGCAACTGACCTTCTTGCTGTCCACTGCTGTGAAGAGCTTGGGTCCATCTTCTCAGTAACCTCCCTGTAGGTATTTGGGGGGATACTGTTAGGTCCCCCAAGCAGCAGTCTCTTCTCTGAGCTGAACCAGCCCCCTTCTTTCAGACTGTTCTCACAGGGCAAGTGCTCCAGCCCTGACCATCCTGGTTTCCCTCAGCTGAACTTGCTCCACTTTATCAATGTCTTTCCTGTAGCAGGGGCCCCAAAACTAGTTGCAAGGTTCTAGATATGGTCTAATAAGTGCTGAGTAAGGGAGATAATCCTCTCCTTTGATCTGCTGCTTGTGCTCCCATTGATACAGCCCTGGATGCTGTGGGCCATCTCTGCTGCCAGGCCACACTGCTGCCTAACATCGAGCTCACTGTCCCGCAAGGCTCCCGAAAGACTTTTCCACAGAGTAGCTCCTCAGATGGTCTTTCCCCAGCCTGTATTGATGTCAGGGGGTCTTCTTTCCCAGAGGCAGGACTTTGCTTTTGTCCTTGTTGAATTTCGTGAAGGTCTCCTCCTGTCTGTCCCAAAAGGCAGCCCGGCCCTCCAGTGTAGTGACTGGTCCTCCCAGATTGGTGTCATCTGCAAACTTCCTGGGAGTGCACTGTGTCATTCCTTCCAGGTCACTGATAACGATGCTGAACAGGACAGGTCCTAGTATGGGCCTCTGCATTACTCCTGTAGTTACTGGCCTTCAGGGAGAGTACAACCCATTAACCATTATCCTCTCAGCCTAATTATCTAGCCGGGTCTTTACGCATCTGTTTGTCTATCTGTCCATACTATAACATCCTAACTTAAACACAAAAACATTGTGGGATACTGTGCTGAAAGACTTGCTTTTCAAATTACACCTACTCATCTCCTGTCACCCACAAATCCAGTCATTTTGTCTTATAAGGCAATCAGGTCATTCAGACTTATCCTTGGCAAATCTATACAAATTGTTCCCAGTCATTTTCTTCTTCATGTGCTACAAAGTGTTTTTGAAGAGGATTCACTCCAAGATTTTTCCAGACAAGAAAGCGAGGCTACAAATAGGTGAGTAAGAATAAGCAGGAAAATGGAAATATCTGCTGTACATTTCATACAGACTGAAGTTCACCTATGTGCAGTAGATTTATCTAACCTGGCTTTAGATATCTCATATCTAAGGTATCTCAAATCTACATCTGATCTAGTAACCTTTACAGCCAAGGCCTAGAAATAGAAACTCCAGATGATTAGTTTCTCTGTGATGCCTTAGAATGAGATGAACTGCCCTCCAGAGGTTTCTGTTACTCTCCATTGAATATAAAAGGACCTTATGTCGTCTGTGTAAGGCAGCTGGGCTGGGATTCAGCTCATAAATTGTCAAATGTAAGACTGCACCTGGCTCCCTGAGTATGGTCAATGAAAATTTTAGAAATCAGTATGGCTGTCCTCACAGAGGGGTATATTGACATTTAAGATGCCCTAGGGTATCTGAGATATTCATAACCACCTGTAATGCAAGACTTACTGGAGTTATTTTTGTATTTGTATCCTTCTCAGGTGGCAGTTGAAGGCCAAGATACCCCAAGGCATCCCAAATAACACTAAATAACTAAGTGTGGAAATTGAAATGAGCACTAATAACAGTTAAAGGATCCAGAGAGCCCTTAGCTTAATCTAGAATGTAGAAATCTGTATGCAGACACTGACATTGAAGTTTCTAAAATCTGAAGTTGCATTTGACCCCTAACTTTCTCATGCCAAAGTTGAAGCAGATGCATCTCAACTACAGAATTCCTTAGGGCCGTTTATGTCCTACATCAGCCTTCAACACTTCTGACCATGACGTATCACTGAAGACAACAGGCACCATAAAATGTCCATCTTGAGATAAAGTTCTTCCCATTACTTCTCCCTCATGCAAAGGACCAAACTGAGACTTACCTGGATCCACTGAATGGGGAAAACCATTATTATCTGAAATTAAAAAAATTAATTTTCTAATGGCATGCTCATTTTATGACAGTGCATGCAATTGTACAGGTATTTTTTGCTAAATCCTCCTTTTATTTGCATTTACAAATACACCTTTACTTCAGTGGTGAGTGCAAAAGTGAATGTAAATAACAGGAGGGCCCACAGTTATAGTACTAATATTAACTGCAGTGCTCTTTGTGAAAACTGAAATTGGAAAAGTGCACTCACTCCATATGAAAAACTCGTAAGTGTGAAGCATCATAATTTTGAAAAATAAATATTATATCAATTAAAATACAAGAAAGAAAATAAAAGTTTTACCAGAAGATAAGCTTCAGTTAGAACTGATATTTTTTGCTATAATAATTTTTAAAATACATAGCACTAGCAGTATTACATGCAAAGAAATGCACTTCAAACAGGAACTGTTAAAATTGGTTACATCTGTTTATATATGTTAAAAAGTGGATTGCTTCTATCACACAAATAAGTAAAAAAATACCATCACCATGGGGCAAAAAGGGTGAAATATGAGGAAGTGAACCACTTGAGAGCCTTGCTTTTACAAAGCGATGACATACTAAGAACCCTACTCTTTTCTGGACACCTGGATTTCCAAGCCACATCTATTCAATAAATAATATATTCTGAAGTCTATTCTCCAGGCTTGAGGGCAAATGGCACAGTGTGACTCAAATCTGTACATTTAAACTCTCTTCCTTATATTTCTCATATTACCTCTTGGTAATAGTGCCAGGCCTCTGTAGTCCTTTAAATTGAGTTGAAGCGTCACCTGTAAGACTGCTAGCTGGAAGAGGCAGAGCCATGCAGTGGTGGAGGTAAGCAGCATGGATGACTTTAGGTTTGTTGTCAAGCCCATTCCTTGATACTCTTTAGTTAATTAGTATAAATACCATTTTTCAGTACTCTGAGATTCCAGTGTATCTTATCAATTAGGTGCATTGATTTGGAGAAAAGAATATCAGTAGAACAGAATCATAATAATATTTAAAAATCATAGGAAATTTCTACATCTGGGAGGTTTTCTGTGATTCAGAATGAAAAATAGTTTTTATAACATATTACAATCTTCCACATGAGAAAAGCTATTGTCTGTGCTGCTTTCTGAAACATTGAAGGGATGTTCACTTGTATTGGGTCTGGCTGAGATGGAGTTCATTCTCCCCACATAGCAGCCCTCATAGTGCTGTGCTTTGTATTGGTAGCTAGAGTGGTGTTGATAACACACCAGCGTTGTGGCTACTGCTGAGCAGGGCTGGCACGGCATCAAGGCTGTCTCCAACATTTTTTGCCCCCCCTCAACATCAGGCTGGGGCTGGGCAAGATCTTGGGAGGGGACA
>JAVJGG010000008.1:19816798-19842320 GCA_035590195.1 Aviceda cuculoides | reverse complement strand
CTGAACTCAAAACACAGCACTGTACCAGCTACTAGGAAGACAATTAACTCTATCCCAGCTGAAACCAGGACAATCACTGAATATTTTTTTCTTCTAACTGTTTACTTCCTAATCACTTGGACTGTTCTTTTGAAGATAATTTTACTGCTTAGGGATTTTCTGTGCTGAAGACTTACCTTGTGTAAACACTTTGAGCTTGCTGTGTGTCAGATGGCCTGGCTTTGGCAATCTCAGCTGCACAGCTAGGAAAATCAAGTGACACAGAATGACTAAATTCATTACAGAGTATTTCAAAATTTTCTTCCACACAAATTCAAGCATGTTGTATCTTACACACACTTCATTTCATATTTCTATCAGGTGAGATGCAGTACTGACATAGATATTTTAGGGTGCACACAGGAGATTTATGAGGGGGACAAGTGAGCTGCTTTCTCACCCCATACTATTGAAAGCCTAAGTCTCTCCCATTAAAATGTCCTCCACAGTTTTTCTCATGCTGAAAACATAAAAACAAATCTGGTGTATTTTTTTGCTACTTAAAAGTACATTTGGAAGTTATAATGAGTCATTATCCTCCACTTGCAAAAAAGTTTGGCTTGAGTTCACAAAGCATTTATATTATGTGTCTTTTACACGGAGCTTATTATTCAAGCAAAATACAAAAAAAAGGTAGCACAAAATAATTTTCCTTTTTGAAAAACTGTTTTCAGTTGGAAAAGGGAGTAGGACTTGAATTAAAAAAAGAGAACATTTCTTTTTTAGATTGATAACAAATTGACTATTTTATCATAGACATTTTTTTTTTTGGTTCCTTTAAAAGACCATTAGAAAAAATGGTAGTACAAAACAGACCTCTGAAGTTATCTAAATAATAATAACATAAAAAAATCTGATACAATTAATTCATATTTAACTTGTTTGACTAAGACAAAACATGTGGAAGCTGATTTTATAGAGAGAACCATTATAAAATGTTCTGCTAAGTTTTGATAGGTCTGTATCTCTGTGTTCTTGTTATAATTATTTTTGCCAACTTAATATCTTTTTCACTTCCTTTTGAAACCACAGTTTTAAACAACTCACTGAAGAAACGAACTCTACTAGACCATGCTATCATAACAAGAAATACTGCTGTGATAATTTGTTACACACTGAAATATAAACCAAGAAATGCTTACAGCTTGTAGTTGTCTGGATGGTTATATTAAATAAAACCAAGAGTAACAGCATGATCATTTGATTATCTGGTTATTTAAAATTGTACCTGCATGTTGTCTAGTAATTTCATATGATTTTAATT
The DNA here is from genome assembly GCA_035590195.1 of Aviceda cuculoides. Lineage (NCBI taxonomy): Eukaryota > Metazoa > Chordata > Aves > Accipitriformes > Accipitridae > Aviceda > Aviceda cuculoides. Next base: position 19,841,017 of record JAVJGG010000008.1, on the reverse strand, counting down.
TCCAAGTTCTGATTTTGGCATTTAAATAATGTTCTTTCAAAACTACACAAAACAATACTGTGAGATGATGAATTCAACTTAACCTACATAATCCTTTAATTTACATCATCCAAGATCTATCTATCTCTTTCCCTTTCGCTTTTGGGGTGTTTTTTTTTTTTTTCTTTTCACTTTCTAGTTATTCCAGACTGCTGCTGTTTGGAAGTAAAATTGGCTATGATGATACAGTGCAAAAAGACTTATCCTTTCTCAAGCAATAACATAAATTAGTTACTAGACAAAAAGAGCTAGCAATATCACCTAGCATTCACATATTTCTAAGAAACCTGAGAAAAGGCTGTGAAGACAATTACATCATTTAATAGTAACATTTAATGTACTGCTTTGGCATTCTTTCCAATGAATCTATTCTCCATACAACTTTGAATTCTGATGGCTTTACAGATTGTTCAACAGTATCTGTAAAGAAAAAGCTGTATCTAAAATAATAATTCACTAACAGCTGCCATTCAGTAGCACTTTGAATAATTAATAAGAAATGCATGAACCTTTCTGAAGTATAGTTGCACAGTTCAGAAGACAGTCCATGTCTTCATAGCTAAAGGCATGGTAGGTAAACCCCTAGTCCTCCAGCCAGATAATGTAGATTTTTTTGTGTCTGCATTCATCAGTTAAGGTCCGTCAGGGTGGACTGGCCACATTTAACTACAAAGAACTTTCCCAGAGACTTTCTGTGCCCTCAGCAACAATCATTATTTTTTTAGTAATTTTTCAGTTAAGAGTACCGGAAAAAAATATGAGGATTATATCACAACTCACTAAGCATAATATTCTCATTCCAAAAATGGACGTTACATGTCCTGAAGTGAGTTTTGAGAGCATATAGTGGTTCCTAAGGGTACATAGCTTGCTAATCCGTAGGGTAGAGGGAATAACTTGGGGCTAATTTATCCATATTGTTTACATGGGGAGTGCCTGTGGAGCGAACTTTTCTGAGAACTGCAGTTGTTGTGTCTTAAAGGTAACGTGTTGCTTCAGCCCAAAGGACAGCCCTGGAGTAAATAAGCACACACTGCAGCTGATCAGGAGCTGAGTGCCCAAGAGCAGACTGTAGATTCAAGGCATCTGATGGCATAGACACACCCAGATTATCTCAATTTTCTTTTATGAGATATTCAAGTACTACAAAATATAGAAATGGTGTTGCCTTTAAAAGCTATGAAATAATATATCATTTCAGTTAAATTATTTAGAAGACTTTTATTTTTACTACCTTATCTTTTCCTGTACTTTTCCAATCTCTAGGTTTCACCACACAGGAGGATGGTTTCAAAGCATCCTGAGACTAACTGGTAGGTTTCATAATTTATGTCTGAAAATATTTAAATTTCTGAGATTAATACTCAGCATTACAGAAAGCAAAACTGTTGTTCTAATTTCAGCATTGTGTTAAGAAATCTCAGCAAAAATAAGGTACCTTATATTATGAAATTACATTTTGTTTTTTAAACATGTTATGTGAATTTTAGCAAACTTTTACACTGCAAGCTTAGACATCATTTAGTCTTTTAATTATATCACTATTTCTTCTGACAATACCATATTAAAATTTTAAATAACCATAGGGTATTTTTCCCTTCCATTTGCTTAAATATACAGCCATAAGGAATTTCAACAAGATTCATCATTGTCACCTTCATCTAGCAAAGTCAAATTATTGTTCAGTACAGCAGGAGATGTAGAGCAAGAAAACTTCTGAAGGTTCCCCCTAAAAAGGCGACAAACATTCAGCATGCCTTGCAGTCACTTAATCAATTACAGTCCTAGCAACATTACCAAATGTATTTTGAAAATAGAGAAATAGGTACCTCAGAAAGACATGGCAGAAAATGTAGTGTTTGAACATAGTCTGATTTTCTCTCCAGCTGAAAAACCATACCTCAAACTGACAAATGGGAAAATTATGCCTTTTTTTTTTTTTAATTTTAGATCAGCCTGCCTATTGCAGATAACACCTGCAAAAGTAGCATATCACATTAGCACCCAATATAGCCCTCAGAATGACTGGAGGTTATACATCAATATTTGCTTATCTAGCTCTTTTGTGTCCATTTTTTGACATGACAAGAACTCCAGATAAGGACTGTGAGTTATCATGTATGCTAATATGAAAGAGTTAGGTTGTAGCAGTATAACAAATTATACCAAAAAGGGAAGTGTCAAATACATAACAAACCTGATTTATTCAGCCTTTCTGGTGCAACCCTGAGATCTTTCGGGGTTTTCTCATTATACGGTAAGGCTATAGTTTCAAGCATATATTTACATGCAATGTGTCAAATGTGGTTTCCTTTTCCTAAGCACCATAGTGAAATGGACAGTATGAAATGACTTGCAGTGATGGAAGAAAAAAAGGAGTTTGAACTTAAAATGCTCTGGAGCTCTTAACCGTACTGTTTGACACCTGCAGCTCTTGGGATTCTCAGATCAGCAGGGAGCCTCTCAGAGATGTAAGGAACTTCTTCAATGTTTCTCATTTTGGCATGACAAAAGAGTCAGGCTGAACAGATATTGCCTCTGTATATCTAATAGACCTAGCAGAAGTACAGCTTACTTAAAACCTGGTGACAGAAGATTTTCTCTGTCTCCCCAAGCTGGGGTGAGTACATCTGAAGGACTGACAACTTATTCACCTCAAAGACTATCATCTCTATCTTCACTACTTTTATGGTTAAAAAGTGGTGATCTATAAATCTCTAAGGGAAGCCTTTCTTAAGTTAATTTGTTGAAATAATATCTTAAAATATTTTTGGCTATTAATAATTATCCCTATGCAATATTCACTATAGCTACATCTATACTGATAAATGAAGTGAGCCCAGGGGGCACACCCTCCCCTCAAGGTTTGGCAGAGCAGAATGATTTCCAGACACATTTCTCAGGTTTATTCTCTAATGTCAGATGATAAAACTATGGAACATTTTGTCCTGAGTCCTCTCAGCCCTCATGGCATTCCTGGGACCCTAAGGCATAACCTCTTCAACTAAAAAAGTCTGAAATAATGTTCCCTCCCTCCCTACCTGCCTTCCTACTTTCCTTCCTCTCTGTCTGCTCATCTGCCTGCCTGTCTTTCTGTCCATCCATCTTTCCTCCCAACTTTCTTGCTCTTTCTATCTGTTTTTCTTTCCATCTTTCTTTCTTGTCTTTCCTTCTGTCTTTCTTCATCTGCCTGACTGTCTGTGCCCCTTTCTTCCCTTCTTCCTTTTCTTCCGCCTTCTATTCTTTCTTCCCTTCTTTCTGCACAGCACTATTGCTTGAGAGGTAAAGCAGGAGTTTAATGTCCTGGGGCGGTTCCTTAATGTAAGTCCATTTGTTTCTTTTCTCAATGTATGACTAGGAAGTTGTGGGCTATATTGTAGAGGGGAAAGAGCCTACACCAGGTTGAAATTTTTTTAAATGATTTTAGAGAATAATTTTTGGCATGAAACGTGCCCTCAAAGTCATCTTCTGGGGTTTGTTGTCTCTGGAATTGGTCAGTTCACTACAAAAGAGGTGCCAGAAGCAAACTAACATGGATGCAGTATGGATGCTGGGTTGCCACTGACCTGAAAGACAATTACAATCAAGTAATTTGACAGTGAATATGTATATAAAGTTGTTCCACCCGAGTTCCCTGTCAGCAGAGTATGATGTCAGCTGCAGCACACTATTACTCTGCAGATGTATTCTCCTTTACATGGAACCTGGAACACAGGAAAAGAGAAGTGGGTAATGAAGATATGGAGTCAGGACACTACCAGGGAGTGACAACACTTAACCCCAGACTCTAGGAAGCCCTATGTTTGTTTGGTTTTTTGTACTTCAAGGTAAGCTTAATGCACAAGACAGATTTACAAAAACTACATAAAATCTTTTTCTTTCTTCATATCAATATAATCTTTGCTACTGAAAAAAACAAGCTGCTCTCTGAGGTAAGTATTTGATTTTTCAGCAGCCATTCGGAAACCCAGAAGGAAAGGTAAACAACACTCCAATATTGCTGGTTAAGCTGCATGGTTTTCCGAATTATTTGATTGGTCTTTTAACATATCCCTCAGGTAAAGAAGGGCTCAAGCAGCTCAGCAGGAAAGATAGTGTAATGTATTCACCCTGGATCATTAAAACTTTGGAAACAGCGTATTTTTTTAGCCACTCTTGGGCAGGGATTAGAAACTGTATTATCAGTTCTGCAGATGCCAGGCACTGAAGCTACTGTTCTATTCATACCTTGAAGCTTTCAATCCCTAAGGATACCTTCTTTAAGGAAATTATTGATTTCTGCCATCTGATGTGCAGTCACTCACAAAGTATTCTAGTTTTCTTTTTTCCTGCATGACTTTTATGGAGGGAGCCATTGATTTTCACTAAAATAGTTATTTAAAAACTTACCTTTCTTCCTCTTCAGTGTCAGTAGAAAGAAGAAAAGTGAGGAATTCTATATAGAAGAGAACAACTTTGTCATTGAATCTATGATGCATGTAGGATGCATATATTCAGACTTCATGAGACTCTTATACTAGTTGTAGTTCTGTGAAAAACTGAGTGGAAAATGTTCACTATAAAGGAAGTTAAAGTTAATAACTTGCAAGTATTCTTTTCATTTTGTTATCATGTAAATTTCATAAGGACTTTTATGTTCGTTCATGAAAACTACTTACCTTTGTATAACTAAGGCAAGCTCACTATAAATTTCTACAAGTGAAGTTTTACATCAAGATGCTTGTTAGATAAAGCTCAAAACTAAACTTGTGTTCAGTTTTAAGTCAGGAAGATCTCAACCTTTCTTTTCTTTCTTTGTTTTTTTTTTCTCTTTAGAATGTCTCTTTAGAAACAGTGAAAACACATTTATTCTATTGGCTTTATTCTCTCTTGACATAGATTAGCATCACCATCTTCTGAAGAAAGCTCATGTGTACATGCTATTTTGTTTACCAATATCAATATGAACTTTTATGTAATTATTTATTACTTACTTTCTTACAGGCACATGGATACATGGGTAATTCAATCTGCACTAATTATTTCTGTTTATATCTAAAGACATGATAGTGTAGCAATATTTTTAGTTACGCGTGAAGGGGAAGGATGAAAAGTTAACTGTTTCATATTTCAGATTCAAACCCTAAAGATTAATTAAGTAGTCATATCAAGCTTCTGTTATACTTATGTCTAAGAGTTCTTAGAAGTAAAAAATTGAGGCTTTTTATTTATATATGTATATATTTAGAATATGAAGAACTGTTATATGTATAGTATGAATCTATCCCTGCCTACTCTAAAATACTATATTAAACTTGAAAAGGAGTGAAAGTGTCACCATAAAGTCTTTTTTTGGGGGGGGGGAGGGAGTATGCAATTTTAGTCAGACTATTTAGATGAATTATTGTGCTACAGCAGATTACTGAAATGTACATTACAGGGCACTGACTCTTTTTCTAATACATCGTTATACTGTAGCACAGATAGTTCACATAAAGATGTCATAAACATTATTATTCTTAGTTGGGGCTGAATTCCTGACTCTCTTAATGGCAAGGAGCATTTTACATGATTTGCAGAGACATAAGGGTTTTATTTGGGGATTCAGCCCATTGGTTGTTTGTCTATCAGCTATGAATATGATCTGAAAAATTCTATTGAAGAGAAGCAATAATTCAGATAACTTTCAGGTTTGTTTACAGAAACCGGGAAATGTTAATACCTTCTGTTCATTTCACATTTACTACTTTAACTGCAAACAGGGCAATTCCCTAGTCCCACAGAATTGTTTTTTTCATACTTATCTGACACTTATAATTGACGATAGAAATACAGAACAAGATTAGAAAATCCATGAAAGTTTCTACAAAAATAGGATGAAATACAGTATGACTAATTTAAGTACAGACCTTGAGTCTGTTAAAAAAAATATGCTTAACTTGCCTATACAGTCAAAGGAAAGAGGCGGGTGTCTTTGATGGTATTTCATGGAAGAAAATGCCTTCTTATTTACTTCTTACCTATTTTTATTTTGTATCATAGGTTTTAGAGATAGTTATGGCCAAGTGAAATGGGTTTTTAGAACAGAAGTTGAGTTAATTGAACTACAAACTTTTAACTACATGGGACACTGGATCAAGTCTTAACTGCTCCAACTCAAACATTTGTGAAATGTCGTAGTGGAAACAGTATAGTAAAATGCTAGTTTTCTCCTGGGAGAAAACATCAGGTTGTTACGGACATGCAACATTTTCTTTTTGTTTAATTTTTTTGTACTCGTAATCCATCAAAGTTAAAACAGACATAATTTGTTCTGTTTGTTTTTAACAAACTTCTACACTGATTTCAATCTACAAAGGTATGTCTGCATTTTTGACACTGTTTTTCAAATAGTAGTTTTTCACTACTTTTCAAAAGTCTTCAAAAAAGTGTAATAATATCGAACAACAAAGTGAGTGAAAGAAGTGACTGAATTTATTTTAAAAAAAACATGAAATGTGGCAAATCACTTGGAAAAGATAGCCCCCCTGCATGTTTTATAAAAGAAGGCTAAAGCTATTTACAAAAAGGTAATCAAAAACTCTTCAGTGAAATAAGAACTACAGGGAATTCTTCAAACCTTGAAGATAACAGTAATTTAACACATTTTGGAATATAAAGACCCTACCAATGAAACCATTGTCTATCTAAAGTTATTTTAAGCTGCAGCCTGTATGTACTGTAGCCTTCTTAAAGATCTGGAGGCATAGCACGTTTGGAGTCATTGGGAAAACGCACATAGAAACATATGCAGAAATACCTACACTTAACAAAGAAGTTGACAAATTAGAAAAGTATGTCAGTGAAAAATGAAAGAAAAGAGAAAAGAAACCTCTGCTGCTCTTTTCTTTTGTGCTTCAAAAGGGCATGACTACAGCTTATGCCAAGTGCCTTTTTAGAAGTGTTGGTTCTGTGCTGTAGCATCATTGAACTTGTTCCTCACTAATGAGAAATGTTAAGGTCATTTGGCCCTAAATGTTCACTGAACTGCAAAAAGACTTTCTTTTCATAAAATATGTTGAATGTCCATGTATTGTGGTTTAAACCCAGCCAGCAACTAGGCACCATGCAGCTGCTTGCTCACTCCCTGCCCCCCTAGTGGGATGGGAAGGAAAAGAGAAAAAAAAAAGTAAAACTCATGGATTAATAACTAAAGTAAAATAAAATTTAATAATAATACTAATATAATGATAATTATAATGTAATAATATAATAAGGAATTAAATAATAAAATAAAATAAAAATAAATTATTAAAAAAAAACACCAAGAAAAGACAAGTAATGCACAATGCAATTGCTCACCACCCACCGACAGATGCCTGAGCAGTGAACCATGCCTCCTGGCCAATTTCTTCCAGTTTATATACTGAGCATGACATCCTATAGCACAGAATATCCCTTTGGCTAGTTCTGGTTGCAATTAAAGAGGAAGGCGCATGTCTCACAACAGTTCATCATTTTTTTTATCTCATTGAATATCAGCTAAAAAGGAAATAACTAGATATAAAGGAGAGATCTCTTTTTCTCAGTTTGTCCCTTGTAGTTTTATTTTATTTAAACATGGCTTGTATTATATTTCTTTTTCCCCATTCACTGCATTTTCTAGTTTTTCTGCTACTGGGAAGTCTCTGATGCTCCTTCATGGCATGGGTGACCAGTTTTTTGTTCAAGGCCTCACTGTACTGAAGGGACATACGATTCTGTTATTAAAACTCCCAGCAAAATGCTCACGTGAGTTAGTTGAAGGAGGTGGAATAACAGGTCCTCTTCATAGTTTTACGGTATGGCAGGAAGGGATGGTGCAATAACTTCAGCACAAACTACTTAACCTACAGGTCTCTTTAGTATCCTCATTTCTTGTTATTTTTTTTCTCTGAAAAAATGGAATTTTCTGTTTTCTGCCCCATGTCCATTCCCTCTGCAGTGCCAGGGTAGAATAGGTCTTTTCTCCCAGAGGTAGAGAATTGGAAATTGTAACAAATTCACAGGAAGGGAATGTAACATGTAACACACAAACATTAAATTAATGCCCAGTTCATTAGCTCAGATTTGGGCATAGGTCAGATGATCCTGCTCTAGACTGCTGATAGCTCAGAATTCTGTCATTTTTTCTGGACGTACAGATGAAGATACAGGAAGTGATGTTTATAAATGCCTCAGTTATATGGAAACCAGTTTGCACAGGAGCATTCCAAGTACTTTTTCATAGTGGCTGTATACCCAGTGTTCTCAGCACTGGGGGTTGTACAAGAGGGCCGGAGGGTCCTCGGGAGGTCGCCTTGGCCACCACTCTCTTTCCAAAAAAGATTGCCACATAGTGTCACTCTGACAAATTTTGTGTTTAGTCTTGCAGTTTGCTATCTGTTTGTCTTCAAAGAAGTCCTGGCTTATTACCAAAACTTTAAAAGTTTCTTGCATATCCTTAAAAAGGGATTAATTTAGACAGTGTTTAAAGGTTAGGTATCTACTTCAAACCTGGAAATGCAAGGTCTGTTTAAGCAGGGACAGGAACCTTTAGTAGTTCTTTTTTTCCATTCTGAGACAGAACTCATTTTTTTGGCTAAATACATTTATATGAGTAAAATCCCATCTTTATCTAAGTAATTTTTCCTCTTGAATGTTGAAAAAATTCAAAGTTAATATACCCTGAGTGCTCTCCAGGTATATTTGAATTTTCTATTATCTTCTAAAGGTGAAGAATCAAGTGTCTATGAATTATAATATATTTAATATAGCATTATTTCTATTTGAATTGATACTTAACACTATCAAGACTTTTCCCTTGCATGGTAAAAACCTGTGTTTGATTATAATTGCCATCTTATTGTGAATAATCATTTCATCCACTCAAAAATGCAATTAGAGTATTCATACTTGATTAGATATTTGATAAGTAGCAAAGGCCTAATTTCATATTCTTTAGAAAAAAATCTTATACATCAGACAAAAAGAGCAAATTTAAGTAAATTGTATGCAAAATAGTTTAAGCTTGTTCAAATGTTGAAGTTCAAATAGTAGATATTAGAGTCATAACCAAAGATCTTGATATTATTTTTCATCAATTTTTGCAGTATCAGTATCAAAAAATTACCTAAAGAAATTTTTTTCCCCGAGGAGTGGGAATAAATGTAAATACATCAAAAGGCTAAATATTTACTATCTTTTCGTTATGTTTAACGTGCTATTTAAGAACAAAAGTAAAATATGGAGGTTATATATACACAATAGTAATGGTTAGAAGGTATAGCCATATATTAATCACACAATTATCTTTCAGCAATAATTTATAACATACAGTCTACCTTTGTGTTGTGGTTTGAGTCAGAACAAACTAAACACGTATTAATGCTATGCAATAATTGGTTTTGTGTGAAGGAGTTTGGATACTTACTACTTCTGTGATAGAGTGATTAATAATGCAAAGAACACTGCTAAGTGACAGAAAAGTGGCTATCTCTATTCCCCTTTCTTTGCCGACAGAAGTGGTGGATGTCAGAGGCCAGGAGAAGCAGGCAACTGAACATCAGGCAGCTCCAGCCATGAGAACTTGGTCCTGGGAACTCTCGGAGGTCCTCCACAGTCAAGTGTCCCCAAAGGTAGCGTCATGAAGCTCCCCTTTGGGCTGGGACTGATGAGTTTTATGAAGTGGAGAGCATCTTCCAGACAGGTTGATCTTTGCTAGTTGGTGGACCACTCCGAGTTGTTGCTCAGTGATTGGTCGCTGCAAGTTGTTAGGCAAATATTCCTGTATAATTTTGGTGCTTCAACATCTACCAATTTTTTTTTTTTCCCCACAACACCTACGCAGTTGTGCTTTATCTAACAGAAGTTGTATCTCTAACAACTATGTAGCAACATATTGAAGGCCACACCGTGGGCCTCTTACACCAGCCTTGTTACCTAAGTGACGCCAACTCGGTAAGCCAAGACGCCTCATTCTTGTGACGTAAGGAAGCACTGATACCCACTCACACATGTTCAGCTACCTGACCAAATATCACTTGGGAGTCCATAGTTGCTTGTAGGGCTGCCACACTCTGAAATAATTTTAATCCATCTAGTTGACATTCAGGTGCCATCTCTTTCTGCCTCTGGAAATACTTTATCTCTTTGTGTTACATCCTTCCCTCTCAGTATACAATTCTTGTCTCAAATACTTTCCCCTTTCAGATGGTTACAACTCCTAGGCTTTCTGGTGCTTGTATGATACATTTTTGATCATGCTTAGAAGCCATGTAAGAACAAGCCACCTTAAATAACCTTAAGCTTCCTTATGTAGTTTGGTCAGGCAGATGAAATACTGGGAATAACATAAAGTCTCACATATTGCAAATAAGCAGCTGAAAACAGAAAGAAACTATTGTTTAAATTGCCTGTCAGCAGCAGACTACTATTTGAGTATCCCTTTTTAGAACAAGGTTAGTTTAAACTGACTTCAGTACTAATATGAGCTTTGTTTGACTTTGCATTCAATAGGAGTAGAATCATGTACATAGTCAGTGAGCTAGCCTTTAAAGGAAACAAAGGTCATTTAAACTTTGAATCAGATGAAGCCATATTGACCAAGACCAGTTCAAATATGACTATTCAGTAGATTTCTCCACAGTGTGGTTAATTTGTGTTAAGTTTAACACTTACTACTGGAGCAAAGTACTTTTTTGAAAAAATGTTTTGGGGAGGAAAAGATGCTGAGGGGTTTTCTTGGTTTGGTTTGTTTTTTAAATTCTGATTAAATCAGTCATGGTTTTCATAAACATATCAGCTGCAGCTAAACTTTTTCAGGAAGAGTTTTACTAAATCTATGACAATGTTTCTGTTTAAAACTATTCATAGAGAGAAACTGGAATAACCAATAACATACAGCTATGCTACTTATATGGGAAACCCACCTTTAGATCCATAGTTTGCCTCACTCAGTGCCATGACTTGAACATGCATCTAAATATCTACTGTATTCCTGTACATGAAAATACTCTGAAATATCTTAATTTTTTCACTAAAAGTACTTTTTTTTTCAAATTACAAAAATTATCTCAGCATGGAAAACTGTTTTCCATTCAGGTCTACTTATAATTGATCTAAAGGGTATGAAGCTTCTGAGCTACCCAATATCCAACCTCCAAATCAGCTGTCATCCACCTCTTCTGACAGTGTTGTTTATCCAAGACCTCTTCAAATAAGCTTCACTGCAGTCCTAGGCAGATCATCTTCTTTCACAGTTACAGCTCACCATCGTCTTTAAACAACTTTAGTTTGTCTGTCTAAGAATGCCAGCTGAGATTACACTTCACATTACATTTAATGTGCACAGCGGTTCTCACAATAATGTTGTTCCACTAAGAAGAAAGCAATCTCTGAACTTGTTCCTGCAAATTTGCTATTGTCTGGGGAAAGAAGTATTAGATGGAAAATTGTAACAGCTAAAATTAAACTTCAGAAGTTTGATATCCTTCTTCACTCCCCTTTTTTGTCATAATGGTTCCAGTCCAAAAAAGCTGAGAACGTTTTGTCTCCATCTTTTTGTTTAGCTAAGGAAAGAGACGTAATTATCCAAAGGATTACAAGGATGTATGTTGTAAGTGCTTTTCCATCTTGTTGCTTCTGATTGCAGAGAAAGTTTAAATCTTTTGGGACCATAGGCAGTTTTCTTAATAATCATTCTGCAAAAGGAAGAAAAAAAACCCCAATGTTTATTATTTTTGTGTAGCTGAACCTTTGATAAATAGGCACATGTAAAGTAGCACCAGAGAAACAGACATGTGCTGATGGTATTTATTGCTAATTGAGAGGGGGATCGATTCAAACTGAGACTGACAATTCAAGTTGCCTAAAAGTATGTGGTAGTGTCTGTAGTCAGTAGCGATCTGAGTCCCATTTCAGCTGCATAAACATGGATATTTAGTGCCACCTAAGATGCCACAGGGGATTATCACATAGGACTGGAGAGATGACACATCCTAGAAAAGTTGTGTGCTCTGTGGAGTGGTAGTTACTCCAATAAGACATACAAAATGCCACTACATGACTCTCATATGGCCAAATATACATGACTACTGCGCATTGAATAGCATTCTAGATTCCTGTTACTATATCAAATAGATCTTTATGATTTATAATGGAGCCCTGTTCATTTTAGACTTCATGGACAAATATATCTTCATGCCTGAGTTTGGAGCTAATTCCCAATCTTAACCAGAAAGTGAGCTTCAAATATGTAGATTACATGGACACAAAATATTTTGCAACTCAGGAGTATATTTTCATATGGAAATACTTTTAAGAAAATTTTATGTTTAAATACTAGAGTACCATTTGAACTGCCTGAAGGCTCAAAAAAACCCCAGTGGCTCATATAAGAAAAAAACAATAAATATGAGGAATGTGGATAATGAAAAAGAACAGCAATCAGGTTTGCTGTGTACATAGTGACAAATAGGAACAACAGGAAATACATTCTGAAAGTCAGGGGACTGCAACGGTATGAAAACATTAATGTCCCATAAAAATTGCACTAACTGAACAATTTCTTTAAAAATGGGACTGTATTACCTGCTTTGTTTTAGAATGGAAAATAAAAGTAATAAATAAGTTCTGTATAAATGAGAGAAACTATATTGAAATAAAAATTACAGGTTATTATCATTTGACTAAAATAAAAAATTATCATGAATTATAATTATAATGAAGACTAAAGGTAGAGAAACTGAATTACTTTGAAAAAGTCTGTTTTCATAAATAGCTAGCAGTGGGAATTTACAAATGTTCATTCAGAGAAGCCTGAATTTTTCTTTCATTATATCTGTTTGAAAATAATAAATGAGCTAAAATGCAGTTTATGGATTCTTATTGAACACAGATTTTTTTTTAATTTCTTGGTTTAGAGGTCTTGATAGTAAATTCTGCATATCAGTGTTTTTTAAATTATTTTGCTTGTGAAATGGTATATGAATGTATTTAAATAGTGTTTATCCTAATCACAGTCATACAACTTGTTTTCTTTAAGCTGATCTCTCTTTAGCAGGAACTTCATCTAAAGCTTGTAGTAATCAATAAACAAAGCCCAAGTAATTTCAACATGGCTTAAAATGGAGCGTTAGAACACCACCCCTCTCCCCCCCCCCCCCATTTTTAGCAATAACATTGCAGGTATCAGTAGGAAAATTAATAATAAAGCTATAATATGATTCTTCACTTTAAAGAATAATTTCATGTTATCCCTGACTCTTTGACTTATATATGGAACCTACACTGGCTAAAAGGAAAAATACAGAGGATTACTACCTGATGAGATTTCTGTAATATAGTCTAGATCCTAAAATGGTGCTTTATATTTTTACCTATCTTGTGAAAACTAGAAAAAAGAAATTAACAAATCTTTTAAGCATTTCTGTTAAGCTACATTTTACTTATGTTAGACAGTTGCAGAGTGCTTCTTTCTTCATGATTCTTCACTCTGGAATGCCCCTGGTTTAGTATAATACAAACTTCAAGCTTCAGTTGCTTCCCCAGGTGTAGATTATCAATCTCTGATAAGTAAGTTTATTGTATAGGTACAGGCTAGTCCTGAACTAAATTGTAGAATTATAGGTGACCTATACTAACCTTTTTACCATTTCTGGCTTCTGCACCTTTGACCTTCCAGCTAACTCTTCCCTTTCTTTTTTCTACCTACAATCTGCTTATTGCTGTGCAACTTCCTACTTGTTTCTATGTTATTCTTCAGTTGTGTTCCCTAAATACATCTGTAGCGAGGTTATGAGAGAGATATATAACGCTGAAGACTTCCAGAGGATGATTTAATCCACCTAAATTAGTACTTCAGCTATCAATAAGTTAAACATACCTGGAACTATTTTCTGGCACTGAGTCCAGCAGCCTGGATCCCTACTATTAAACCGTCTGCACCTCAGAAACAGTTTGGCAAAATACAAACTGAGTGTGGAAGATGATCCTGGCCCATAGCAGTTCCTGAGCTCTGCCCAGGAATTGTCAGGAAGAGTGTTAGTTGTTCCAGCCCAAACCCATGCTAGGGTTTGTTCCATTTTTGCCCAAAGTATAAATGACTGAATTACATTTCCCAGAAATGTTCCCCTGCTCTGCTAATGTGCTAAATGTACTAATGTAGCAGATTTAAGCCTGAAAGAACGAGCCTATTTTTATTGCTTGTTTGCTTGCTTGCTTGGGAGACGCCCATGACCAGAGTCCAGTTACTTGGACGGATGGCATGTATGGCAATATGTAAAGCTTGTTCAGTGGCACATACATAGAAGGTAAAATAGGAGAAAGGGTATTTTTCTTCAAATAAAAGGATTACCATCTATTTGGGAGTAGTCCTTTAAAAGCAGAATCTGTAACTAATTTCTGTTAGTTATCTGATTACGTTATCTCCCCCACAGTATCGGTATTATATCACCATGTAGTATTATCCCAGAGGATCCCAGAATTCGAGAAATCTGTTCTGAAGGCACCAGCTGAAAGAAAAGGTTAGCAACACCTCTGTGTCTCTGAGCACCAATGTTGTTCTTAATGCACGGAGGAGAGCAGCAAATGTCAACCTGTGATAGCTCATACCTTGAGTGGCAGCAGAAAAAGATAACTGAAGGGGTTATTCACGCTATCTGCTTTGGGCTATTTTAAACATGTAACTGAGATGTGACTGATATTTGGAAATTAGTTCCTAATTCCCTGTGTAGCTAATAGAGTGAAAGAATTACCAACAGACATTTCAGAATACTACAACTGGATGATTAAAATTAGATTGTATGAACCTTGTAATCTCTAACACAAGTCACTAAATCACTAACTTCTAAACTCAGTGTGAAAGGGAAAAGATTTTCTACCAACTTTTAAATACATCAGTCGTGTCATATTACTCATCCTAATCACTAAAAATACGCTTTTGCTTGCAAAATGGATTTGATACTGACCACTTGTGCAAAGAGAGTAAGAGAGGTGTGAATAATGAGAAGAGGTATTCATTCAGACTGAAAGTACTGATGTCTGTTGCATGAGTAAATTCAAGGGAGAGCCAGAAAATAAATTGGAGTGAGGGTAAGGCAGGTGATTTTTCATTTAGTAATGCTGGCCAAAGCCCTACAGCTTTTGCACCTTGGCTTTTGCTGGAGAAGGAGGAAATCAGGGGGAACTACCTCAGGAGAAATCATATGATGTCTAAGAAAAATCATATAGGACTAAACTATAATTAATGTATTTTATTGTATTGAAATATAGGGGATTTCTGGGTGCTTATCCTCTCCTGCAACAGGATTGCGGGATAAGAAATGGCAAAGCTTCCCCTCTCATTTTAGGTTAGTCACTCAGAGATTTTAGGAAGATACTAATTTTATCCTGGCAAAGACTGCAAGACTACAGTAAAATATGATCACATCCTTTTCCAGCACTGAGAGCCACCTTGGAAGGAATTGCCATCCAACATGTTTTCATTTGTTGAGTGATTTGAATATAAATTTCAGAACTAGTCCTGTAACTCAGAAATAAATTGATGAACAGTTATTGGAGTTACCCAAAAGATTTTTAAGATTTCCTTCATACCAGAAAAAAAACTATAATAAGGATAGGAGAGTTCTAGGATGGACAAAAGACTGCCGAATCCTCTGAGACTTATGAAGAGTGAAACAAGAAACTTTTTTATTATTATTATTATTATTTTCAGGTATCAAGAGATGTCTTTATGAAGCACAACTACTAGAGATGTTATTTTCTCTACTAAAGGTGTCTTTTCTATACATACTCATCCCACAGTGAAAATAAAAGAATACAAACGACAATTTGATTGTGTTCTAAGTTTAAATATTTCCCCAAAATACTTCTTACAAGCATTATTGATATATTGTTTCCAAGAACATTACTTTAAATCAAGCCTATCCATGGTCCAGTGGTCTTAGGGACGAAATGATTGTTAAATGACCATTTAACAAAGCTGAAAAATAATTTTTTATAGAGTCTCATTGGCTTTACTGCAGTATAGGATAGCAACTCTAGGGAAGCTCACACAGCCCATAACTGGCAAGAACAGCTGATAAGGTAGAAATGAGGGTAAAAAAATGGGGTGTGAATGAAGCACCTAAAACTCTGTGGAGGTGTCTGCCCAAAGACAAGATTTTACATGTAAAAAAGGAAGATGACCAATCCACTGCATTAAACAGCAACCAGGGAATTATCAAGAGACTTTTCAAACAAGGAAGGAGGCAACTTGAAAAGAACTCCGTGGTCAGAGACCTTGCAAAGGAAGCGGCAGCAGCAGCCAAGCCTGGCTTGACACCGCTGGCAGTCACCCCGCAGTGCCCCAGCCTTGGCCCCGCAGGACAGAGCAGCCATGCGGCGTGAGCCGCTGCGCTCTGCTGGTGGGGTGGCACTGCAGGGTGCAATACTGAGGGTGAGGGTGCAGGCACCACGCCTCGGCTGTGCAAGCATGACCCGTGGGGTGCTTTCTCGGCAGCGTACCAATCAGTAAGGTGTTGGGAGTGGTAGAGGTGCGCTTGAAGACAGAGCACCCTCATCTCCAAAAGGGAGGCTGTGCACGGAGGGGAACCCACCTTCTTGTAGTGGTTGACAATATGTTGCCAAAAGAAAAACAAAAGTGCTTCCATTTCTAAATATCTTTCAATACATTTTGTATAGAGCTATTTCCCCAACAGCTGAAGAAAAAAATTGCCCTTAAAATTTTAGTTTTAGAGTCCATAACTATTATTATTATGCCGTAGAATCATAGCATGGTTTGAGCTGGAAGAGACCCTTAAGGTCATCTAGTCCAACCCCCCTGCCATGGGCAAGGAGACCTTCCACCAGACCAGGTTGCTCAAAGCCCCATCCAGCCTGGCCTTGAACACTCCCAATGATGGGGCATCCACAGCCTCTCTGGGCAACCTGTTCCAGTGCCTCACCACCCTTGTCATATAAAATTTCTTCCTTATATCCAATCTAACCCTACCTTCTTTCAGTTTAAAACCATTGCCTCTTGTACTATCACTTCAGGCCCTCATAAAAAGGCTCTCTCCATGTTTCTTATAACCCCCTTTTATATATTGAAAGGCTACAGTCAGGTCTCCCTGGAGTCTCTTCTCTGGCAGGCTGAACATTCCCAACCCTCTCAGCCTTTCTTCAAAGCAGAGAGGTTCCATCTCTCTGTGACTTATCTGTGGTTCTTCTCTGGTCCACTGATGCAGTCACTCCATCGTAAAAGGTCACTAGATTAGTCGGGCACAGTCTGCCCTTTGTGAAGCCATGCTGGCTGTCTCTAATTACCTCCCTGTCTTCCATATGTTTTGACATATCTTCCAGAAGCATCTGTTCCACGATCTTACTGGGCACAGAGGTGAGGTTGACTGGTCAGTAGTTCCCAGGGTCCTCCTTTTTACCTTTTTTAAAAATGAGTGTGATGTTTCCCTTTTTCCAGTTACTGGGAACTTTGCCTGACTGCTATGATTTTTCAAGTATGATGGAGAGTGGCTTAGCAACTGCATCAGTCAAAGCCCTCATGACCTTGGGATGCATCTCATCAGGTCCAATGGCCTTGTGTGTGTTCAGGTTCCTCAGATGGTGTCAAACTTGGTCCTCACTTACGATGGGAGAGACTTCATTACCACAATCCTTGCCTGAGTTTCAGGGCACTGAGAGATGTGGGAAGAGAGATCACCATTGAAACTGAGGCCAAAAAATTGTTGAATACCTCAGTCTTCTCCATGTTGGTTGTCGCTTGTTCTCCTGTCTTATATAACAAGTGGGAGTACGTTTTCTTTAATCTTCCTTTTCTGCCCAACATACCTGTAGAAGCCCTTATTATTCATCCCATTCCTTGCCAAACTCAGCTCCAACTGTGCCTTATCTTTCCTAATCCCCTCCCTACACATCCGAGCAGCATCCCTGTATTCTGCACAGAATACATGTCCCTGTGCATTTCCTTCTTACACTTTAGTTTGACCAAGAGGTTCTTTCTCAGCCATGTCAGTCTCCTGCCTTCCTTGTCCAATTTCTTACATGTGGGAACCAAAAGATCCGTCCAAGAATAAAGTCCTTAAAAAGCTGCCAGCTCTGCTCAGCTCATATTGCTGTGAACAGATGAAACAAGATATACTGTTAAAATAACACACACACAAGATGACAGGACTGTTCTATTTTCTTTCAAGGTTAACTTTTGTCACATAGACATCCTGTTCTTTGTTCAGAATTCTATAGATTTATTTATTTATTTATTTTAAATAGAGAAGTACGTACGGATTAAGCCTCCGACTTGCCTTCAAATCCGTAATAATACCAATAAATCCCCTTGGATTGCTTTGAAAATTTAGCACCTAACCTTGTGTCATTAAAAACTGAGCTGTGAAATAGCTGGCATCTGAATGGCAGTCAAATACTCATATTTTACAACTTTATGGTATTACAAGATATATATCCAAAATCCTCAAATTGCTCCGAGGTTGTAATTTCTCCTCTCAAAGTATAAAGGAAGTGAATTTAAATGAAACTGTAATGCAAGATTTTTCTTCATTTACTGAGCAAGCCTGGTCTGATGACACCTGTCACTCCAAAACCTAAAGTATGCTATTAAAGTATGCTATTAGAAGCAGGCAAGCAAGTAACCTAGCAAGCAAAATAAGTCTTATAAAAAAGGCTCTTGATATAAGCTAGCTGATGCTAGTGATGAAAAAAGTATATTTACAGAATTTTGGTAGGCATTGCCTAGTAACTAAAGAAACATCTGATTGAGTTGCTAAGATTTTGAGCATCTGATTTCAAAGAAAATGTATTTTATTTTATTTTTCTGACATACTATTTAATATCAATACCTATTAATGTTCTGTGGTTTAAAACTATTATGTTTCTTATGGCATTCTATTCACTGGACATAAAAAAACATCTTTTATAATAAATAATACAAATTTGCATGTATGTATTTGACATTGGGCCATATTAATTTGCCATTTTACCTCATAATCTCTATGACAGTAAAAAAAAAAAAATAAAACCAGATGCCACAAGCAGTGACAGCAATTTTGTACTCTAGAAAGAATATTGCAATTTTAAAATATACTACTCTCAAGTACATTTTAGCACAGATCGTTTTGTCTGCTAAGATAGTCTGTTATCTTCATTTGAGAGACTTCTTGAAATATAGAGAATACTGAATTAAAATGAGCTGAGTGCATTCTGCATGTGACATCTCTACACAAATTGAAATAACTAATTATTTGTTTGAGAGAATTAATCATGCTTGACAGGAACCACCGATAGTAATATATTTTGTTTCGAAATTCATCTAGTAAATGAGGCTAATATTACCTTCCTTAGTAACAAAGCACAACATTTAATATGTTTGGCTTAGGATTTATCACTAGTGAGCCTAGACTAAAATAACTTCTTCACTTGAAAACCTGAATAGTAATTGTAGAAAATCTTGACACAGGATCCTATTAAAACACTGAAAATATAAAAGCTATGATAGCAATTGAACACACTATTTTCACAGGAAAATTTGGTTTTCCAGATTATATTTCTACATAATGTACTTCTATACTTGATTACTGTAAATGAAAAATGAACACACAATGGAAGTGGTAACATTATATTTACTGCATTGTGTATCAACCCAATGAAAGTGTTTTGTCACAAGATTTCATTTGCACTACTAAGGCTGGGGATATAAGAGTCTGTATCTGTTGCAGGAAATACATTATTAACTCTACAAACATTTTTATCTTCAATTTATAGCTCTTTTACTGTATTAAAATACTTTCCAAATACTGACATACTATCTAAATGCCCTACTTGTCTCTGTGGATTGTGGTAGCTGTTGCTATCTAGCTTGGCATCACTTCTGACTCATGGGCCTAATTATGCAGATGCAGAAAGAAATACTTGTGTAAATCCCCAAGGTCTGACTGACTCCAAGGGACTGCAGGACCTGAGGGAGTTGTCCTTCCTGTTAGGCCACCACAAACATATATGCACACACACCCCCCTTCTATAGACAGAGTCGACTACCCAGGTTACCAAATAGCAGTGCTTTTACTGACAGCACATTGCACAGGAACACCACTGACGTAGGTATGAACAACAGAAATGGCCTGATCCCGCTCTTACTTGCTGCCTGTTTAAAGCCTGCTAGCAGATCTCACCACCCCCAAGGCACATACACAAGCACGGGTCCCACCGGTGCCTGGCTGGGACCTCTGGTCTGTCCCTCCAGTACGCAGCCCTCAGACCCCTGGTCTCTGGACCACGCAGCTGTGACCTCTCTGATAACTCAGACACCTCAGCTTCAAGGAATCAGTCCTCTCTTGTACGTCTGTGCCAGCAAACATGCGGCATCAATTCATACTTCTGGTGAAGCAAGGAGACAGTTGTTCATTTGTCAACATTAGAGACAGACCAAGTTCAAATACAGGAAGAATAATTCAGACTCAGAAAAGTTCCTCAAAAGGCTCCCAAATCTACTAATTCTCTGCTATCTATCACCATCCTATAAATCAGCCAGGCCCATAAATATAGCCAGGCCCATCAGCTCTGAGAGGGATCTCACCATAGATACAAGTATCTCACTAGAAATCCACTTGGCTGCCCTATTGGCTATTCACACCTGGTCATCATCTACTTTCCTGCCAGCAGTGCTCCAGGTGGTGAACTTTGGGCATATTCTCTAAACTGACCAGCTACAGCCTGGCTCGTATGCAAGGTTACTAGAGGGTCTGGGGCTGTAGGAGTCCGTGTCTACGGCAATACACAATTTTATCGTGCTTCATTCTTTCCAAATCTTTTCTCACTTACAGGGCATGCTTTCATTTAACAGCTATGCAGCCTTGCTACCTCTAACAATATTATCTTCACCTGCCATATCCTTTCCCCCGCCTTTTCGTTTCACTCGCTGCCTGTTATAATCAGCTGTCTCGCTGGCAGAATGGATAGCAGAAGAGGTTAAATGCAGACTGTGCACTTGAGCTCCTTCTCCGTCTGCCTGCACTGCAAACATGATGGGGAAAATCATAGTAAGGTTGACTGTACAAATAGTCCATGTCCATTTATTGTGTATTTCAAATCATGCAACTTCATTATTTTGTGACTTGCTTTTGAGTGGGCTTGAAGAAGGGAGGGGGTTTTGTTGTTGCTCTTTTCTTGAGTGCTCTGTAGTTCAGTTAACATAACAGATCCTTGCTGAGGGGTTAGCTGGTTTTAAATCCTCCCAAGAATCAGGGAGAGCACTTCTGAAGACACACTGTTAAAAAACATGTTTTGCCCCCCTCCAGTAGCAGCTGAAGTATATTAAAGCCACACATCTTAAAAAAAGCAGTATCTAAATCTTAGCTGTACCCTATAGGATCAATATTTCCAATGGAGTTGTATCTTCAAAATACTGTATTCCAAAATTTCACTTCAGGAGGTTTGAATGGACTTGGTGCTTTCCAGAGATCACTCTTCCAATCATAAATAGTAGAGATTGTATTACTTTAGATACAGTGAGGTCCCATAGGAATGAAACATGATCAAAGATTCTTTTCTGGTTTTTATAGTTCCTTTCTGTGGCAAATGAGTAAATGTGAACTGAACACTTGGTTTGCCTGAGGCAAGCTTATGAACACAGCTCCACTCTTTTTGCAGCTTATATTGTCTTGTGTTTGGATTTGATAACTCTTCAAAATAAGCCTAGGTTCCCTTCTCTAGTGCAACTGTCAGCTTCTGTAGTGATTCCCTCTGAACTGATTCTTTTCAACAAAATGATATGGCACAATTGCACAAAACCGCATGTTCTTGAATGAAATAATAAGGGTGTGCTTCAAAGACAAAGAGTCAGTTCAAACATAGAAATAATTTATTTTGCATTCAGTCTGTTAACATTTAGGCTTTAATAATTCTACTTAAGTAGCTGGAAAAAATCATAATCTTCCATATTAATTATCATGTCATTATACAGTCTAAAATTTTTCTCTTTGGTACAGAATAGAAGAAAAGTTTGTCAGTTTATTTTTGTCTGTCTGGAGCTTAAGTTTCTTTGCACCGAACTTTAAGCTAAATATTTTAAATGTATAGTAAATCCTTACCCTTGTATGGAATGCAAGATATCTTTAAAGGGCTTAACCTGGCTATATTTTCAGCTTGATTTCCAATGCAAGTTGAGCTAGGAATAAAGTTTTAATTAACTGATGCTGATGAAGGCCTGCAACATTGATCACAAGGGGGGGGGGGTTGCTTTGTTTTGGGGGATTTTTTTGCAAGGTGAAGAGTCATGGGAAGGTGTTCAATTTTATAAAAGAACAAAGAAAGAGAAAAATATTTGAGGAAAAAAGGAATCTCTGGAGGCATGTCCTGTGTAAGGCTTTTCTTTGCATTATTAAAATGCTGTATTTATAGATATATACACACAAATATGTATGTGTGTATATATATATATATAGCTATGGGTATTTAAATTGCAGTCTCTGTCATTACAGAATTATGTCTCAATACAGGAATATTTGATTTATGATATAAACAGAAATACTAGAAGAAATAAGTTAATTCATAACATATAATATTAGAAACTGAAGATAACTTCTTGTTGAGTTTGTATCTGTCTCAAAAGCAACATGAATCCACTTGTAGGGATTCAGCAGTTTGCAATTCACTAATATTATACCAAGTAAACATGTGTTATCTCCAAAAAAATCTTTCATATTTTGTATTTTTTATCAAAATATGTTTAAGTAGAATTATTCCATTCTGTGTGTCACAACCGGACCAGCATGCTAACCTGGGTAGTGCAGGAGGTCGTGGAAAGCTCGAAATCCCCTTGGAGTAGATTAAGGAGAAACGATGCCAAACGACCAATCAAATTGTTATTGAGCACAAACATAAACAAAACCGAAACAATCGTGTGATAACTCAAGAAATTGCTGTCTGCCAAGTGAGTCAGAAAATTGAAGGGAAAGCAAATATAATTTGTAGTGCCATATTTTAACCCAATTAGTGCAAAGTGACTGATGAACAAGGCATGTATAGATTAGCAAAAAGGTGGATGGCATGATAATATTGATGGCGTATTCAGAAATTGGAAATTTATTTAGATCATTGTATCATTTTAATTAACCAGGTTTCAGACGGTGTTGTGATTTAACCCCAACTGGCAACTAAGCACCACGCAACTTCTCACTCACTCCTCCCCCACACAGGTGGGATGGGGAGGACTATTGGAAAGGAAAAAAAACAGTAAAATTTGTGGGCTGAGATAAGAACAGTTTAATAATTGAAATAAAATATAATAATAATAACAATAATAAAATAATTGTAATGAAAAGGAAGATAACAAAAAGAGAGAGAAAAAAAACCCAAGTGATGCACAATGCAATTTCTCACCACTTGCTGACTGATGCCCAAGCACTGACCTTCCCCTCTTGGCCAATTCCTCCCAGTTTATATACTGAGCACGACATTCTGTGGTAGGGACAATCCCTTTGGCTAGTTCAGGTCAGCTGTCCTGGCCATGCTCCCTTCCAGCTTCTTGTGAACCTGTTCGCTTGCAGAGCATGGGAAACTGAAAAATCCTTAACTTAGGATAAGCGCTACTTAGCAATAACGAAATACATCAGTGTGTTATCAACATTATTCTCACACTACATCCAAAATACAGCACTGTACCAGCTGCTAGGAAGAAAATTAACGCTGTCCCAGCCCAAACCAGGACAGCTGGAAAATTACAAATATGAATCAATGGAGAATGGAGAATTCCAATCGCAAATCAAGAATAAAATTTAGAATAATACAGGGATTTGAGGGTGGAGGGATGTTAAAAATCCACGACAGTGTTGTGAGGTTTTGGGGGGTATTGCTGCTGGCTGCTCATGGCTTGGATGGGCATACTCAGTGCTGGGTGAAAAACTGGCTGGATAGCTGGGCCCAAAGATTTGTGGTAAATGGAGTTAAATCCAGTTGGCGGTTGGTCACAAGTGGTGTTCCCCAGGGCTCAGTATTGGGGCCAGTTCTGTCTAACATCTTTTTCAGTGATCTGGATGAGGGGATCGAGTGCACCCTCAGGAAGTTTGCAGATGACACCAAGTTGGGTGGGAATGTTGATCTGCTTGAGGGTAGGAAGGCTCTACAGAGGGATCTGGACAGGCTGGATCGATGGGTCGAGGCCATTTGTATGAGGTTCAACAAGGCCAAGTGCCGGGTCCT
>JAVJGG010000008.1:19766857-19793554 GCA_035590195.1 Aviceda cuculoides | reverse complement strand
GTTGTCAGACATTGGAACAGGCTGCCCAGGGAGGTGGTTGAGTCACCATCCCTGGAGGTGTTCAAAAAGCGCATAGACGAGGTGCTCTGTAACATGGTCTAGTGGGCAGGGATGATGGTTGGACTCGATGATCTTGTAGGTCCCTTCCAACCTCAATGATTCTATGATTCTATGAAATTAAATTAAAGGTCAATACATACAATGCGTGTGCAGAAAAAAACCTTAATTATGCACAAAGTTTCCAAATTAGCTGTTCTTAGAGAAGAGATCTTGTATCCTTTGAAAATAACTCTGTAGTAGCATCATCATAATGTGCAGCCATAACCAAGAGGTAAATATATTATAGCTTCCTACTAAGATAAAAAAGAAAATAGTAAACATTCTGATGCCACTGTGAACCTCCAGGGCATACTTAAATTTTAAATACTGAGTACGGTTCAGGAACTATAATATCTAACATGACATAGTAAAACATCCTTAGAAAAAGTAGTAAAAGGCTGACAAAGATAACTGAAGTTAGAGAATAGCTAGTGTACAATGCAAAGAAAATATGTCTCTTTAGCTAGGGAAAAGATAGCAGGGATAAAAGGTAGTGACTTACGTAAAATAATGAGTGCTGTAAAATGAAAAGTGTTTCAGAGGACAAGATAAGCACATTCATTCTTTCTTTATTACAGCAAAGGAGTTTTTTCTTTATGACAATACAAGAATTTGCTTTGCCCACTGAAGTTATAGAGCAGTGGCAGAAGTAAGTGAGAATATAACCCTATAAACTTGTTTTTTTTCTGAAGCTGCTGCTGGTGATCACTAGACTGATAAATGTTGAGGTTCAACGGCTCTTTCATCAGAACTGCTCCATGTTCTTACAGGCAGTTTTTATTGTTCTTTTTTGAAACATTCAAAATCACTGAAGGTCTGTGATGGTGTGTTTCCAACTAATTTCCATCATGTGACCTATATTTTTCTTTCTGAAACAACAGGAAGCCCTCCATTTCATTCTTCTTTATGCATTGGAGCCACTGTAAAGGAAATTTTCTTGTTACTGTATTTTACCAGTAATGCAGATGTTGTATCAGCAGCAGGTGCCCTCTGAAGTCTATTGTAAAAGGTTTGTTCAGCACAGGCCTGTGTTACTTAGTAAAGGTCTAGGCACCTTCCCAGCTTCATATTGAGCAATTCTGGCAATTTTAGCAATCACTACTGTGTTTATGTTATACAACCATGGGATTACTCAAACCCTTCGAAAGCAGTTTCAGGCAGCCTGAACTTTGACTGAGTTTGTAACTTATCCCACAAACGTATTTTGGTGCAATGGTACCAGGCATCTGATGGAGGCACCTGTCAGGCTCCTGTGCCTGCGGTCAGACAGGCTCTCTCTCATGCCTGCCTGTTTGAGGAAGGTCCTTGACTTGCAATATAATACACCAAAAACCCACAAAAAATGGGAAGAAACCCACACCAATTTTCTGTTCTTTAATGCTCTGAATTAGAAGAACTGGGTGTGTTTTAAAACCCACACCAATAATACCTGCATGAGTGAGGCACATAGGTAGTTTGGCTGTATAGAACACAACACAAAATAAAAATTAACCCCTACAGCTATTTAGCCCTTTGACTCACTGAGAGTCACAGGCCACCATTATAGATGAGACATGTCATAGCTTTTGATACAAAGAAATTAATAACTTCCATATCCATAACTTTTTTTCTCACCTGCTACCCAGGTTTTTTAGTTCAAACGATCTTTCTTTGCTTTAGAGATTTAACAGTTTCCTAGGACTAGTAATGTTGCATAGAAAATGCATGAAAACATACTAAGTTTATTATTTATGTTACCATCATCTAGTTTGGATAAAGTCAAGGAAGTTTATTTCCATCACTTCAAAGCTAGCATCTTTATGTTCAGAAATCTACCCACAGTTTTGTTTCCTTAGGCCTTTAAAATTCTTGGAAATTTCTTTACACTCAACAGACTACTTGTTGCTAAGCTGCCATTTTTTATGCTGTGCTCATCCATTTATGAAATTGTCAGGCTATTTAATACTATACCAACTTTAAACTTCACATCTACAGTGAAAGGCATAGATTTTTTTGGATGACAGTTGCTAAGCATAGATTTATATAATACGTTTTGTTATATATGAACTTCCTCTGATCAACTGCAGGTCTGTGGGATTGTTAAAAAGCCTTAGAGCTGCTACTAATAAATCTCCTGAAAGTTAAATGTTTGGGTTTAGGTTCATCAATTTTCTTTAAGTAATTTGTAGAGAAGGTAGAGCAACATACCTGTCCAGGCAGGTGTAAACAAAAGCTCATGCACCTGCAGCTGCCCGGGATCAGGAATCTAAGCTACAAACGCAGTGCACACAACCACTGAGCGTGCAAGTGAGAACTACCTAAAATAGCTGAGAGGAAATGCTGAAAATGGGAAGATCCAGGCCTTCAGTTCATTGATGGCTATTTTGCCTAATATTTTTTTAATGTTAAAGGATCATAAACTTCAAAATGTAATCTATAAAACATCTTATGCAGAGCCAAAACCCAGGAATTTTGTATGATAAATGCCCAGATTAATAGATTAGGAAGTCATATCCTTCCCACACTTGTGTTCATGCTCTCTTTCTCTGGCCCAGTGAACCTTTCATTCTTTGCTGTCTATGACACGTTTGTGGCAATGTGGAGACTGTGTTCTGTGAAGTCCCCTAATCATAGTTTGGGCACCAGCTGCAAGGTCGTTTATCAATTTTTCCTAATTTCACTTTGCGGTCAGTCATCATAGTCTCTCATTCTTAATTCCACTGTGCTCAACAATGACCCCTTGTACAGCAGATTCTGAATGCTCCTGTCCATCCCCTTGCAACTGATCCAGCATGAAATAACACTTCATTGAACATGAATGATCAGAGGGAAATGCACAGATACAGTAATAACTGTTCTTTACACATAAAAAATCTGACAGGGAAATTATGCAATATGTTGTGCAGTATGGATCCTTGACTTCTGGACAGTGTGAGAAAAAAAGCCTTTATGATGGTATAATTAGCGATTATTTTAATTTTTGGTGTGTCAAGACTATTAATAATTCATCTTAATCAAAATAAATATAATTTTCCAATGCTTATAATAGGACAAAAGGAAAGGCTTTTAAATGATAGAGAGCTGTAATATATCAATTTTGAATACTACGCAAACAGGATTTCTTGATGAAGTATATGTACATACATAAGAAGAACTTGAAGGAAAAGTACTGAGAGGAAGCAGAAAACTGTGAGCTCCAGCTAGATGTGGGATGAAGGAGACATTGCAACACACCAACAAAAGAAGCAATAAGGAAATTTAGGTTCCCGGAGGCTAGGAAGAGTGCAACAATAAGGCAATAAGAAGAAAATTGGAAAAAGGAAGGAAATAGAAACAGGTATAACTTATTAGAAGGAACAAAATGATCATATGAATGGGACAGAAAACTGGAAGTGAGAGTAGGATGAAACATGAATAAAGAAAAGGAGGAAAAGATGCATAAAACCATAAGTAGTAAGAGAGCATAAATGTACTTTCTTTCCAGGTCTTACATTTCCATGCAAGGATTCAAAACTGAATCCTGAACCACAAATTATTAAATAATTTAATATCTCTGTTTAATACAAAAACCCTCTCCTCCTAAAACAGCATGATTTTTGATTCTAAGACCCTTGGTATATGATCTTATTTACGTTCTGCAATACAGTGACCAGGGCTCAAAACCCAATATATTACTTTTGGTAAGTTATGTTAGCATCCCAGACAGGTTTGGCCATGTAGTTTATTGGCAGATCCAAAATTACATGAATTAACATGATGTAGAATGTAGTTCATGGCCACTTTTGACAGCCTCCTTTTCATTAATTTCAATTATAAACAATTACCCATTGTTTGACTGTATATTATTCAAAAGAAATGTTGAGACCATGAGAAAAGTGATTTCTATGGCAAAGGTTCATTGTATCAAAAGTTAAACTCAGCTGAACACAAAGAGAATTTCTTGCTTAAATATTTCCTAACATCTCTTATAAAAAAGAATTTTGACACTTCAGGTCTCATCCAAAATAGATTAAGATATATGCTAAAGAGAAATATGTTCTCAGCAAAGTTTCTGCATTTAAACTGTCCATCTTAGAAAGCCTGATATCAGTTATTCAAAATTCATGCTTATCGATGCAGTCATGTCTAAAGTATTTGTCTCTCCAAGGAGTTTGGAATCACTTCATGCAAACTCTAGTATATGCATTCTTCATGCTTCAGGTGTCTCCATTCAAATTTTACTTTGGCAGAACTTTTAACCTATCTGTCATGCATCCCGCTCATATCTTCATCAACATATTTTAGTATATCTTCTCATAAATCCTGTGTATGTTAAGTATATAGTATGATCCATGTTTCAGAGAGGTGGGGAGGGGATTTTAGGAACAGGGAGTACATGATTCTCCCAGGTTATACATGAAAACTGGAGAAACAAAGGGATTGAATCTTTAGTCAGTCTGAACTGTCCACCCATCTAAACTATCCACCCATACAGCAGAGAGTGCAGCTGGATCTCAATGTAGCATGAAGTCAGAATAAATCTGGAATGTCCAGATGAACCCAAGAAATATGAAGAACTCCTAGATCCTATATCACAGATTTTTTTTTATATCCCAGGCTAACATTTTAGACACAACCATTCGAACTATGTGTGATTCAAGCCAGCTGTTTTGCCTCAACAGGTATATTTTTTTGCCACTAAGAATTTATTTTCTTGTTGATCCCCATATTAAGCAGCATCCAGACTCATTTGCTGTTCATGTCTCTTACTGCAATTAAATCCTGAACCACACAGCTGTGCACATAGACTTTTTTTTCTTTTTGAGGGGGAAGAGTTCTTTCATTATTTTCCAATAAAAGGAGACAATAAAAGTTGAAAACTGAATTGTTATGTGTCATTCCATTATAGTCTTGATAGTCTGACTTAAGAAAAGCATAAATTATTTCAATGTTAATGTTTGTCAGAGTCTTAAGATTCTTGCCCTTTGAATTTACATAAGGGAAACTGGGTATGGGCAAGTTTAAAACACGCACGCTAGACTACTAATTGTGTTACCTTCTCCACTTAAAAGAATCACCTCTGCAACACATAAAACCAGGCATTTTTATTTTTGCACTGTGACATTTTCAGGATTCAAATTCCTTAAAAACAGGTTGTGTCAAACAAAGCCAGGATACGAGTTTAACATTGTGCTCTATGTCTTCACTTGCATTCTATACACACATGTCCAAGATATAAGGGAATCATGGTAAAAGCATAACATTCAGTAAACTGCTCTGCAAATATTGCAAAACTTAAGACAGCTTAATTGAATGTATTTACAACCATATTTGTACATTTTCATAATGTATTTATTCTTTTACATTCCAAACCATTGTACACTTATTTTGCTCTGTAATTCCTTACCATACTAAATATACTCATACCTCAACATCCCAGGATACTTCTTAAATACTAGTTTTGTTTTCAACTAAGATTTCAACAATTCTGACTGGACCAGTTTGACACAAAAGTCATATAATACACCTGCAAACATTTGCACTTTCATATGACAGCACTGGAAATTTCCTATTTATGACATACTGCTAACCACGTCGTTCCTACTTAAACTATGTCCCACTTGCAGGGAAGACTCAGCCTTCAGTTTCCAGTCTCTTACACAGAGCAAGCAGACATAATCTGATACAAGCTTTTGGTAAGCAAGGTGAAGGCAGAAGCTTTTTGGTTGAAGAAGTCATTCATTAGCATAAGTATGCTGACACTCTATGTTGATTTGACCATTCTAGAAAAATTACTACTAGTTTTTTTGTTTGTTTGAATTTGGTTTTGGTTTGGGTTTGTTTTGTTTTGTTTTGTTTTGTTTTGTTTTTTCCAGTTAATGAAGTCCTCCATTCTGTGCATAACATTAACTTCAGTGCCATTTTAGTTCAGGCTTTTTCTTGTCTAATTCTAATTTTACAATTAATTATAATTTATGACAATATAAATTAGGGAACATATACTGAAATTAAAAAGGACATAGATCTTATCTGATTATTGGTCAAAGAGTTTTTTGGTTTGTTGGGTTTTTTTTCTTTTAATGGTTGCTTTTTACGAGGGAGGAAGGGAAAGACAGCAGTCAAGCAAGTAAAGTTCACTGAAGACCTCGGTTTCATTTTCTTTATAAGTTTTTTTTTTTTTTTTTATGACTGCAAGTCAGTTCCCTAATGTGAGATACACATAACCAAAGATATCTTAGTTTCCTGACATAGAAAATACGTTTTTAAAAGATTATGCATTGTGTAATCTCATTCCAGCAGAATCCTGCCATGTATTCTTCTGCAAGGTTCCTCACACATAAACATGTTACATAAAGATCTTAAATAAAATATAGCCACAATTTAAAAAAAAAAAAAAAAAAAATCATCTGAATTTAAAGAGCAAAGAAAATGGTTTGTGATTTTAAGAAGTGCTAAAGATTCACAATTTACAAATAAATGAACAATGAATCCATTTGTTGTTCAGAACTGCACAAAGAAAGATCGAGAACTTGCACAAAAACAACAAAGTAATTTACCTACGATAGCTGCACAATGGATCCGTTATTTCAAAACTTGCTTTTAATCACAAAAAATATATTTCTAAATTATGTCTATATACATAGAGCTCATAAAGAATACGTAGTATGGTGTAAACTATTCATGAGGTAAAGTATAACATGGATAAATCTATAAGAATGACAAGCAGATTTACAATTTCAGACAGGTCATACTATTCGGTATTTTTCTACACTTCACTGTTGGGGTTTCTACTAATTTAGGTGCCTAAATCTGGGTTAGTCACCTTGGCACCTTTATAAATCAAAGAAGAAACCCATGCACCTCAAGCGGGTGATTCATTTGTATGCCTGTATTCAGATGAGAAGAACCAGCCGGAGGGAGGTGTCTGTTTTTCTCGTTTTTCTTTTCCTACACAAGGCCCTGGACTAACTAATACTCACTGATTACAGCAATCCAATGAATCTAATGTTTTCAAATAATGCCATTTTATGCTCTGAAGTCCTCTGAAGTTTAATTATATGGACATGTTTTGCAGCTTACTGTATCAAATTTCTCCCTTATCCCTGAAATCTAGCTGGATACCTAAACCTTAGGTCACCAGGAGCTGCGGCTACAATTTTCTGAGTACTTTTTGTCCTTTCTGGTTAATGAAGAGATATCATTTACCTCTTTTGCATGTCATTTGGCAGCTCAAAATTATCCACTTTCTGAAGAACATAACAGTGCTTGATTTCAGAGCAGGGAAATTGTTTTTGTTTAGTTTGTAGTTGAGTCTTGCAGTTATGTTCTAAATGGAATTCCCGGCATAGTTATTTAAAATAAATGTTTGTGCAGCCAGTTCCTTCTAGGCTTTTATCAGATTTTAGAGCTTCATCTCGCCCAACTTAATATTTATCTTAAGAAATGTCAGTGTCCACAGTGTGAAAGTCTGCATCTGAACTAGTCATTTTGGGCACCTTTTGCAATCACTGGAAAGAAACACGCTTTTAAAGTGTGATTTATTTCACCTGTAGAATGAGATGAATCATCTCCTAGAAATACTGATTTTGCTACTCTAGCTATAAGAAAAAGCTTAGGATGTGTAATTCTGATGTGGACATTTACACAGTAGATATCTGTATTTGAGAACACTCTATATTAATGCAATAAAGAACCGGATATTTATTCATTAAGCCTGCTACTACAAGTCGTCTTTCTTTTTCATTTCATATGGGACAAATGACCATTTTCAGTTCATGGATAGCCTGGAAAATATACAGATGTAGAAACAAGTTAAAAAACCCTAAACACTTCGTTTCCACACTATGTCTACATGTGAGATTTCCCACTATGTGACTGAAATATGCTATCGAAATCTTTACAAAATTGCACTTGGAAGCATTTTACCATTAAGTAGAAAAACAAAACCAAGAACTCTACATTAGGCAATAGCAACTACTGCGAGAGATTACTTTAACAACTCTGCTGAGTACTCATTACTTGCTTACAGAACAAATTTCTGACTGAAGTGATGCACAAAAGGTACTTTTCATGATAAAGAGAGTCTCTCCAAGTTAGCATTTCCTATACTTAACCATATCATGCCAGTATTAATGAGTATTAATTGACTGTGCTCTCACACCTATGTTCACTATATGTGTCATTCATTGGACAATCAAGGTTAATATTTTCAAGCTTAAGCAAATGAAGTAAACCATTTCTAAATTCAACCTTTCTTATCACCCAGGTGGGTTGTAAGATGCCACCTTCAAACATCTAATGGCACTGGGTGCATAGGGAGATATATGTACATGAGGGATCATGAATTCTATTTGCCTACACATAAGCACCTAATATCATCTGGGATACTTCAGAGCCTCCCCTTTGAACTTCTCTTGCCACTCCAAAATTTCATCTGTGTCATACCTGCCAGTCCAGTGTGGATGTCTTAAATAATTTGGGGCATCTCAGATGGTATTAGACACTTCTGTGGGGGCAACTAAACTGAACGCTCGTCTCCTTAAATATTTCACCTTTGGAACAATATTTCTTCCTGGAGGCCTTCAAAAGCAGCTCTCTCTACTGACTTTTGTTAGGGACAGCCTCTACATTAGAAATAGTTCACCAAGGATACCAGACTATACACAGAACCTAGCCATCTAAGTGAAGAAGACTGAATATGAACCTGGTTCACAGACCTAAATCTGAAGAGTAATAGACTTCCGCAAGAGTGGGGTTTTATTTATTTATTTATTTAGTTATTTATTTTTATGCATTTTTTAAGCATCATGTCATCATGGAAAATCTGGGGTGACAGAAGTCTAAGTTGCTTATACCTCAGCTTTGACTGCTTTTCAAATCCTTAGAGGGTGACGGATTTGGCAGCTCCATAGATCCCTAGGGGGAAGCTGTGGACAGCCAGTGATTACAGGCTGTGTCATTCCCTGCCACCGCATTTCTTACCTTTGCTAGCAATTTTCTCTATGGTTTAATTTCCAACAGTTGCAGTCCTGCATGTGGAAATCAAAGTTATGCTGATTTAACGATTTTGAGCAGTCTCCCTGCCCCAAGTGTACCTAATCCCCATGTACTATGAAGCAGAACTATAATGAGGGAATTTGTAATGAAATGTAAGGTTATGCCAATGTGAGCAGCTTTACACTGGATTTAGAATAAGGCTGAAGAATAATTATTCTGCTGAATATTTTATACATTCTCATATAAGTTAGAACAGATATATTGCACGGATAATCTATTTTTAAACAGAAATATTCCTGAAGTTACCTTTACATATTGAGATTCAATTCTGAGTTGGCAGTGAGCCTGTATTACCTAGTATATACACAAGTGCTTGGTATGGTAGATGCAAAAATGTCCAAGAACTTGATATTCTCAGACTTGAACGTATGTAACTAGCTACTGACTTCTAAGATATATATGATCTGCTGATTTTCAATATTGAGATTTTAAGTATTACTGTGAGAAAAATAACAATTTTTCTTCTTTTGTGGTGAATGTATGAAGTCAAGTTCCTATTTTACAAGAAGGAATATAAGAAATGACTGTTTTCAAACAATATTTCAATTTATGAGCCAGTAGATTGGTTGTAAAGTTATTTTCCTAAAATCAAACTGCTTCTGTTGGGAATAAGATACAGTAGTCCTGGAGAATGTCTTCTTCCAAGTAACAGAAATCTGTTTCCCTAATATTCTTTTTACATTTCTGAGGTACTGTTATTCTACTGTATTATCCTTCACAGAATATTTTCAATTCTGATATTTTGATAAATATTATACCAATTACACTGGATGCTACATTTGGTAGGAAAGCTAGATTTGAATCAAACTTCTACCAAGGTTGGAAATATGGTCTGTGAGCAGCCTGGGATCCTGATTTCTGATTTGTGCATACCACACAGAAGCTTCAAATGTGAGTTGTAAATATTGCATTTGATATTTTATTCACTCAGCTGGAGATGTCCTTTGGATTAGAAAAAATCTGGAGACAATGAGACACATTCACAGACATGAACATCTACAAAGATCTGGATGCCAGCACTGGGATCATGATAAATTGTGCATGACTAAACACACATTTTTTTAAAGTTGGAGTAATCTGTGAACAGTTGGAAGCTCTCTATTAAAAATGTTTCCATTTTTAGAAAGTTTACATTTCTTTTTTTCAATGTGTAGATCTTAAAAGACTGAACACATATCAAAGAAGTTTTACTTTGGAAAAGAAAAATAAACCTTTCTTTATATGTCATGCACATCCATTTTGCATATAGAGTGATAAGGAATTGGTTACCAGTATGATGTACTATTATATTTGCTGCTTTCATCAGAAACAATTCTGTGGGAAAATGTGCCTAATGTTAGAAAGCCTCAGCAATATAAACAGAAACTGGGGGTGGGGAGGGGAGAAAAGCAAGAAAGCGGTATTGTAAAAAGAGCCAATGTGCAGCTGGATTGTGAGCATATAAAACTAAACAGAGGTGTATGTATGGGAGATGCTGAAAAAGTGCACCATGTCCTGTTCCACGTGAATTTGATAAATAGTTTTATACTTGGTTTTGTACCATCAAATTCCATACATGCGCATAGTCAAATGTCTATGTTTCTCACAACATTACAGAATTATTCATGTCATTTATTACTGCTATTTGATAACAGTTACAAGGGCATTTTTTAAGCCTTTGCAGAAATGCCTTCTTTATTTATTCCTCATGCAATAACCAACACACAGTCATAGATAACAGGGTACATTTTGTTATGCCCAGTCAACTGTCAGCACAGTAATAAGGAAAGACTTCTAGAGTGTGCATTCTGTTGTGGAAAACCTGTATTTAATTCATAATCACAATGCACGGTGTTTCTGGTGTTTGCTCATGGACATGAAGGTCTGAGCCATTAAAACTTGTCTAACTTTAAGCTCATTGTGAGTTATTTTAATAGAAGTAATTGGAAAGAGTTTAAGTAATTGACAAATATATTCAAAGGAATTTATTTGGGCCTTCTAAACATATAAAACAATCTGAATAATATAGAGAGCTTTCTAGATACATTTTAACATGAGTACTTTTTAAATAATGGTCAATTGATGGCAGTTTTCTGTAGAAGAGAATGATACTCAAGGAAATCATCTCTTGTCTATGCCAAAATAGTTCCCTTAAGTCAATTAATGTTAGCTTAACAGAACAATATTATGAGACAGGTAACTCCCTGAAAGCATCCTTTAGGATGCTTTGGATTTAGACAATCCAAAACTGTCTAAATAATTTGACCGGTTTCATACGATTAAAAGTCTGTTCTATATGCAAAAGAATTTTTAAAAACTTACTTTTACTTTTAAGCAATATTAGTATTTTGATTGCAAAAACACATATGCAAATATGTATTGATCAATTCTAATTAAAGGCAAAGTAACAATATTCTTACCTTCGGATCTTTTTACTGCCTTATTTGTGGCTTTGCTTTCAATGCAAAAATTTTCAATAAAATTGGACCACAAAATGGCAATAATAAAGAGCTCTACTAAATAATGGTTATTAAATTACATTTTTCTATATAGATCTTTACTAATACTGATTATATTTCTAGCATCCCTCACTGTCAATAATAAAGCTGTAAATGTAAAAAATAACTTAAAGGAAAGGTCCAAAAATGCAAGGTAACCAACAGTTCCATAAATAGAAGATCAAAAGATTAGTCTCTCTTTTGAAAAATGGATTTTAAACACTATTATATTGGTAGAAACAAATTAAAAATGGCATCCTCAGAGTAATAGGAGAAGATTTACCTATTTTGCTTGATCAGTTTTTCTATTGAGTTCAACTTGAATTACTCCATATTTATAAAGACTGTGATGTTGTCTAGAAAATTATATTCTTGGAGTCTAACTATCTCGCATTTTTAAAGGAATTAAATCAGGAAGACTAATTCATTTTTAAAAAAAAAAAGAGACATAATGTTATGTTATTTTTCTTGATTTTTTTACTTAACCAACCAAAACCCTACAAAAATGTAATTTCTTCTATGATTTCTTTAATGTATTAAAAAACATTAACAGCACTGCCACAGCTATAGCACTGATGAGTTTATTCCCTCTTCTGGGGAACACCCTTATTTTGCCTTTTAGGTATTGCTTCTATAAGCACTTCGAAGATATTTTCTTTTGCACTTTTTCCTTTTTTTCTTTTCTTTTTTTTTTTTTTTTTTTTAGCAGCAACTGTTTTATCCTCACTAGAGAAATAATCAATGCAAAGAGAAAGAGAAAAGAAAATTCTGCATCACACTTGGCTGTAACTGATCTATAATGGCCCAATGGATTTGAAAAGAACTGGGTAGGGAAACTGAAGAGCATAGACTTGATTTCATTTTGTACATCCAAGCTTTTGAATATAAATCCTCAGACACAAGAATGACCACTTTGTGCCAGTATTGTTTTCTCTATCTTCATATAAAAATCTGTATAGACTAATTCATTTAAAAATAGCTTTTCTAGCACTTATGTCCTTGACCTTCCTCCTATCTCAAAACGAGTAGCAGCAAGAAGGAAATTAATAAAATCTCTAATAAACAATAACACAAAAGAAAAGGACTTTTTGACACATAGAACTGAGAAATGCAAGGCTTCGCAATAGTCTCAGAGGGCCTTAATTTTACTTACCCCAGAGGACTTTAATTTTAATTACTTTTACTTATGTTTGATTAACACAAAAGATGTTCATATATTAGAATGGGCTACAATAGGAAAGAAGTAAGTATAACGCCCATGTATAAAGACAGGCTAATGTGAAAAAAAGACTTTCTAGTAAATCTGGTTGACATTCTGGGAAAGAAAAGTGCTACAATGAATAAAAAAGAATTGGAAAGATAGAGAAAATGCTAACATTTTAGAACAGACTTAGAATATTAAACTATAAAATTTACAAGCAGCATTTTGAGGAATTTAATTATTAATTTCACTGAAATTAATATTTGTTGCAGATCTGATTCCACAATGATATTCATACTTTGAAATCAAAGGGATTCTTTGAAAGAAAAGGTACCATGACAGATTAAAAATGATGAGGTAATCTGTTTTTTCAAAAGTCAGCTGCTTTTCCTGTAAATGTAATATTGTATAGCATAACTCAGCCTATCAGAAGTAATTTTAACTCTTATACATAAAAAAGGGATCTTAATGGATCACAGAAACCAAGATTAAGACTATACACTATTTTGATTTAAATTCATTTCCTTTGAAGTCAAAGGTAAAACTGTTGTTTTTAATAAAAGCAGAGTAAACAGAATGGTAAGAAAAACTTAAAATTTATTTAAAAAATTCTTCCTAAATTCTGTTTAGATGAAACTCCAGAACATGTTGATACAGGTGTATAAAAAGAATCTGAAAGCCAAATTTGGCTTTTACTGTGGCTAGATTTTACATAATCTAAATAAAACAAATAAATAATTTTATTTTTTCAGCATAAGAGAAGTTTCACATGAGAATAATGTTTTATTTTGGATAAATTAAGGCAAATTGAAAATCTGTAAAAAAGAAATTGAGAATATAAAATAAAATTGAGGATAAATTGGGGATAAAAATTATCAAGGCACACAAAACAAATCTACCAGCTATGGCAATTAATAGAAGTAATCCTATTTTGAAGGTCAGTATATAGGTAGAGTAATCATATTTCTATTGTGTATGAATATAATGTAATCAAAAAGAAGTTCTGGGAATAGAATTAAAATTCAATTTCTAAGTTCATTAGGTTTCTGTTTAGGAGAACTGAATACTAATGTCTATATTTAATTGTGATTATAATTCTAGAATCTTCTTGGTTTGGTCTTGGAAGCTTATGTTTATGTGAAGCAAAATTTTTAGCAAGGTAACATCTTTTATTCAACAAGTTGTTATAGTAGGGGAAAAATGGATATGCTTGTTTGTGGAAGACTAATTGCAATTCAAAAGCCAACTGACTGTGGAAAACCAATATTGAAGATTTTGCAGCTGATTTCTAATTAGGTCAGAGAAGCATTTAAAAGATTTAAACCAGTATAATTAGGCTTCAGAACTGAAGTTCAGTTTGTGTTAGGAAACAAAGACTTCCATGCATTCTGATGCTATTAGAAGGAAAGACACATCTTCAAATCAAATGTCCCAAGTAGGACACTGCATGTATTTTTTCATCTCAGATGGTTTCAAAGGTTTCCACTAGGAAAACTCTTTTAACTACAACCAGA
The DNA here is from genome assembly GCA_035590195.1 of Aviceda cuculoides. NCBI lineage: Eukaryota > Metazoa > Chordata > Aves > Accipitriformes > Accipitridae > Aviceda > Aviceda cuculoides. The sequence goes on along the minus strand of JAVJGG010000008.1, from coordinate 19,779,248 downwards.
ATTCCTTCTCAAAATTGCTAGTGACAGAGGACTGTGAGGTTTCTGCTTTTGGGCCATGAAATGTTTCTAAAGGATCAGTAAGGCTTTAAAGAAGAGGTATACTTGGTAGTCCTGTTCCCAGAGCTGTGCGTCCCTGAATATTCCATTCCTAAGTGGCCCTAGGATTCTAACTGATTCAGCTGAGCAGATATAAAGCATCAACGTCAAATCTACTTCCAAAGCAAAATCTCAAAGTATCATTAATGCCAGAAATTATCAACCCTAAAGGGAAGCACAGATGACACTCGTATATTTACCATATGAACCATATTATTAGATCAAATAGTCTAATCTTCCTTATTTCACCTGCATTTATTCTAACTGAATTCCCTACTTGCAGTTTGTTCTAGTCATAAGTGGAAAGTCATAAATTGGCAGCTCTAATCAGGCAAAGATGTATATGTACGAGCATCAGAAAGAAATAAAATATAGTATTTTTTTCTCTCTTGAAATGTTAGAAGAGGCTCTATAGACTGTTCTGGTCATGGTTCATCTGTTACATGATGCAGTGAAGGAACAGTATAAATTTGCCAGCTTTTCATGAGCTTCCAACATGCAGAAGATACACTAAACAATGACATCAGAGCCCACATGCTTAAATTGAATATAAGATTAAGAAAGAATTGGGAAACTGTTCTTTTGACTCCCATATTTGCAACAAAGCCCCAGTGCAGCCAAAGAATTGCTTTGTGTATAATTAGATTGAACACACAGGCTTTCCCTTCAATAAACTCACTTATAAGATGCATTAACACTGGCAAGGAGGTATAATCTGAAATTACAAAAAACCCCTCATCTTGAATGTTTACTTTTAGTTTTGTTTTTCTTCCTACTGTAGAGCAACAGCTCAGTCATTATGAATGAAACTTGAAAATCCAGACTTGTCTACCTCTTTCCTTCAGTAAGAACCAATCTGCCTGTTTAAATGAGAAGCCATAACCCATTTGAAGACAAGACCTGAAGAGAAAAATCTTACATTACTATCTACTTTTCTCTTTTAAAAAAAACAGTTTAAAAGTGATTAAATGTACTTTAATGTTTCTGCAGTTAAAACTCCTGCGGTCATGAAAACTCTTCTCGTACTCCCTCCTGCTCCTTGTGTACAGCTGTCCCTTGATTATCCAGTTCTCCAGGACACATTCATGAGAACAGTACCTGAAATTAATACTCCACGTTCAGACTTTTACGCCTACAACAGCCTGATTTTTTTTCTTGTTCACTGACTGTGAACAGTTTTTATGATTTTATAGGGCATAAATACTTAATCTTTCCCACTTCCAAACTTCTTCAGGTGTGTGATCAACAGAGTATTCACTGTGTAAATCCTTGTTCTCATTAAGTTATTATTTTTGTTGTCTGATAGAAAAATAATAATTTCACAGTCAGTAAAATCCTAAGCAGTGCTGAGAAAGTCATGGTTGTTTGATGACTACAACACAGGCACCAGCTCTTCCAATATTTAGGGAAGCCATCTGCAGAAGAAAAGATACAAATTAACTGAACAGGAACAAGCCATGCAAGAGATTGCCGAAGTGCTGTGTCAACATTATTCTAAAATGGCCAAAACTAATGGGAGTATAAGGCATTAAAAATAAATACAACTCAGAATATCCTAGTATTGTAGTTCTGAAGTTATTTACTCACATCTGACATTTTTCACTGAACAGAAAAAAAGAAGTGATTTTCGAGCTGTCATCAATTTTACGAACTGTTAATATGCAAGGAGTTTCTATAATCTGTAGACTGTAGCTGATGCTTCCACTTTAGTCCCTGAGACAAGATCAAGGCTACCAATACCAAAATTGTATGGTTCCAGTATTCCTTAACAGGTTCAAGTGTCCTTTGGGAAAAGTTTGGCAGCTTTAGATACTATTCAAGACAGCACAAGGTTTAATAATTTTAGGAGACTGGATCTTGCTGAAACTAAAACAGTAGAGTCAGCTGGTATGTAATAATATGCCAACCTCAGATACTATACTTTTTTCAGAAAAGTAATATTTTTATGTACAACTATCGAAATATGTTACAGATGAAAAAAATAAAGACTTTATGATTACCTGTGTCCATTCATTAGTTTGAGGGTCATATGCTTCCATAGTGTTCAAATATGTTTGACCATCATAGCCCCCTACTGCATATAATTTGTCACCAAGGAGGCAGACACCAACAGCGTCTCGAGGCATATTTAGTGGAGCCACCATTGTCCATGTATCAGTTTTTGGATCATACCTGAGGAAAGAGAAAGGAAACTGAATGTCCAGGGTGAAGATAAGTGAGAATTCATGCTTACCTTCATTTGAACATAGTCCTCTTTTTCTGGGGAAAAAAAAAGAAAGAGGAAAAAAAAAAATCCTTTAGCATCTTTTGCTCAGCTAACCTTTTGGAAGAAAGTAAGATGTTTGTGGGGTAAGGTGCCATAAAAAGAGATTTGAGAAGGATATAAGGGCAATATCTGGATGTATGTACATTTTTATGTATATATTTTACATAGGATATTTCTTGTAGCATATTAAAATATTCTTTCTAAAATTATATTACCCCATATTTTAATTTCTAAAACAATACTATGCAATGTTCACAGCCAGAATTCCGGGGATATGCTTAACTGCATTAGAGTTAGATTCTTCTCCTGATATTTGCTCAAGTGAAGAGAATAGTACAGTTTGTAAGACATAATGGCCATAGAATTTTTACAACTGAGGGCAAAATTCCTTTTGTATAATGAAAGTCATTTAAAAATTAAACATTTAGCCTAGGCCATTAATTTAGATAATGATTAACAATGTAAAAATTAGTTAATTTCAGAAGCTATTCCATTGTGTCTATTTTAGACATCTGTAAAACAGAAATGAATCACCTTTTGACAGTGCCTCTTAGTTTGTTACTATGGATATCTGGAGTACTAGGTTAAACTAGATACCTCATTTTTAGATGACAAATATTACTAAAATAGAATACCACAGTACGATACAAATAATTTCATCTATCCTTAAGCATCTCTACTATGTAGTAGAATCACTTATAATCACTGGAGAAAATAAACAGTGTAAGGATACAAATCCTTTGACTGACTTTAGTCATTTGCTAAAGTGTAAGGCAGATCACACTTTGGGCATGAGAATTTCTTTAAAATAATTACAAAGGACCTCTATGATAGCTAAAAATCTTATTTATTTACAAGTCCTTTAACTACTATACCGTTAAATAAAGTTAGGCATCAAACCACTTTCTCCCACACCTTTCAGAGACAGTATTAACTATAAGTTCATTTTTTGTGGGGGAGTCAAATTCTTTCAACACATTTTCTTCTAGTCTAAACTTTTTTAACTAGAAGTTGATAATCCTACAGGAAGTTGTATATACATATGCTTCATATGCTTCATTCATATTTTCAATAAGCAACTAGTAGGAATACTGTTTGAAGTCCCACATTATATCTGAATAATGGATTTTTTTTTTAATATAAATATTGCAACGTTACAGTACTTTGCTTGTAACTGTCCTTTGGTTCAGAAATATGACCTCCAAATTGGACTAAAGACAGAATTGTCTTTAACCTTTATTAAATTGTTCTTGACAGCTAAATACATTTTTGGAAAAAAATCTACTCATCTGCTGGCTGCTAATCCTTCTGGTTTTATGGGGAGTTCTCTAGAAAATAAGATGTTAAAATTTTGTGTTCAACTTTTTATGTTTAAAATACCATTAAATTGATTGTGTTGTTCATTTTATTTTTTAGAAAAAAATTCTTTATTTTATTTATTCACATTCTTTCAATTTGCTATCTTTCCTTAAAAGTTTTGAGTTAAATATCTAGATAAGAGATAAATGTTTTTTTAAAACTTGAGAGTAAAATACTTTAAAAAAATGCTTGAATATGTGGAAGGAAAATGTTCATGTAACATGCCACCCAAAAAATTAATTTTGAATGGATTTTTTCAAAGACTGTATGACTTTTTCAACAGCATCATATGCCTCTAGCTGAAAGTTTCCCCGCCAGTGAAATGCACCAGTGTGCATTGTATTTTCACCTGCCTAAAGGCAATAAATTTTAATAGGCTCTTTGATACACTACTCTTGAATTACAAGGGGCAAGGTGAGGAGGTGCAAAAGCAGGGGAAACTAAATACAACTAACATCTTTGGACTTTATTCCTTTTGTAATAAGCAGATATGCAGGGCTAAACAGAATTCTTATAACTCAATCCTGTCAACAAAATAGAACTGCACAAGAACTTGTTTTTTGTAATTGCCAGGAAAATGTCTCAGATTTCTTATATCCTTTCTTCTGTTAAAAACAACTGTACATTTCATCTTTATAATAACTAGGTATGCCCTATGGTCAGAAGGGTTATGATAAAAATTCCTGAATGTAGAAAGAAATCAAATTGAAATCAAGGTGAGACGAAGGGGAAAAAGTATAGACCACTTGCTTATGTTTTTAATAGCTGTTAAGTTTTTGAGTAACATTTGGAAAAGAAAGCTACTTCATAAAATCTGCCAAAATGTCTCCAAAATTTTATAATTCTTAAAAAAGGATCTAGTTATTTTACATTTAAAAAGGAATACAACATTGTACTTTCCCAGCTTGTGAAGAACAGACAAACATAACTATTATTTTATTTTAGAATGCTTGAATCCATAGGAAATCCTTTATAATTGCATCAACCTTAGAACAGTTCACCCTGGAAGTCCTAATTACTATTGAGCAGGATTTTAGCAGTAGCACTTAGAAAACACATATCTGCTCTCACTAGATTTACATAATCTCAAAAATAAATTTTAAAACATTATGTCCGGTTTGACAGTCTTCCAGGAGCAAATTGGTATTTGAACAAAGCACATCCTATCAGGCTGTAGCAGAATGACAAAACGACTGAAGCAGAGACACATTCCTGACGAAGGAAAGAGACTTAGCTAAAAAGATGCCCTAGATATTTACAGAAAGTAAAACTTTCAGACAGATGTAAAATAGCTTACTATAATAGACCTCATTATCACTTACTAGTCTTTGGTTTCCTAAGTTATTGAGAAGTTTTTATTTTTTGAAGATGATGCATTATTTTTGAATGTAAAAACAGACACACTAAATCACATCCTAGCCACTATATAAAGTTATCAATCACTGGGAGGGCCATGAGAGATTTTTCATGTTTTAGTGGAGTCCACTGCTTAATTCACATCCACTCTATGAAAGCTAATAGCATTACATGTTCTGATTTGTTAGTTCCAACTTTTAGTCTGGAAGCTAACTGCCCATGAAGTACATTATCCAAATTTTTTGCTATCGGTGCAAAAATACCTAGACAAGGAACACTGTATAATGTCATTCAGATACCAGTACATAAAATAGCTTTAGGATATGTGGTTTAGTTCATTGTTACAGTCCCCTGTGAGAAAGACAAAAGTGATGGGATGTGGTTTGTCTTCAACACAAGAAGGTTTTTCTTCTCAGAGACAGAAAAATTAAAGAAAAGCTCCCTTACAAGTAAGTACCAATAAGCAGAAGTAGTTGGATAGATTTCATACTTATTAATGTTGTCACTAGTAGTCTTAATATAAAGTTATTTCATTGAAAAATCTGGTTATTGTTCCTTATAAATAGAAGCCCACAAGGATAGGCTCTGTAAGTACAGGCATCATGGGATTTCTCTGATGAACTTTCCATCTGTTGGAAATGAGAAATAAAGTATTTGCCAGTCTGTGATCTTTGCTTACATACAGTAGAGTTGGGAATGAGTCTAAGACTGAGCAAAATCATATGGATAACATAAGGAGTAAGTTTTAACCTATAATTTTTGGATTACATATTGGGTAACTGGTAAATGCCAAGCCAGATACAGCAGAAGCAATACCTGACATTTAATTAAAGTTTAACCCCTTCAAAAAATAAATAAATAGATAAATCTCTCCCAGTGCCTATCTTTAGTTCTATGTCAAGATAAACCAAACGTATCCAAAACTCAAACGTATCCAATTTAACCTTGGCAATATGTACATATTTGGAGAGTGTATTTTCCTTATTCCATTTTAAAGCATACAGAAACAGAAAAAAGTCAGACCTTCATGAAACATTTGAAGAGTACCTTCAAATTGAATGCTATAATCACTCCAACTGTGCCCTACTGCCCTACTAGATATTATTGAATTTGCAAAATATCCATCTGCAAAAATTAGGGTACTGTAAATACAGTGTATATGGCTTATATCAACACAACAGGAATTGACAGTGCTGCTAAAGGAAGCAATGTCATGTACTGTAAATATCCATCTCTTAAGCAGTTCTATATTTCTTTGCTTAGCTACATTTTTAGAGCTACAAAATACTTCTAAGCACAATTTGGTGTCATCAAATTATTTCAAGGCTGAATTTTTCTCTCTGCAAAGTTTAATTTATGACTCTGCAATATGTAATATCATGCCTTAAACCCAAAGATTTCTTAGATGTGAAAATAGTGGATTTTTGTGTCCATGATAATATATAATAGTACTGTGATTAAAAGGGAAAGAAAATAGCCTTCAAAGAAATTGTCTTCTACAAACCTCTACGGATTTTTTCGAGTAAATAATAATTTGGCATTTCTTTGGGTAAAACCATCTGTTTAATTTCACCGTCACTTAGATAAGAAAATGATGCTACTGGACATTATTTTGTATTCAAAAAATGCATGGATAATCGGATACCTTTCTACATAGTCCAGCAGTCGTGAACAATGGTTAGAAGCAGGAGCATCATGCCCTCCAACTGCATAAAGAAAGCCATCACATGTAGCCACTCCTACACCTCCTCTTCTCTTACACATAGGAGCACACATATTCCATTTATTTGTGTGAGGATCATAATATTCCATTGAACTCAAACATGAACTTCCATCCCGACCTCCAACGGAATATAACCTAAGAAAATACACACAAATAAAAATGTTAATAAAGCAAGACCTCAGAACTGTAGAAATAAAACCAAGGAGCATCTAGTTTTGTTCATCTGACATCAGCAAACAGGAAAAATAAAAAAAAAATATAATCTCTCAAAATCATATGAATTTCATATGGTCAGCAAACATAGATGATTTTAATATTATTACCAAATTCACATATTATTTAGTGCTTTGCCCACCTGAATAGAAAGGAAGGTATTTTCTTTTTGGTAATGGATGTTTTCATTCTTTGATTACAGCATATACTGCCAAGAGTGCCATAAGTGACTCGCAGATTTGTCTATATAGATTTATAAATCATGTAAGCAGGGTTGCTGCCTAACTGCTCATCACCTGTGAGGTGGAAGTGAAAGTGCTAACTTATAATGGGTAATCCAGACAAACAAGAAATATGCAATCCATTTATTATAATTTTTCTGTGTTTTTATCATGCATCAAAGTAGTGGGAATTAGTCTGACAACTCCTGTCCTCTATTTTAATATTCTGTCATCTTGTGTAAATCTTTAATACTGAATACACTCACAGTCTTCTAATACTGCCTTCCTGCAAAAAAAAAGAAGAAAAAAAAAAAAAGAATTAGAAAAAAAAGAAGTGCTGCACAAGCTTTGTATGCTGAAGTACAAACCATATGGAAAAACGTAGTCAGTCTTTGATCTAGTATTCAGACTATTCCACATATAAAACTATCAATGGGATGCTCACATCCACAATGAATTTTACACTTACAATACAGTAGAGATCAAAATTGCAGTGCATTGCAGAAATGAATACTGCATTATGTTTTAAACGTGAATTTTTAAAAAGTACTTACCTCAGTTTCAAGGATCTTGGTTATATTGAAGAAAAGTCTTGCTCACACTAACATTAACTTGTCTACTCAGCAAGTAAGAAAATGATACCCCCAGGCACTGTATCTTGATTTTCTTAATCAGAATATATTATGAGGACTGAGTTCTATAGGAAAGTCATGAAAAACTTCTGAAAATGTTTTATATTCGAAATGGCAAAAATGTGGTTGAATATAAAATATGTTGTGTTTGTAACTATCTGCAGACAAGAAACTTGTTTCCTTCCTCCCTTTATAATGGCTCCCAGGAGAAAAAAGTTCTGATTTTTCTTTCCCACTGTTACCATGCTGCATTCTTTTCTTATACGAGTCCTTTTGCAGTCTGTTGCCCTTTTTACAGTGCCTGCAGATTAACTAATAGAAACACAGCCTATTTTAAAGTCCAACCACTGAGCAATTTAGGATGCAAAAGCCATCTGTGTGAAGCAATTATTCATTTGGAAGCTTTTACTGTCCTAAGTGCTCCATGAATTCAGAGCTACTTAAATGTGCATTTACCATTACGTTTCATTGGCATGGATGCTGATGAATAAGGAAGTACCGTACTACCACTAAATATGTCACTGAAGCCATAGAACATTTTGGTACTGCCTGACAGACAGACTTGTGCTCTGACTAAAGTAGCCAGGAGAATCCATACTCCTCTATGAGAGATGTTAAAGCAAATACACTTTTCTGCAACTATTTCTGTGAATCCAGCCCTAAAACATTTACCTTTTGATATGATTATCAGATATTTACAGGTGGGATCCAATTTAAGATTAAGACACCTACATGTAGGAGTTAATCTGTGTGTGTCTACAGTGTCTAAATAGTTGTTATGCACATGGTAGTCAGACAAGTCTAAAGAACAATTTATTTCACCAACCACAACTATACTTTTTTTCTGCAGCAGAGAATAAGAACTGCAAAAGAACACTAAAAAAATTTAAACATATGATCCAAATATAATAACATTAATATAAATACAAGCATTTACATATAGGTGTCTGCGTGGATGTTATCTTTGTTTCAAAGATGGGACTTGGTTCAGCTGCACACAGACAGTGATCAAACATTATTTGTGACATTTAAGGTACAGTGGCATTCCCTGCAGGCTGGCAGATATGACAAAGACTACACAGGAGAAATATGCATGATTGCTGGAGGTCAAGTAAGCTATCCTGAGGCAATTCAAATGGCAGTAGACACATGTTGATAAGTGAATCGATCCCTAAAAATGAAGACCATGCTTAACAAGCCTGAGATTTCCAAATAGATTTTTAAGTAAATATTTGGACACCTAAACACCTCACAGAATTTTAAAAAATGCAAAATGCCAACACTTCTGCAGAGTTCAGTGTGAATAATCATGTGTTCCCCCAGTTTATATACCAGCCACTTTGTTTATTTTTTTTGGCATGAAAAGTTCTCATCTATTCCGTCATCTTTCAGCTGAAATAAATCTATAAGCTGGTATTTCCACAGTGAAAGTGAAGCATAATTTTTCACCCCTTTATTTCAATTAAGATAGGTAGTAAAATATAGCCAAAGGCATTCCTGAGTTGCTGGTAAAGAGTTAGCAAATGCTGTTCATAAGTAACTGATAAAAGTTTCAGCCAGTGATTGGGATGACCTAGTTTTTGCTAAAACACTCTGAGCTATGCAGAACAAAACAAAGATAATTTCCAAAATCAGATTTTGGAACTATCATTTTACAGTTTGATTGCGTTTATATCTCAGCAAGGAATAGTTCATAAGACTAACAATAAAATTCTATTTCACATAGGTCTAGTTCAGACAAATAAAAGTTGGAAACCGAGTAACTATTTTAAAGTTTTGGTTGTTGCTGAACACCTGTTGGGAATTGTTCCCACTCTTCAGCCAAATTTCATGATCCATAGTCACAAAGGCCCTAAATGACTGCAGAACAACTCTGCAACCAGTGCTGAATGTTCGGGATACTGTACAGCTAACTGAAATTTTTGAAATACTTATATCCAATGGTATTTAGTAGTCTTACTTCCTTCTTAGTGCTCAGGGTCCTATTTTATTAGATGACTTAGAATGAATCCATTTTTGCAGCTTTGCCTTTCTTGGTAAGACTTTATAATAAAATTTTCTATAAGGAAAAGTATAATATGCATCTCTAAGAAGGCCTGAAAACCTGCCATTACTGAGATCGGGTATTAGTCCTGCAATTGCAAGAGCTACTCTTGTGCCTCTTAACTATATTCCATTGTATTACTTCAGTTACCAGGTATCACCTCTGCTCCGGATGATTTGTTGAAAACACTTGTAAGTAGACTTTCACTTTCATATGCAAGTACTTTCAGAATTCAGAGATGAAAGATAATCCAGTGAGTCTGAATTTAGCAATTTTACATTGTTAATTTAAAATATTTTTTTAATAATTTTACCTTACCTTACTTACTACTTCAACTAGCATCAAACACATGGCTCATTTTTTCTATTTCTCCCAGATTACTGGTGTCTGTAGACTTGTTGTAGATGTCATATCTCTTAATAACTTTTGAGTACTTACAGTATTGTAAGATTTTTATTTTCAACACTGAGCGATTAAAAAGAAAGCTTGAGAAATAATCATAATCACAATCACATAATAGTCACATCTTCGTTCATTTTTGAGTTGGGAATATTCTGTTAACAGAATTGCACCTTGTTGTATATCACATCAAAGCTGTTGGGATTTCTATTATAATTATCACTGTTTAGAGGGGAAGATCGACAAGGAAAAGAAAGCATCCAGTACTGAGCACTTTTATCTCCACTGATCACAGTGAAAATTTTGCCTGTGGAGATGTTATAGATTTCTATTCCCCAATGGTTCAGCTTATTCAGACACTGTGTGTACATACAAATTTAGACCAAACTCAGTCTCCTCCGAACTGGAAATCTGTCTTTTCAGGATTTGGTAACTTCTTTTTGTATTAAGATGAATAGAGATTCCTAAACATTTGTGTATACATGTATGCACAAAATGGCTAGAAAATGCAGTAGAGGTTTCAAAGTAGGAGACATTAGGAGAAATCATGACTGGCTGGATCAAAAGCATTTATCTCAATGCTGTCATTACAAACCTTTGATAAGTAATCAAAAAAGCCATTTTTAAATTCAGTTTGACAAGCCAACCTCAAAAGACCAGACTGCCTTTGATGTGAGGTAGTATGGCTTGTGAAAACAGTTGAATCATGCCTTTCCTGCATTTCTTAACGAGGTTTTGCCTTTCAAAATTCTTTCACTGTGTATATCAAAAACCATATCCAGTCTTTTGCTTAGGCCCCTTTGTACCCTTTTCTGCCCTTTCAGTGTGCCTGAAAGAGCAAGAGAGAATGACTCTGGCACAAAGGATATCTGCCTGGTAGAACTGAGGGGAATGTAGTATTTTTCACCAGTGTCAGACTTCTGTGTTGCTCAATCAGTCCATACCTGATCTAGGAATCAGACTGTAGGAGAGGAAAGATATCTATCTATCCATGCTGCCTTGGTTATGCCAATGAACAGTAGTACACTGGCAAAAGTTGAAAACCTGATAATTTTCTGAATGGAAAGCATTAATGAAGTCTTATTTCTGTGTGTAAATTTGGAATAGTATTTCATGTATTCGGCGCAGTAACGCAGCAGTAGAGTAAATTAAAAATTCATACAGTCTGACCAAAAAAAAAAAAAAGTGAAGAAAAAAAAGTCATACAGTAAGTGTCTGCAATTAAAGAAATAGTAACTACTGATAGAAAATATTGAGAGAAAAACACCCTGCATGGATAATATAATTACAGCAAAGTTCTACTTCCTACACTAGAATGTATAGTTTCCTAATAGAAAGAACCTGTTTCAAGTAAATTTAATTCTAATCAAAGTTATATGGGCTACATTATCTCTGCAAGACCAGTGATTGAATGCAGATTCCACCAGTTAAAAATATTCTTGATTGTGTCAGGCTATCAGATAGTTAAGGCAAAATAGTCTTTATAAATTAATCATTTACTACAGCATGAGCTTAAGGCCCTTTATTTCCTCTCTTATTTATTAAAAAAGGTACAGTGAATCTGTCATTAAATAAGAAATTGTTATTAACAGAATTACTTCATGCAAGACTGAGCTAATATGTTTACAATATTCATCTTCTTTGTGAGTTTAATAATTTTAGACCATACAGCTGTTCCTTTTTGTTCTGTTTCAGTACCCATTTATTGCATGATTTTGACTAAAATATTAAACATTATCTAAAACTTTTTGTAGTTTCTACAGTTAAGGAAGAATATTTTCAACATGTGTCCCTTTTTCCCTATTTGGGAGGCAGAATAATTGCCCTTCTGAGAAAAGAGTCTGATCGACAGCAGTACTTAATAAACAGCACATTTATAAAACATCAGCAGTGTCAAAACTGTCATAAAAGAACCTGAAATAACTTCTACAGGATTTAAATTAAAGTATCAATTTATTTTTAAGTTGTCATGACCCAGACTGGACAGACCAGGGAGTCGTGTTTAATTAGAAATTCCCTTGGGCTAAATTAAAATGAAACAACACCAAACGATCAGTTAAAGATTTTATTTATGATATAATC
>JAVJGG010000008.1:19752764-19766757 GCA_035590195.1 Aviceda cuculoides | reverse complement strand
CCAGCACGCCCTCCCCCTCCTGTTGCTGATGTCTGAGCTGATGGGCTTTTCACCTGGGTTCCTTGCTGTGCAGGGTTTGTCTTTAAGCAGAACTTGCCCCACAACAATGTTTGAGACATTAACTCTTTCAGTCTCTCACATAGGTCAAAATAAATTTAGAGTAATATATATGGTAAGAACAGAGACAAGATTTAAAAAGTTTCTACGAAAAAGTCCCAAGGCTGATAACTTGTGGATTGGTCTTTGAAATATGTTTATCATTCTCCCCATTGCACAAGGGTTTTATAAAATTAGTTACATCTATAAAATTCCTAGTAAGTAATTAATATCACCCTAAGCCAAATTTCATTTTACTCTCAAGTTGGGTAGATAATGTATGGCCTGTTATGGAAATAGACATATGAAAGCATGAACTTTTTGACAAGGAAAAGCACTGCTGTATTTCAGTATCAGGTAAAATATGCATGTCATTCATAAAATATTGATTTAAAAGTATTCGTTTGTAGTCACTGAGAATATTGCAGGCAGAAAGCATGCAGTATGAAACATATTTTCTCTCTTTACATGACTGTAATTATGTATGTCAAGTATAGTATTTTTCTTAGTTCAAATGGAGTAGTAAAATAATAACTGAATCACCAATAAGGCACAAGAGCAAAGAAACCCTCACGCCAAAAAAGCCATGAAAAAACCTGCTCTGATGGGAAATATAATTGTTTCAGTCATACTTTCTTATCTTGTTAGCTTGGCATGAAATTTTGAAGTGTTACTTCATCTTTAAAAATCACAATTACAGCATATTAATACTTCATTTATTTAATAATATTGAGCCAGTTCTCTAGTTTTTACTGAAGTATGAAAATTATCAGTGCATTGCAATTATATGGATGACTTGAAAAAAAGTCTTAGATCATTTAGTCCGTGACCTTCACAATGAACAAATCCTTCTCAATTCAATGAATTCAACCAGTAATGAAAAATTCAGCTGAAGTTGGTCTACCGAGTCAAAAGACATTTCATTTTAGCCCAATATTAGTTATTAAGAAGTTAATCAAGTTTCAGATTAGAAAAATAGAACTATCAGTTAACAGTGAAGATGGCATAGTATTCTGTTCTGCTGAGTTCAGTAGGTATTTGATAGCTGCTCCAACAGCTGTTGCCCATAAAGATATTTAGTTGAGTATCAAATTAGATATTTAGCTTTCTTTAATTTCAGTAATATTTAGATGTTTAAATATCCTTCCAGACTTATGCATAAGTGGAATTAAGAAAGTATGTGTATGCATATGTATATATACACACATGAATACATGTGTGTATACATGTGTGTATGTAATTCAAGTAAATGCCTACAGGTGGTCAGGGGAGTATCTATTCTCCGACTGCACTGAACAAGGGCTTCCTTCAGGTCCCAGCATATAGGCACTAAGTACTTTGTGAGACGGGCTGGGATTTTCATACTTCATCTCCCATTAAAGACAATAATTAAAAGCCAGACTTTCAGAATAATCCAGAATGTGGGATGCTAATATCTTTTGCTGTTTTGACCATGAGAGGTAAGACAGTGGTTGCTGAATGCTTTTTAAAAGTCTGTGCTTAATTGTGGCAGCTGCGCAATTAAAAAATTCGCTGTGAATCTTTCTAGGCATCATCCACACTGCCTCCCACTGTCTAGATTTGTATGTATGTTACATTTGAAAGCTTAATTTAGATGGAGTGACCCAATTGCCTTTTTCTGTCAGGTATTAGGACTAAGTTAACTCACCATGTCTGCTTGGTCTGAAGAACCTTTACATGCCTGAATTTATGCATACAATAGTATGTTATGTTCATTATCTATGTAGAAATTGTTGTTCATTACAAAACTTACAGGAAAAAAATAACTATGTAGTAAAGACAAAATGTATCTTATTACAGAAACTGAATGGCAGACATTATAGCAAATAATGGTTACACTAGCTGTATACCAGTCAACAGTCAGCTAGTCCAAAAATCCTGTTTGTGTGGGTGATGGATGAAGAGAAGTACATGGTAGGGTGTATACACTAAAAGATGTAGCTGTGCAGTAAACATGCAAAATAGAAACCTGGCCTAAGCATCTGGCAGCCTGACCATAGTATATCAAGAGAAAACAGGCTCATCAAGTTCCCACCCTGCAATGCAGCAATGCCATTAGCATCCGCCATGTTTCCTAGCAATCACTTGGGTTCTAAAGAACAATACATATGAGCTGCATATGCGGCTGCCTTGGACTGTAGCAAAAATATTGGTTTTACTGTAAAGTTTCACGATCTGTCATTGTCCTCTTCTAAAAGTCACATATATTTACCTAACTTGTATCTGTTCTAGCCCTTTTTAAAGCTAACATAGCCACATAAAAAGAAGTAAGCGTGTGCAGAGACTGCTATTTTACAGGTTGGATGTAAAATACCAAGTTAAATCTTGCTTGAAAAGGAGAGAATATGATGCATATTGAATCGAATTGCATATTCATTTAGCTGCATGGGACCCCCACGTAGGAAATATAAATTTGTGTGCAAAAGTACAAAAGATCAGACCAGGGCACTGAATTAGTAACAAGCTTTAATGATTCTGCTAAGAGAAAATGCCACAGATAGTTTATTATATAATGCATGAAAGGCAAAGAAGCAGAACTCCTGGAGGAGGTTGTAATCAGCCATGCAATCAAGTTTTGAAGGTGGTTATATGAATGTAATACAGTGCTAATTCTCTTGTGCCAAACACTGAACTCCTATTAAGGACTTTGCGGAATTATTAACCTATGCCTCTCCGAGGTCAATACACAGCAAATATATTCCTGTGAGTGACTAACCACAAGACAATTTTGAGAACCCTTCTTGTGCTCACGCTAATTTGGTTTGAATTTTGTTATTTTCTTGAAAATAAAGGTTCAGCAAGCTAAATTTTCTGATGTTCACTTTGTAATAATGCCTAATAGTCATAAGGGACATATTAAACTAAAGCGACTGCTATTTACCACAGACACAATATTGATCTAAATAACACAAGTTTCATTCCAGCTTTATCTCATTAAATGACCTGAAAACAATACATTCCCCTGCATATATGCTAGCATCTGTATTGGCCAGCTCTCTGTGTTTCCCATTCAAAATGAAAAAGAGAAAAGCTGGAAAAGTACTGCTAAGACAATAATCCAATTTATGGAAATCCATTATTAAATGAATCCAACTATCATAAAACTGGTGGAACCGAATGAATGTAACTGAATATAAATCAATAAACCCCATTTTTTTAAAAAAAGAAAGCTAGATGTTATTAAAGCCTCTCCACCTAACTAATGAAATTGAAACTGTAACAAATGAATTTGCATGGGTGTGAGGGAACAAAATAGTAAATATATATACACACACGTATTTAAAAAAAAAAATCATTGGTATGCTTTATTTCTATGAATGCTTAAGTAGAATTAATAGAATGCGGAAGCCATTCTAAATCCTATCATCTGCTACAGTCAAGCAACAGAAAAAATCTGACATTGCCTACTGATAATAAATAATTTCGTAAAGGACACAACCACAAAATCACATTTTTACGTTAACTGTCTTTCAATAGAAATATGAAAAGGGAATACATTTAAATATCAGTGACTAAGATAAACAAGAAAAAGGAAGGAAACATAATTGATGGAGAAAGATGAAGCTTTCCAAACAACTCCAATGTTAAAGATGATGGATTGGATTAAGCGCATCTATGTTTAGAGTTTTGTTCCAATAAAAGAATATACCTTTGAGTTAGTTTAAGCATCTTGCCCTTAGTATTTATATTGCATTTTCCTGCTTAAAATAATCACCAGTCATAATTCAGATGTCTTTCTTGAGATTACAAATTGTGACTCTCGTCCTCAAGAGTGTTTGAGCATTTGGTTACTTCCTTTGGTACCAAACTTATGAAACAAGAACCACAGATAGAGCTATGGCACCAACCTCCTGAAAGCTCAAATGTTTTAAAAATGTTCAACTTAGCTTTTTTCAAAACTGCTATAAAAAAAATGGTGAACCCTGGCCAGAGCTGGTCATTTGCCTCAAGACAGATCTGCTGCTTGGGTACTTGAAGCCTATCCCCATTCTTCATCTTTCACCTTTGTCCAGTTTAAATGGCTTCCTTACTATCTTTTAATAATCCTTTCTTTTCCAACTTCCATTTAGAAAACATTTTGATAGGAAACCTGATCTCCTAACTCAGAACAAAAATGTCCAGTATGTGGCAATTATTTCATGATTAAGTGTGCAAAACCCAATATTGCAATTGTACTCTTTGTAGGTGCCCAGGCGCCGGCATTCAGGGGTGCTGCGGGGCGGCCTGTGTGAGGAGAGGCCGGGGCTGCCCCGTGCCGGACACAGCCGGTTCCAGCCGGATCCAACCCGCCCGCCCCAGGGCACCACTCAGCCCCGCACACAAGGCCAGGGTGCCTCAGGGAGAACAGGTTTCAGAAAGGGCAGAAAATGGTGCACAGAGATAGTGAGGAGGGAAAAAAGAGAGTGAGAAACAGCAAAGGGGAGACCAAAGTCAGAGAAGGAGGAGGAGGTGCTCCATGGCACTGAAGCAGATATCCATACCGCAGCCTGTGGAGGACACCACACTGGAGCAGCAGGCTATTTCCCGAAGAACAGCTGCCTGTGGAGAGCCCATGATGGAGAAGGGAAATGCATGAGGAGGAAGGAACAGCAGAGAGGAGCAGTTATGGACTGACCACAACCCCCATTCCCCGTCCCCCTGCACCACTCGGGTGGGGGTAGAGGAATCGGGAATGAAAGACAGAAGATGAGCCTGTGAAAGGGGTTGGGTTTTAAAATTTGTCTTTGTTTCTAACAACCCAGAATCTGTTTTTATTAGCAATAAATTACATTAATTTCCCCCAAGTCAAGTTTGTTTTGCCCGTGACAGTAACTGGTAAATGATCTTGCTGTATTTGTCTCAACCCATGAGCTTTCTCAGCCTATTTTCTTCCCCTGTCTAATGAAGGAGAGTGAGTGAGCACCTGGGTGCACATTTGACTGTTAGACAAGGCTAACCCACCATAACAATGCAAAAGTAACTCCCAGTTCACAGAATCCCCTTTCTCCTCCCCTCATTGTACAGAGCCTAAACACAGACGTAATAGAAATACTAATACTAATGACAAAAACAAAAAATCCATTGCTGCTTCTTTGTTGAAAGAATCAGATACAAGTCACATAGATATTGATGGGGAATAATATTCTCCTGCAGCATTTTTCACTGCTCTTTTACTTTTCTTCAAAGAAAACAAATAATTACAAAACTTTTTTTTTTCTCAAATAAAAGTAAAAGATGATTTGAAAGGGCACGTAAAATAGTTCTATTTTTAAATGTTAAGATTAGACAATTCCTTGCTTTTTGTCATCTATCATATATCAATAATAGTGTGTGATATTTGACAAAACCAACAGCAGCAGGTAGAAATATCAAGTTCACTAAAGCAATCTTTGAGGTTGTGACAATCAATAAAGGGCAGACCTTCCTTCTCCTTTGTTCCACAAGATGTTACCATGTGAATGAACTGCTTCCCAGTGTGTGCCAAAGTCATTATATTTGACACTTAACTCAATGTACTGCTGTGATGTTGTACCATTTAAAGTCAATCTGCAGATCATAATAACAGCTGAGTATTTTTTCCTTTCGTAGCACAGATTTACTGATATCTGTTGAAGAGTACAAAAGGGACAGTCTTTCTGCCATGAAAGCAATAGTTGCACAAAAAGAATGCTGATAATTTCCAACATACAAGTAAAAATTCAGGAATATTTTTTGTCATGTAATTTTATGTCCATATAATAGGAAAATCTAGAAAATTTTTCGTTATGGTCGTGTCACAATTATTTTGAATAACGTCAATCTGTATGATACAGAGAGTCTTTTTTAGGTATACAGTCCAAAGGAAAGTGTATAAACTTAATTTCATTTTTACTTACAGTTTCCCCATTAGAATAAAATTTGTCCTGAAATTAAATTACATGAAGAAAATTAGTGTAATGTTCAGTGTTCTTAGGGAATGCATGCTTCATATATTAAAGACTTTTTAATAGAAAGCTAATAAATAGCTACTGTAGTCTTGGAGGCAACTACATTTTAAGTTACTGAAAAGATTAGTATTTATTGGATTGAAACTGTCAACCAGATTTTTTTTTCTTCTTGATTTTAAAAATGAAGAAAGTAAGACATAAAATTGAAACAGTAAGTGACAATTTTAAAAAACTTCTGGAAAAGATACAATTTTTTTTGTACTTCTGCTTCCCTAGTGCTTTTAACTTACGCTGTAGAAGAGTACTATGGCTTCAGCATTATGTCCTGTAAACTGTAGAATACTAGTCCTACATAGTACATATTGCATAATAGTTACATGGCACTTATGTCATCCCCCAAAGAACAATTCAAATAAATCATGCCAACTTCTGACCTCTCCTGTTATCTGCATATAAAAAGCACCATCCTTTCCTGATTTTTTTAAAGTTTAAATCTCTGTTTCACATTTAATGTTTTAACACCCACATCTGTTGCTGATGTGAGAGAGTTCATGCACTGTTTCTCTTCGTGTCTGTGCAACAGGGCTGTTAACAGTAACAAGGCAGAAAAGAAGATCCTGCTTCCAGATTAGAAGACTACTGACCATGTTCCATCCCAGGAAACTCTACAAGTCATGGCAAGTCCTACAATAGCTACCAAAGTAAGTTAAAAATTGATAAAGGCATCAAGTTAAAAAAAAAAAAAGTACTTCAGATATTTATTTTTCTGAGTTTCTGACAAAGTCAGCAGGATTTTAGGGCTTCAATAATTAAAAGATTTTCCAGACTGTACTTCGATGTACACACTGACAATTAGGAAAGATTTTTATATAATATAGCATTTTCAGTTTAAATTTAAAAATGTATTTCAGTGAAATAATATTCATTTCTGTGTGCCCTGTTTTGTCAAATTCAGGTAGTATTACTTTTCATTTGTCTGAGCAGCAAAATAATTGGTAATTGACTTGCACAGACTATACTAGTGAGCTTCAAAAACATAAGTAAGCATAAAAAGGTTCAATACATTAAGAACTAATAACAGGTTACTTACAAATCAATCATCTCAGAGCCTAAGGAGATCAGAATCTAAAAGTTTTTATTTTTTATTTATTTCCACCAGAAGCTTATAGAGAAATACAATTTTCATCAAATTTTATGGTAGAATGTATCATTTTTTTCTGCTTAAAATGGCTTTAACTGGAAAACCAATGAAGCAGGCCATAGAGGTATGGAGATCACAAATGGAATAGTTTCCAGCATTAAAACACAAAAGATGAGACTATATTTTTTCAAGTATTTAAGAAGCTCACATTTGGGATATTTAGCATACAGTACCCCTTTTATGGAAAGTGCCTAAAGCAGTTTGGGACATACACACATAGAATAGTTTCTAACTCTCTCACTTCAAAGACAGTGTAACCCTGCTGCATTTTATTTATTTACTTATTTAATTCAGTGAAGAAGAAAAACATAAGGAATAACCAGGAAAAGGCTCCTCAGAACTCCCATAATAAAATAGTTCCTCCTTTGTTGAATGTTAAAGCCAACATCTTGTTTCTCATTGAGACATCTATTTCTAGTATCCTTATAATTTATTAAAAAAAATTCCATAACTCTCTGCCTATTTCAAAGCAAAACACTCAGATAAGGAATGCGGCATATGTCAGTTGTGTGGAACAGCAGTGTAGTAAGAATAGCACCAGAGAGTTGAAAGGTTTGGTCCTTACATATGTTTTCAAGTTTCAGTTCTCAGCATATGGGATATTTTTTAAAGATGGTTATTCAGATTAAAAAAAAAAATAAAAATCAGTAGTATATTTGCTATTTGCTTGAGTGCGACCACTGCTTTTCTGCTTTCAGTGGTGTCCATTCCATCTTTCTGAGACACAGATAACATCTCTTTTCATTTAAATGTGTTCTAAGTAAGTTATGCAAAATTGAGCATTTATTAACTGAGAAGCATTAAATACACACTCAGCAGTGCAAAAGAAAGATACCTGGAATATACATACATAATCATATGCAGTTCCTCATAATTTTAGATCTATATTTGCAGGGTTATTTGTGTAGATCTTGTCTCTGCTACTTTACTGCATGCTCATACCCTATTGAAACCAGATTCTTTTAGAGTAACAGGGTTATTAGAGCAGCTTTGTCCATTTGATCTATTCTGGAACATTTCAATGCCACTATGACTCAGTAAGAGAAAGCAATGACAATTAAGCTTCAGTGGTTTGCAGATGATTTCACAACAAAAAACTAACTCCTAATGACATGGATGAGAAGTAGATCATTTGAACATATGATAACATGAATTAAATAATGTAACATTAATAATGAATGCATCCAATAAAGCCTATTTAACCCAGAGTTACGCTGCAAATAGGACACAACTGTAATATGACAAACTCATAGGTACACAATCTCCTATAGGTCTTGTAACGTTGTTTGTGGGCTAAATTAAACTCTTTTGTTGACTTTTATATTCAGTGACTCTTACCATCAGCAATCAATTCAGCCTACTTATCTCAATCCTCTATCTTAGGTGTGATAAGCACAACTTAATATAAAGGATTTCTGAGTGTTTTTCCAACTGTATAATCAAAACTGAATGTTTTGCTACTGGCAGAAATGGGGTGGGCAAAATTTTGTGGATTGTTAAATTATGCAACAGCACAGTCTACCATGAAACCCAATAGCCTTAATAAGTCCTTTTTTTCCCCATAAACTTTTTTATCCTAACTTGTATTATCTTTTTAATGTCCTCAACATTTACTCTCTCATTCCATCCCACATCTGCAGCTGTTTCTCATCCTTTCTTCCTTGCTGTTCAGTAGCAATAAAGTATGAGGAAAATAATATTCCAGAAATTTGCCTTACTCCATTGCTCCCACCATTCCCAAGGGATTCTTTACTGACTGTCCTTTATTTATTTTCAGTTATCTACAGTGGGATTCATCTTCCCCACTTAAATATCAGAAACATAGAAGTCAAAATCTGAGATCAGAGTCCTCAGGTTTCCTATATAGTTAGTAGAGAAAAATGGGCACTTAGAGAGAAAAATTCGTGCTATCCTAACACAAATGTCTAAAATAAGTAAGACAAATGGTATCCCGAAAGTACGTATTTCTTCCATTGACCATAAGGCAAGCTTAGGATGATTGGCTCACTTGTAGATGTCTATACAAAAATATCTGAAGTTAGGTGTGACGAACTCCTCCCTCACCTCTAAATTATTACAGTTCACACCATAATTTTTTTAGCCACATAGTGAAAAGCCAGTACTTTAAAAGTGTTAAGCAACAAGTAATACATAATATCACATTACCGTAACATGAGTTTTAGTAAGTGCCATATTAAATTTTTAAAAAGTGAAAGTTATAAAAGAGAAACTTAGAATATGAAGAAAAATAGAATTACAGGTTTTGAGAAGAATCAAATTTCTGTTTACTTGCTCTGTGGATGTAATTGCCTTGAGACAAAGACAGTTTCATGGGTCAATGTTTGGCTGAAGCAAGGTACAAAATGTATATACAACAAATCTTATCACTGGATACATGACTATATTAGAAGGTTAAACTCGGTTAACTAGAACTGATATGCACAACATATAAAAGTCAGATGAGGCAACTGACAGTTTGTTGTTTAAATCATACACACTGAAATTTCAGGTCTATATTCTTAATCACTTAATATAAATATTAAACAAAAATAATATAGAAAATATATATAAATTACCTATTTCAAATAAATGTAGGAGCCATGAGATATAGGAGGGTGTGCACAACTCTGTCTACATTTATTTTAAAAGACACCCTCTATTACAACATGCTAAAAGTTATTTACTACTGTGTGTCAGTTTTTCATCCCTCTAAGAAATGTGTTTCAACCGTGTAAGAACACCCTACTCACTTGCCATTTAGTGCTGCTACTCCAACAGTGCTTCTGGCAATTGACATACTTGCCACAAATGTCCACTGCTGACTTTGAGGGTCCCACCTCTCAACTGTATTCAAATAACTCCAACCATCATGTCCTCCCACTGCATAAATAGGCCCTTCAAGCACTGTAACTCCTAAAATGGGGGAGAGAGTGAAAGAAGATAAAAGTATGCTTTCTCTATCAATAGTAAAAAAAAAAAAAAAAAGTTTTCCAAAACACAGCTAACAAATGAACTTGCACATTCAAAGTGAAAATGGAAACACCAATTTGAGATTTGATTAATTAAGGATTAGCAAACAGGAATAAAATTAGTGCCATTCCACATGGCTTTATGAAAAATAGGTCTTGTCAAACAAAGCTAATTTAATTCCTTGAGAAGACTGTTTGCTTCACAGAATAACCTGTCAATGATGTGATAGTCTTAGATTCCTGTATACTGTTTAACTTAGTATCTCATAACATTCTGATCATGAATTAGCTCTTTAGAATATCAGTAAAGCACATGATAAATAAATTATGGACTGGATACCTGATGGATCTCTAATTATTGTCAACCTAGGGAGGATTTCACTGAATGGAATTGCTTCTACCAGGGTTCCACAGGGAAGGGAAAGAAGTCTGATGTTTTCAGCATTTTTGTCAATTTTGTAGAAGAAAACATTCAATTTTTCACTATATGGAAGCTTGGTGGACAGGCACAGAATCAAAAAACATATTCAAAGGCTTGAATAAGTAACTTACAGTGAGAAACTTAAGCTGGTTCATCAATTTACCTTATAAAAAAAAAAGAAATTACAAGAGAATGGGTACCTTCGCAGGAAGATAATGTTGGGTATATAAGGATTCTTTTATCTAGTGAAGAAAAGTAAAACAAAATTTGAAGCATGGAAGTTGAAGTAGGAAAATTTTAAATAAGAAACATTTTTTTAACTATGAGGGTTTTTAATCACCCATTCAAAGGAACTGATGAATTCTCTATCTCACAGTATCTTCAGTTAAGCTTAGAAGGCTCTGGAAGATAAATTATAGCTAAGCACCATTTGTTACAATACAGTGAGCTTAGTAATTCCATTCTATGTATCCATGAACCCAAATGAGCATCATTCTGAAAAATCTCAGGCAAAATCCAATCCTATTCCTAAATCAGTGTCTTTTTTTTTCACTCCATTTCACACGATTCGAACTCATCAAAAAATCAGAAAACAGTAGATCATTAACATTTCAGAGAAATACAATAAAGAAAATAGTCTTCACTGACTTCTCTCTAATGAGAACTTTGCTGCATTTGTACAACGCATGTAGAACCCTGTGAGATGCACAATTCCTTCAGATTTCTTTCCCAACGTCTTTTACTTTGCATTTACCACTTGCTGTTGTGTTGTGAATTCAACTGGCTTTTAAAGTTCATCAGAGTGTTCTCTGAACTTTTCTGACCTTATTGAATAACTTCTGCATAGTTTGCTATCAGGATGTTCAATTCCATTTCCACATAAATTAAACTGACATTGACATGGGGAAATGTTCCAGTTAGAAAACTGCCAAAATAAAAATGTTGCTTTAGTGTGAGATTCATGACATGCTCGTCTGCCAAAAGGTGTGAATTTAGTTGCAGCTACACCAATGAAGAAATCTGGAAGCTTATTTTGCTTGGAGAACTTTAAGGGATTCAATACAAGATTGCCTGTTTGAGTTTGCCGGTTTGGACTGCTTCTGTAACAGGAAAATTTACTGGCAAAGCAATAAGAAAAATATTTTTTTCCATACAGGACAAAGAGAAGGGCTTCTGTACAAAAGTAATCTTTCATGCTGCTGACTATAGCACATACTAACTTGCTATGGGTTTACACATTTATAGTCTCTTCTTTACAGAATATCAATTGCATTGACATCCTTACATTTGCTCCTTAAGAGCTAGTCCAGTTCTGGCCCACTATGTTTTAAAATACTGGACAAATACATTCTGCAATATTGAATTTCATTCTGTTTTGGTATAGTTATGGCTGTATATGTGAGGGCAAATCATCATCTTGGACTATGTATATTAATGTTCAAAGTCCAGTTCTCTAATAAGTAAATAAAAAAAACAAACGAGGTGCTGTATTCCATTAAAGCAGTAATATGTTTATTTTAAGTATTTTGTCTCCTTTTTTAAAAAATTTTGCTTTGATATTTGTAGATATCTGAGAAGCATAAATGCAAAGTGGAACCGATTGAGAAACCTGTAGTCACAGCCTGGTAGTGAGTTCCTCTAATGGTACACCCATGAAAACTAATGGATGCAGATGTTGTACATGTAAAGAATGTAAATAGTATGGAGGAACTTCAGAAATAATTACAAAAGAACCATTAAAAATCTGTAAAACCTGCTGGAAATTCCATAACAGATGGAGGGTTTATCAAGATATTTTTTTCCAAGAGTTAATCCAATCATACTGTATAAGTACCTGCATAAAGAAAAAATTGTAGGATTAAGAGTCTAACTGTAAGAGGACTAGTAAGATCTAATGACTGGAATTAGTAACCTGTTAAATTAAGTCTAAGAATAATATTCCATATTTTAACCAATGATGCTACAGATTTATTGGAATTATGAATTTAGGAATGTGGTAGTTTCTGAGTTGTTTGAAGTTTTCATGTCTACACTGATAAGTTTTTAGACAGATATTCTCAAACTCCTTGAGATGGCATGCCCTCAAGGCAGAAATGACGGGGAGAAATTCTGTGTTCCTCTTGCACAAAGTCAGTCTACATGATCACAGCAGTAACTTCAGGCCATAACATCTATGAGTCTATACAAATTTACTGAATTTGGGCATGGTTATCACAATCTCTTTGGCTTTGGTATGGACTCTGTGTCTCAGTATTTGTTCTAGATGGAATCTGTCTTCTTTTCCCAAGTTAACAACTCTGAAGTCTGGGCTAGATAAACCTACCAAATTGGTAACTGCAGGAGGTCAATCGATGACAGGTTGAAGTGACAGAAACGTAAGATTTAGTGCATAATTTAATATATCATGACACAGAGAGTAAGATGCTTTGTGGGATAGACATATCTGTGGGAAAAACAGATAGGTCTCTATACTGAATCTAATTGCATAATGTATTTTCTTTCTTGTTGTTTAACAACAAATCCATTGTTTCTCTTCTACTGTCCAGATAGCCCACTGTCCAGGTAATGAACTTAATTAATAATATAGGAAAATTTAGTGACTCATAGCGGCAGCTCTAATGCTTCCAAAGAAAAAAATTGTACTTAAATCCCAGACATATTTATGGGAGTCAAATAAATAAATACATAAATAAATATGCACCTTGCAGTACTGGTGAATCAAGCAAATATTCTTGATTAGACCTTGCGACATTCTGGGAACAGCCGAAATAATGTTTTCAATAAATTTTCCATTAATTTTTTTTAAGATGCTTTCTTGTGAATAGTTCCTTTTGATCATGCAAACTGTGAATAATCACTCTCAAAATATTGCCTTCTCAGGTCATTGCTACTGAAGAGCTGTTGCAGATTTTGCTGAATGTATAAAGATTTTGGTTATTAATGGGATAGGCATACATAGGTATAATTAGAACTTATGAAAGTAGAGTTCAGTGCTCAAGGAAAGTATTACTTCCCTAATATATGCCTTCATTCCTTTAAAAAACAATAAATTGCTTTTAAATGTATAAAATACATGGCTTCAACCACAGCAATATTAATTTTATGCAATAACATGATGATTGGTAAATCAAATCAAATCAAATTGATAGAGGCTGTTACTTCTGTGCTGCAATGCCAATAAAAAGCTTTCACTTCCTCTTCACTATTAAAATGATATTCAAACTTTGTTAATAACAATACATAATGATGTATATATAGTCTTAGAGGTGGAAAAAAAATCACTTCAAAGTGTATGGGGTTGTCGTGGCAAGGTTTTGGTAGCGGGGGGGGTTACAGGGGTGGCTTCTGTGAGAAGCTGCTGGAAGCTTCCCCTGTGTCC
>JAVJGG010000008.1:19737198-19748082 GCA_035590195.1 Aviceda cuculoides | reverse complement strand
TGATAAGTTAATAAATACCCCCCCCCCCCCCCCGGCAAATAAACAAATACGCCCTTTACATTACAGCAGACTGTGTCATATATGAAGAATTCCAGGGCAGATTGTGCCATATATGAGGAATTCAATATTCAAGCATTACTGATTCTTACGGTTTGCTCTCAGAGCTTAGATGCCAGAACTTCTATGTGATTTTTATATCCCACATATGGATTAAAGGCTAGTCCCAAAGGTGTTGCTTTTAGCCTCCCCATCACAAAGAACAGAGTGCAGTACATCTCACCTGGGTATCAAAACCTGTACTAAAGTTACTGAACAGTCCATGATAACAGCAAATGGTAATCCCATAATCGAGATCTTAAGGGATACATTCCACCAAGATCACAAAGCAAAATATTTTCCAGTAAAACTGATGAAACAAGACTATTCTCTTTTCTGAATGTTCCAGGTCATTTGTTTTAATAGAAAAAAATTAAATTCATTTTAAGTAGCCTGTGTTGAAATGTCAGAGTTCCAATCCTATTAGCACACTGTAGAATTCCTCCTCCTTAAAGAGCAAAGGTACTGAACTCTATAAACATTTTATTTTTTCTAAATGGTGCAGCCAATTTCTGCATGGTCTCTTGAGATAAGATTTTTCATCTTTTTGTAGTCAAGATACTGAACAGTGTGTTAGAAGATCAGAGTTCATCTTGACCTCATGAAACAGGTTTTCATGTTCGCTATGTGTCCTACGCTAAAGTGACATCAGAGTACACAATTTTGTTGTTTTCTGTGTTCTATGCCCACTAGATAATAAACATCCATCTAGATTTACACTCAGAACATAGATGACGTTTTTATTAAAGTATATGATATAGAATGGGCTTTTCCTGTTCCTAAATGAGAAAATAGCAATTTCCAGCAGACACCTGAAGTCTTACTGTCATTAAGCAAAATGCACATGAGAATAATATTGTTAGCTCTTTCAGGACTGTTTGCTAAGAGAAGACAAAGGACACAAGGCCCTCACAGCTTTTCTTCCTGCACCTCATCTTCAACAATTTGACAAAACCAGTTTAAGGCACAAAGAAAGAAGAAATCCTCTTGGACTTAATGTTCCACATGATGCTTTTCTGTTGTTTGCTGAGAAAAGCAATCATACATCCAGAAGGGAGGCTTTTATTGTAAGAGAATTACATTAAAAATAATCAAGGAAATTGGATGAATCAGATCTTACTTTTTTTAATTTGTAGAAAATAATAATTCTGGCATTGAGGGACTAATTTATCCTATCCATCTTTTGATGAATTATCTTCATTTTCATGACACTCTGAACAGTCTGGCTTTGCCAGTTCTCATATGATTACTGGACAGCTGAGACTAGAAGCCCAACTATGAGGATTTCTTTTAGGAAGAGAAAGAACTTTTTTTCTTAAGAGGAGATATGTTTTCAGTAATATATTGAGTAGTTAGGTGCAGTAAGTACACTACAAAGAAATCTTAATGTTTCCCTGAAAATGACGAAAAGCTTAATAACTCAATTTTTGTTATTTATTCAGTTATACAGAAGTCAGTACTCATTAAACTTTATTTCCTGTAATAAAGATGGTTTCTGGGGAATATGCATAGTCTTGATTAAAAGCTGTCCTAGCTAAATTGTGTCTCAACATATTGCTGTTCATTAGTATAATCTGAAACTGGCAGATTCGTGAACTGAAACAATTTTTGAAAACACTAAAAAAAATTTTGCCATCAAATTGTACATACAGACCAAAAGGCGGGGCGGAGGGGGATGTACAAGAAAGAAGGGTAGTAAATTGCAGAACCATCTTACTATATACCGGGAAGAACAATTTTTTCTACCTGAAAAATAATTTTCCTGACCATTTAGACTTAGGGGTTTACTATAGCAAACAGTGTTAATTTTTATGTAAATGAGATCTAAAAATGAATATTGTCCAGTGTGCAATGGTAGGCATTTTCCTTTTGATTGCCTTCACAAAGCTATGTAACAAAAACCCTATTATGTCTAATTAGGTGCTGAGATCTGTACAGTTTCAATTACTTATACTTGGAGATGGGAATGGGATTTTTGAATCGCTTTTCTGTGATGTTACAAAATAATGGAACATTGCCTATCATATTTCTAACTCTGCCTTTCCTTATCTACATGATAGACCTGTTTTCACACAGTGAAATTTTAGAAAGTGTCAGTTTTTATAAAATAACAGAAAATATAGCTTCATATTGATACTTTTGGATATGAAATGGCAAAAAAAAAAAAAAGCTATGGTGTTAGCTTTACTGTAGTCTCTGCATTTTGATATTTGCAGAGACACAGAATTTTAACTGGGAAGGATGAACTTTTATCCAACAATTAATTTTTTAAATAAGGAAATTACCTTTTAAGAGAGCAGACATATGCTGTATTATGACAATGAAGGTGAAGAGACAAATAAATCAGTGACTTGTTATCCAAGTATTAAACTTGATTAAGTAACACCCAGACTTTACTCCATCATTTTAAGCTCTGCATTTATTTAGTTCCCAGGTAGCTGTAAATTTCTAACAATATCTGCTTTCTCATCCACATCCACAGAACCATACTTAGACAATCCTGTATTAATTGTAACTATCATTGCTGCTTTTCCTTACTCTGTTCTTGCCCTCTTTAAGTCTTACACTACTTTTCTTCCATACTACTGGTGTCAACACAAAGAAAAGTAATGATAGTAAAGTCAATTTTTTTTTCTTTTAAATTATGCATCAATTAGTTAAACCTGGTATTTAATTTTCACAACCATCATCTTAACTGGTTTGTTCTTTGGATGCTGCGTATAGGATCACCAGAGGCCAAGCTGGGAATTTAGTATGTGATAAACTGGAGAATTAGACCTGACCTACCTTCCTTAGTGAATATTCAGTGACACATTGTTGAAAATACCTCTTCCTATGTTTATTCACAGGCAGGTATCAAGGCTGATTAAAAGAATTATAAAAATACCCCTGCCCTCTTGGGCCAGGAGATATTACACTGACATGTTAATGTAATGCAGATTTATAAAAGTAAAGATCTGCCTGCTGCCTCCTTATTTTCATTCAGTTTTGTAGATGAGACACCAGATTCTCAACTCTGCCACACTATTATCCTGAGAACATGACTCAGAAATTATTGTAAGTGTTGCCATTATGATTTGTAGCTCTTCAGTGAATTGGGTCATGATCTACTACTTACTAAGGGTGCAAAGTACAATGACAAGGTACTTAATAATCCAGAAAAAAATATCTGTGTAATGTTCCCCGCGATTAGGAGAAAAATCCAAAGCAAAAATCTAATATACATGCAAATCAGTATTGCAGAGAAAACACTTTAAAAGGCTCAGGTCTTCTGTCAACAAACAATGAAAGCTAGAATGACATATTTCTCCTGAGATTTCAACATTAAAAAATAACAATAATTTAACTACATAGAGGCACATGGTACTAGTCAATATTGCATAAAAGAAAGATTCTCAAGCTAATCTCTAAACAGCTGCTTCTGAAAGAGTAAACAATACAGCTATGTCAGAGCACTGCTGTGCTCTGGTAAGCTAGTCTGTTGAAGAACTGTCCCACTCTACCTAATGCTTTGGTGGTTATAGGTTTGGGGTTTTTTTTGTTTGGGTGGGTTTTTGGTTTGGGTTTTTGGGGGTTTTTTTTGTTTTGCTTTTTTTTCTGTGCACAGAAATCACCACATAGAGAGGGAGAACTCACATCTCTGGCATAGCACTGCCTTGTGAGAGGCTGATATACCCAGAAAGATTTACTGTTGCAGAAAAGCAAGATATTTCCAAAAAGATCTTGACTTAAAGAACATTTTTGGGACATGAGACTTTCTCCTTGAGCTGTTTTGTTTCCCATTCCAGTCATGCTGTTAAATTAATGCTAGTGAATAATCTTTTGTAAAAGAATGTAAATGAAGAAGGGACAGATTAAAGGTAGAAACTATTTCTTGCTTTGTTACACAAATAACAAAGCAGTGGACATTTTTCTTTGTACTCATGAAGCACATATACAACATACAAATGCGCTCTTCATCACTGAAAGTATTGTTTATGACTGCCAATATGTCAAGGTCCAAAAGAATCTCTGATTTCCTGCATGAGCAGAATATACTGCAGATTTGACATGTATAGAATGCATCAAACTCACAGCTCTGTTGATTTAAGCTTGATTTGAGCAGACATCATGGTCACTTGCTCAGAGTATCTAAATATCCAACAATAAGCTGTATACATCTGGAAATATGGAATGTCATTGCCCAATGAAGTAGCATTTGGTTGGTATTATACATGTGTGGTAGTATGAAGGGCTGTATTATTTTCAGTTGTCAGTATGCTCTAACAAACTAGTATCTGGAAAAGTTTCCTTTATCCAGTGTTCTAGCTTTTGGCACTGCAGCAAACATTCAGAAAAAAATATGATTATATCTTTCAAGAATTCTTTTCTTTAGGAATAATTGGTATGCTTAAAGCACTTTTGGGAAAATTAATTAATCATAAATAATTAATTTTATCATACTAATAGTGTATGAGCTACTATAAGATCAGTCTGTTGGTTTCAATGCTATTTCCATTTTCCTCATGCCTTTCATCTCTGGCCTCCTGTGCAAAAGGACATTGCACGTTCGTATCTGCCCTGATGTCCAAAATGGAATCTCAGATTCTCACGTATCTGTCTACTCACCTCTGCAATTTTTTCTCTCCACATAGTGGTTTCTTTTACATACACACAACACAACATACGTAAAATTTGGAATTATTTTGCTGTAAGACTTTAAACAAACAAACAAACAACCCCAAAACAAACCACAAAACTAACCCCTACTTGTTTTTGTTTGTCTCTTAATGAACGATGTGAATTTGCCATTTTTGCCCCCTCTGTAGCCCAGTAATAGTGGTACATAAAAGGAAGATGCTATCCTGCAAGCTAGTGGAGAAAGAAAACAGAAGTTCCCCTTTATTCTCTACACTTTTATAACTTATTTTACAGTTACCATCAATGTAACTGTTAAGGCTGTATCAATCTTTTATTTATATTCCTGGTTTACTTTAATGGTTTCTACCATGCCTTGAATGCTTTTTTTGATAGATTGCAACTGCATAGACAAACGTGGATTTATTGGGGCTTAAGCACTATCTAAAATAACATCACTGCTTAACTGTCATGGCAAATGTTTTCAAAATAGATGAAAATTAAACTCTCACTCACTTGAATATTATCCTTCAATCTAGGTCTAAATAGTGGCATCATTCATCATTAGATTTTCAGTGTTGAACAAGCAATAATTTATGTTTCATAATGTTTTTTGAAAAAGGCAAAACTCGGACAGTCTGTACACTAACTGGTTTGGCTACATTGCTGTATATCTGATCTACTCTGCTCATGAATCCTCTAGCCTGTGTTTTCCTGGTGAAAGTCTTAAAAAAATGTGTTAGTAACACCCATTCTTTAAAGGCTTTGTTGTTTATTTGGCATAAAATGAAGTAAGGTGATCACTCTCCATATTTGCCTCATAAACTGCATCTTTAATCTGCATAATTTTTATTGTAATGACCTGTTCATTATAAATTTGTGCTATCAACCTATGTGTTAACTTTGATTTCTCCTTCACTTGTTTCAATGTGATCAGGTATTGTTTTGCCATTATGGATCTAACAAGGTCTCTAGTATCTGAAACATCTGACATTTGCACTGAAGGCATGTTTTAAAAACCTGATGAAATTTTAGAAATGTATTGTTTAAAAATATGACTTTTTTCTTTATTTCATCAAATGAAAGCAAAGGAATTAAAAATATTGACTTCATTAAAATATTTGCAGAGCTTTTATTATATAGAGTAAATTTACTTTAATCATTGATTTATTTTCTCTTTTTTTCCCAATTCATTATTTTATGAAAGAATAATTCTACCAGGAAGTACTCAACTGATAAGCTGTTCCATTGATGCCACCTATGGTGTTACCTCTAGCTTTAAGATATTACATACTCTATTACTTTGTTAGTTTTATTTAAATAGAAGTTTTCCTACAAATTTACTATATTTTTTGTTTTAGTTTTGTATCTTAAACAGTTTTTCAAGAATATATATATTTTGGCATTTTTTATTTTTTTTTTTTAAAGAACACTTCTTTTTTTCATAGACCAACACTGAAGCTTTTATTCTAGTCATATTTGACAGAAAACTCTTGTATCCATCTGAAGCTGAATTTTAATATGTTGATATTAAGAAAAATGTTATGCAGAGAGTCCAAATCCTCACTGCATGACCAATGTAATGGCTGAATCTACCAGTGAAGTCTTACTTAAACAGCACTTTGATGCAGGGCTAAAAGCAATGATTTCTCTGTAAGATTTTTGGCTACACACTGTTATAGCCAAATTAACACTTAAGGCTGAATAAAGAGTCACATAAGGCTAGGAATAGGCTGATTCTATATGTTCTTACATAAACGCAACTGCCAAATTCTACCTTTATTTAGAAAAAACTTCTTGGTCTTGTTTCTTAGAAGTGGATTGCTTATTGGAAAGCAACACCTGGTAGTTCTTTTGCAAAGTATTTTCTTTTCTTTCTTACTTTTCTTACCTTTTTGTTTCTTCTACCTAAACAATTGCAACTACATAGGACTATACTGAACTGGCTAAGAATATGCTGTCTCATTTGGCTAAAAAGGAGTTATGAGTGTTTTCTTCTGTATTTCAAAGAAAAATTAAAACATTCAGTTAAGATTCTGCAACTACACCTGATGCATTCGCTCCATTCATCCACATAGCTACAGGCAAAAAGCTTTTGTATTATTTCAAAAACGGTCTTCTATGTAAAGTAAAATTACTAAGAGAAATGAAATATTCAATAAACATTCAAACCTCCCTATTATCAGTTTCAGGAATATAATGGCTTAAGTATGCAGCTGCATTTGGAATTCAGCTATCAGTTAAACACTTGGACATTGCATACATTGTAACTGCTGACAATGAAAGGAAAAGACCCCCAGCTTTTCTACAGGCACACAGAATTTGATATAAATGAATGCTTCAGATGCAGGTAATCTGGTTTAATTTACTTTATGATGAAGTCGAGGGTAGCTTAGAACTTACAAGCTGAAAAATGCTACTAGTTCTATATTATGGACAAAAGCACTGACAGTGCTATGAATCACAATGTCCACAGAAAAAAGATGCAATAAGTTTAGACTAACCAGATATGTGTGTGTATATATATATACATATGCACAGGCACATCATGATACAGATGACATATACGGACATATATATACATGTATATACACACATGTATCATATATTATATATATAAATTTCTATGCATATATATGTATTTATACCATTATTATTTATGGATCAAAAAGAGGGTAATCATGTCTTTGATTTTGGCCAAAATAAATAGAAAGTCCTACCTTATTTTTGATTTGTTAGCTCAGATTTTACGTATTCTCTTTGTTATGTAACGTACCAGCTTTTTGACTGACACTTCAGTTTCTCCACAATCTTTTCCTCCATTAACATTTCTCATTACTACTTAAAAATTACAGAGCTATCCCTGTTTTTTTCTCAGCTAATCTTTTTTTTTCCCTTCCATCTGCCTCGTGTGTTGGATTCTAGAGCAGTAAGCACTGAAGTTGAAAATCAAGCTGGGTCTAAGAAGCAGGGTGGGTCATTCTCATTCAGTGAAATATAGAAACAATCCTTTGTGCAAACATATAATGGCATTCTGATGTTTTTGTCATCAACATCAAAGATACTCAGGGATATTTTATCCTACAACTGCCTAACTTCTGATATTTTCTTTCCACTGATGATCCTTGAGCTTAGTCTTTTAGATATTCATTACTGCACATATGAGTTTCATGACAATCACATTAGAGGCAGGTATTCACTCTGTCTAACTTTAAGCATACCCCTTAGGTCCTTAATAATACTTTTACGTTACATATTTAGCTGGTCCAGAATGATGGGTTGAAGCCATAACCCATTCTGTAAACTGAGACTCAGAAACTCTTCAGGTCCTCTGGGACCATTCACTCTGGGTAGAGTGAATTCTATCTACCCTAGGCCTATATGCTATATAAATAAATCTAAGGCTTTCCCATCAGCAATGAATATTTTTATAGCATTTGCACTCAGAAAATTCCAACTGGCAAAATTCTCTCTTCCAAGAGGAGAGGAGGAAAAATATGTACCCTGCCTGCACTCCAGGCTGCACAGGAGTTTGTTAGGTAATACCATGCCCTGTTATCCTTCTTCCCATGCTGATCATCTTGCAAATACATGTTTGACTAAGGATAGTGAGATCAGTATATTTACAAAGTCAAAACCCAAAGCTCAAGTCTAGGTTTAGCAAATGTGTAAATCTAGCTTAAAATAGGAGCTTAGACACTCTTTACATAGCTCATGGAAATGGTAAGACAGTTTAGGACACTTACCTGAAAAGGCTGCCCTTCTCCCTTAATTATACTGGAAGGCTAATTTTCTCACTAAGGCACTGAAATTGTTTATTTTGGAAAGACAAACTGACTTTCAATCTTTTGTTCCATATGTGGGGTTTTTTTTAAACCATGGTGCCACTGGATTTGATATCTGAAGTTTAAATTAGTCTGCTAATGATTCCCTAGTTCCTCTCTCTCCCCCTCTATGTAGCCTATCAAGTCTTTTTGTGAAGCAATTCTGCACCCACTTTCCCCGTTCTTTTGCTGAATTTATAATCCACAATCTGCTTTACATTTTTCCCCTATTTGTTCTTTCAGTCTATATCTGCCTTCCCTATATGGGTTTTGATCTTGTCTTTCTGTTTCTCAGGTTTCACCTTCCCCATATTTCATTTGTGCTTTACATTGCCTTTCTGGCTTCTTATTACTCTTTCATATTCCGTACTGGTTTATGGCCTACTTGACAGGGATATTAGAATCCTTGTTAATTGAAATAATAGTTTTGGATCCCACATTCTACCCTTTCCTTTTTGTACCTTAGCATCACTTATTCCAAACACTATCACTACCATAGCTTCCACTCATCTTGCATTGACAGTGCTGAAACTGCCTAACATATAACTTCCTACACTATGTACTTTCACTACAAGACCTGTCAGTTTTCGTTTTCTCATTTCTACATATATCAACTTCTACAACAATAGTTCTATTGAAGATTATATGAAGGCAGAATAAACTGTATTGCCTGGCTGTGACTCCAGTTACAATGAGGTAGATCCAAATTTTTTTTTGCTGATGTCAACAAAAAGACATCAGTCTAAAGGATGGGTGCTTATTTCTGATCTTGTATACAAAATCCGATGCAAACAGCTCTAGGGTTATCACTACATGGATATAACGCAACATATATTTTAGAAAACAAATGAAAAAAAAGATTTCTTACTGCAGATTAATTTGTTATTACAAAGGGCATTTACTAAAATAATAACCTTATGAGATGCCTGGAAAAAAAAATATTCAAATGAAAAAAGCAATTCAATTCTATTAGCCAAGCTTCTCAGGAAATAATATGACTCTTACACAATCCCAAATAAAGAAAAAGAGCACGTATCTACTGCTTCCCAAACAACTGCATTTAAACATTTTCATCATCACCAATAAAATCCCAGTTTATACTTTTCCTGATTTTACGTGTTTACAAAAAGCCTCAATTTCTGCAATACAAAAATTAAAAAGTGATTCCACGCAAACCCAAAAACCCTTCAACTGTTCAAATGCTTTGTGTGTTCCCTTTTTTTCTCCTACAGGAAACATACCAGTTTTTCTCTAGTCATAACCTCAATATTCCTGAACAGCTTTACTTAAACTATAAAGGTATTTTTTAAATCTATTGACCAAAAGCATTCGTAGAATTATCAATCCGTAATGATACATCTTTTTTGAACTGATGACAAATGGTTTTCGATCATGGCTTCATCTCTCGTCACTGGGAAAAGTTTTTTCTCTACCAAGCATTCCCTAATATTTTATTAATAATTTCCTGTGCTATAGCTGAAGTTGTTGCATTTTTACCACCCTTGGGAACAGCACTGAATCTAATAATAGATTCTGTAAAATTCTGGAACACTGGTAAAAAAGACATTACATGTATTTCTGCAGCATAGTAATTAAATTTAAACTTAGGAAACAATTTTAAATCACAGAGCTATTTAGTGTCATGATATCATTTGACACAGAATCCCATCACTACTTTTTATTGTACATGTTTAATAGCAAAAATGCATTATGCCAGCCACTGCACAAATGCATATTATGATATAAGTGTCAAATGGGGGGGGGGGGGGAGGGGCGGGGAAGGCATCTTCATTTTGTGAGGTATTGACACAGCAGTACCTTAAAGGACATGCTGCTGATCGTAACTCAGGGAAATGGACATGAAAACCTAGCATATCTTTTCCATTTCTATTTTTCATAACATTGTAATGACTCTATCACACCAAGTGATTTTAGCAGAACAGATAATGAACAGCACAGTTTTCTATACCTTATAAAAGTTATTTTCTGTAGGGTATGTAGTATAGATTCTAAACTCCTCTCTTTAAGCAAGAAAATCTCATCACTATACAGTTAGGAATAAAAAAGGATACTTTTGAAACATCACAAAATTACTTATGTAATTGAATAAATTAGAGCTTTTATTCTACTTTATATGTATGATATACATAATAGAAAGATTATTTTTTTTTTCAAGGAAACAATATAACTGTCTTTTGCTTTATTTAAAAAATAATTTAATAAAACTACCAAATGTACATTTCTTTGAGTAGGGAACAGGGATACAATGTGGCTTGATTAATGCTGACAGTGGTATGGATAGTACCATTAAAAAAACAAATGAAAGCGAAAAACTACTTATCTGAGA